>OY757268.1:5974323-6468323 GCA_963584085.1 Pyrausta aurata
TAAAACCGACTTTAAGAACCCTAGTTTTTGCGCGCGAATTTGACGGTAGGACTGAGTTTTATATTTTTTGCAAATACCTTGAATTTGAGTATTATAAGTAATATACATTAAAATCGATAACGAGAGTGTCACCTATACGTATCTAGTTTTGTGTTATCGTAAACATAATGAAATAAAAAGATATTAAGCTTTAAAGCGGCGCATTGTGCAAAATCGCCGCGCGAAATTTTCGCAAGCGGACGCGTGAGCGCATTCCGGCTTTCGCAGCCGGACGCGTCACTCACTTACAGTTACGTTACAGTGGGTATCACTGACGAACAAAATAATTTGATATTAGATGTCATCCGTGAACATATTATTCCTTAGGAAAGACTACTTACCTTACCAACCTTAACACAATATTTTTTTTACCGTAGTAAGTTAAAATAAGTGCTACTTTTATTTTTCTACCTAAAAATGACCTGGTAAGATAAAGAGATGACCCAGAAAGAAATAACTAGTTTCTACTGAGAATCAGAAAATCCACTGGGGTTGAAGACCTGAAACCTGGAGCCCCGTGGAACAGGTCAATGACACTAAAATTAAGGTTTGTCCGATCCGAACATCTGAGGGCTACAAAACTGGAATTGATGTTTGACGAGTATGACGCACGCATGCACATTGGATAAATAAACAAAACAGTTACCCAAGCCGAATAATAAAACAAATAAAATCACAAACCCTGAAAGTTTTAATAATATTTTTCTGAAATATTCTAATTTTTATGAGACAAACAAACAAAGCAATTCAAAAGTATATCACTGGCTCGGTAGCACTTGCACCAAATAACCCTATAAGCATAACTGGGTGCAACCGACCTTTAGTTAGTTTAAGTTGCTATATTAAAAAAACAAATGTAACTTTTATTCTCCGAGGAATAGGTTAATAAGGTCTAATATCATGCTGCCTAAAAACCACACCGGCTGGCTTTACCAGCGGCAGTTTCCAAGAAAAGTTTTGACGTAGGCTGCCGGCAATGCCGCCGGCATAGCGTTTAAAAATCACTTCTAAAACTATACGGAACTTTTTACACGTCGACGTAAAGTGAAGTGAAAAGGATCAATAGTCTGGCGCAAGGTACCAGGATCACCTAGGATACCGGGAGTCAAACCTGGCACCCTATGGCAATGAAAACGACGAAGATATGAATTTAAAGAAGGGGCAGCTAGGGTGGGTAAAATTAATGGGTTTTATAAAAGTACTTATGTAACCAATATTATAACCAAAATAAGCTATGAACATTTATTCCAATACAAATTACGAAATGAATTGTATCAACGTAAAAGAAAAGTTTTACGTTGATTTTACATACTTGAATGATCTTATTTTTAAACAAAAGGTACTCAATAGTTTATTGCTCCATAATGTACATTAAGCTATTTGACTAAATTTAAAAAACCAGATACCTTGATATTTTTAAAAAAAATCAACAATGGCGCGCTGTATGCAAGCGCGGTCGCTGGCGACCGCTACGTGCTAGAATGGTTAACATGATTTAATTTATGATTTAAAAAAATTGTTTGAATGGGTCTCAAACACTCGAACTGTCATGGCGTACTAAATGACGTCACGACGGAAGTTTATACAACAAAATACTATGAAGAGTTGTCAATGATTGCAAAAAAGCCTCCCAAAAAACGTCACATCCTCTGATAGGCGTTTGCGGTCAGGTGACCAAATATGCGTTTTGGACAAACTAAAATATTTAAAATATTAATAATCCTAATTTTAATTCATTTTGTGATATCTTCAAACCATAATTAATCACTAGAAACTACCAACATTGTGATTTGTTCTCAGTGGAAACTTAGCCTATTATAGGTGTTACAATTAAGGCAAAGTGCAAACGATAATTATGGACCCTTTCGGGCGCTGCATTTTTTTTTATTATGTAAGTTAGTACCAGGTTATGATGTACAAGCAAACAAACACTGATAGAATTATTACTTCATCAGACCTATTTAGAGAGCTTCCTCTATGTCATAGTCAGGCAGGCGTAGTTGGTAATTTTCCTACTACTAGGTTAGGTTACATTACAACAACACATGGCTGTTATCATCACCTGTCGGGTTAGAGTGGGCATAAAATGGAAATAAATGATATCTTTATATGTACTAACATATTAATATGGAACACGATCACTGTGCCCAGTGCCCACCAATCTACTTACCAATTAAAAAAATATACTTACTCTTCCTTCACTCAAACTACATAGAAAACATTCATGAAAGGAGAAGTCTAAGATGTCTTAGGTAGGATCAGAAAAACGTTAGACGTCATAACAAAGGCGTAGCCTGAGAAATGCCTATTCTATGTTAATTTCAGTAATTTTTTATTTACTTTTAAAAATAAAACGCAGAAAAATCTGAAAAATTATTCAACGTGTTTTTTTAGAATCGCAAGTCTAGAAACGGTTTTCGAATTTTCATACCCATAAAAATTAAGTTGTTAATTTGATCGTGTGTGCCTTACTACGGATTGAGAGTTTTAAGTCACCAATTTTGAACTTCGTAAAACGGAACGTTTTTGGCGGAATGTTGGCAGTGCGCGTAAGCGCGCGAAAAAAAGTTTCAACTTGTTGGCATCATCATCATCAGTGATCATCATGGCGGTGGTGTAGAGAAAAGAACTTGGAAAGACAAATATTGTCTTTAAAAGACTGATGATTATTCATAACGAGTAACAAGGAAAAGAGGTAAGGAAAGTCTCATCCTTTACTAAGATCAACCGAAATCACGATGTGAATATTGTATTTTTATCAGCGAAAGAGAGAGATGATAATTTGGTGGATTGACTAAAGGGGTAGTAAGACTGGTAGTAAGCTAGTCTCTCAATCAAGAGACATTTAGGCCCTTAAACCTTAAAAAAGAGCAATATTGTAGTTTGTGTTCTTTCGATCTTACGAATTTACACACATTTGAAAATTTTTATCAAGACGTAGTCACTAGAATTATAAGTAGACATGCGTTGTGTCCTTTTGTTACTCAAAGATTTTTTTTCGGTATTTTCAAATCGCAATACAAAGATAGATACGTACTGGTAGATCTAAATTTGTTAGCTTGATTCAGCGTTCATTATTTTTATTATGAATAAAGAGGATGGATGAAAGTAATCGGTAAACAACGCGTATAATGTATTTACGGAACGTCAACACGAGTAAATGATTCCGCGTAGCATCGTATACATACATCAAAGTGGTTCGGGCACTTTTCCTGAAATTACAATAAGCTGTAAATATGACGACGTAAATATAAATACGTCCACGCTTGTAAGAGAGGATCCGTGATCGGAATAGCCGTGACCTCACTCGATTTTCAGATACTTTTTAACGCTGATTCATCTTCATAGGAACCTAAGGCAAATAAGTAAGGTACCTTACTCTTAATTTGTTCTTTTGTTTTCAGAACACTTTTATTGGTATAAATTGCACTTGTAAAAAGACAACTGTGAACCTGTGACATTCCTCGTCTGTCACAGGTTCACAGTTGTCTTTTTACAAGTGCAATTTATATTATTAAGTTTGTATGGTGACAAAACACTATAAAAACAAAAATAAACTTTTATTGGTTCTACAGCAGCCTTCATATAATCAAAATGGAGGATAAATACTTAAATGACATTTATAGCTAATCATCATCAAATCCGCGGATAGAAAGCAGTAAGTATTAAATTAATATAGTAACCTTAAACAAAGCCATAAATTAATGCCATTAATTAATTAGCCATTAATGGTACTCATATTAATTTGTATTTCGTGTTTCGACTCGTCATGCCAAATTTAAGGTATTTAAAAAGGACTTTAGCCGCCGTTTTAAACATTATAAACTGCGCTTGCAAATAGTAACACACTTCGTAGTAACACACTGAACATTAGCACTGAAAACCAGTAAAGAACCATCTATTCATACAAGACGTGCTCTATTTACTAAAGTAAACAACCTAGCCGGAGTTTCCTATTTTTTAGCTAGGTCATGTAGCGTTGAGATCAACATGCCATACATATGCACCATTTTAAAACTCTAACCTGGGTGTTCTAGTTTTTCTTTTGGCAATAAAGTCAGTAAACCTAGTGTTTTATTGCTAAGTAATATAACGAGTGGGCTCAAAGTCAGTTTATGTATAAAAACGCTATATTATTGTCTATTTATAGACCAATGAAGGACGAATTAAACAGAGAATCACTTGGAACTAAATTTTTGACTTAGTAACTTTGTTTGAAATCCCTTTATCTATAAGGTTTAACGAGACTTGATGGCCCAACTGATGGACGCGGGCGGCCCGTGGTTTCTTCTGCCATCACTTGATAACAACACTTGAAACGTCGAGCAGTAAGTAGCATTTGGTAGCCAGTGTTGTCACATCTACCAACTTTTTAGTAGATCTACCTATTTTTCCTCCGTTCTACCTATCTACCACTCTCGGCCTCAAATCTACCTATTTTCGAAAGTATAGACAATTCTTCACTTTTATGACTTTTTTTATGACTGTACTGTTTTTTGTACAGTGTCAAATCGAATCTAGCTAGCGTAGCGTGAAAACGGAAAGTGTGGAGTGGACTGAACCTTAAGTTATGATTATGGACTGAACTAACTGTTGTGACATGACTTCTGTCAGTGAAAAGGGACAGTAGTAGTAGTTTGGTTTATCCCTTTCGGGAAAGGCAACGGAACAAAGCCATACAGCCTGATCTTGATGTGAAAAGGGACATATTAATGACTGATGATGGATGTTCAAAGAAAAGTACAGTCGGCTACAAAATCTTGTCAAAAAAAGATCATTTTTGACGGAAACTTATTAAATTTACACATTTTTGTGGCATCTTTAATCAATTAAGCTGAATAAACCTTGAGTGGTAGATCTACCAATTTTCATTTAAAGTTCTACCAATTTCTACAAATTTTTGCATCCTGTTCTACCATATTCCCAAAATTGTATGTGACAATACTGTTGGTAGCATAAATGGTACTCATATTAATTTGTATTTTGTGTTTCGACTCGTCATGCCAAATGTAAGGTATTTATTTAAAGGACTTTAGCCGCCGTTTTAAAAATTATAAACTGCGCTTGCAAATAGTTTAGCTACGTTCTGTCAGTATTGAGGTCAAACTGAATTCGGCCCCCGCTTTAAACTTTGCACTAGTGCATCTTATAATATATTTTTAAGACATGAATCATTTTCTCACATCCATCGCGAAATATGTTAAGGAAGACATATACCTACCTATTTGTTTTTATTATAGTTGTATATTTATATTATTTGTTACATTCGTACAGTTATTTTAAATATATCAACATATTTTATTAGCTTCAATGGAAAAACTAGTTTTTATAAAGTGCAAATCTAATCCGCTAGTCCAACTCCAAATAAAAGTCAAGTTCACAATATACCACAGTTACACAACACATCACTAATGACGTCACTTGTAAATGCCAATTCAAGAGGGAGTGTCCGGGACTCCGAAATGACGTCGCATTGTCAGTTGTTTGTCACCCACGCGCCCTACGTCTCTACGTTAAATTGACGTCACCCGCCCACGGATTGGGCTAAGCTTTTGCATTCACAATAATAAGCATGTGCTGTCCAGAAAGTTTGCGAAGCTATTTGGAAAAAAACGTGAACGAAATAATTATGACGGACTTCCCATAAAAGGCCTGACTTAAATGTTGAGCATTTTCCTTTTCTACTGAAGTAAAGTTACTAATATTAGAAGTAATTACGATTGAATCGTTATAATTTAAGATAGTCGATATTTTTTTTTTTAATTGTTCGACTACGGAAATGTCGAGCTCGCGGAGCTAGCGGTTTACTTCCGCGAACACAACAGTGTGTTCATTTTGGGGCTTTTATTGATTTATGTATTATTGAACAGTTTGAGATTATTGACTACGTAGGTTAAGAAGTTGTTGAATGATTTAATAGAAGATTCTTTGGATATAATTTCAGAGAGATTAAAAGGGTTAATGTTATGATCGTTGCAGATATTGATGTGATTATGGCGCTTAGAGGTAAAACGAGGACATGAAGTGAGTAGATGCTCCCAGGGCCCCTATTTTTGAATCATTCGCTTCAAGATGGCGAGTGATTTTCGTTCGACGTAGTGTCAAAAGTCATAGAAAAAAATCGTTTTCGAACGAAAATCACTCGCCATATCCAAGCGAGTGATTCAAAAATAGGGACCCAGGTTTGGACGGTAGAATCGTCACATGGACATTTATCCGTAGCTACGAGGTGGAAGCGATTCAGGTAATCAAGATGGTACCTACCCGTGGTTTGTCAAGAGCTGGGTGATGGCATAGACTGGTCTGACTTTACTGAGATAATCCGTCAGCTGTTTAAAAGTTGGTAGTAAACTCCTTGTGTGGACGCAGGTACTTTGGTCCATATATAGAGCTTCTGCAGCTTCTTGGCATTGCTGCTTTTTATGGAGCTTTACGTAGCTAATGATAGTACCGATCGTTGTCATTACCCTAAAGAAGTGAAAATAGAGATGAAAGTTTGTAAGGGGAAATCTGAATTTTATTGTGCCTGCAATTTAGAGGGGAAACAATTGTATAAATATAAGAATAACCACTGTAAACGCACATTAATCTTCGGTCCATATTCGTATTGAAACATGATTCATAGGAACATAGAGTACGAAATATTATTTCTAGAAACAAGACCTAAAACGAGTTTTATGTGAATAGCTGGTTATAAAATTAAACAACTATATCTATAAGACTCACTCGTCTGCAGAAATCAAGCAAGAATGGAGAAAATAATATTAGTAGCATTGTATGAATTTGAGTAACTACCTACATTTTGTAAACAATCATTCGTAGTAGGGTAAAACATGCTTACATATTTTTCACAGCCGATTTCATATCGAGGCGGGCCCGGCCCGTGTTTGTTAGCCAATATGATGTTAATCGGATGATAAATGTGTTTACAACGAAAAAATTACGTTTGACCTTAAATAATAAAATTTTTGTTTTTATCTGTAATTTTTGTGAACGGTTTTATTTAACAAAATATTTTAAATCGCCCCAATTTGTTTTATTTTTTCTTTACAAAGACATTACAAACTTTTTTTTGTGACCTATCGTTAGTAGCAATAAACTTACTTAAATGTACCTATAGAGGTCGTTGTTATTAGCACAAAATAGATCAATAGTTTGTAGTCGTATCTTAATCGTAAATATCGTAATACACATGAGCTTGATTTAGTGCTTAATTTTTACTTACTTTTTCGCATAATATCCATAAATAACAAACACATTTTATCAGCTCACCAAAACTTCCTTATCTAGTCTGACAAAGCCAACATGTTTAGTTACATGATAGTCAGTGACTACATTTATTTTGTACAGCACGCGGATAAACAATGATACTTATATAAAAATGAAACACAATTTTATTAGGTAAAATCCTTTTGGAGGTTAGATAAATAATCTAGGTATTTTTCTGATTTACACAAAAATGCATAGTTTTTTGGCGCAGTTAGACCAGATATTATTATGCAACTTCTCTATCAATGTAATATTTTATGTTTTATAAGATGTAAGTTGCATTGAATTGCTAAAATTTTCTGTTATTAAAAATAAAATATTAACAGTATACTTAGTAGTATAGAAAATTGGGATGACCAAAGATAGGTTTAAAAGTGCCATCACAGGACCAACACGTGGGCAAATCACAAGATATATATGTGATTAAAGGTCTGGGCACACAGCCAGCGTGGCGGGACGGCGAAGTGACGGCGACGCGACGCCGACGGGTTGGACGAGTTGTATAATATAGAAATATGGGAGAAATGACAGACAGCGCCGCCACGCTCGGCGGGGCGGTAACTGGCGAGTCACGTCGGCGTCGCGCCGGGCGCGAATACAAAACACAGCGCGGCGGGACGGGCCACCGTCCCGTCGAACGCGGCGTGAGCGGAACGGCAAGCGTTGTGTTATACGGAATTCGTATTTAGTAGTCACACAGACGACGGAGCGTGGACGTGTCGCGCTCGGCGGGACGGAGTTTTGTATTTAAATACAACTTTTAGGACCAAAATAATGGATAGTGCAACAACTGAACGTCTGATAAAATGTGTCAGAGGTTCACCATACTAATTTCTCTTCTGGTTCACTTGATGCACCCATAGTCGTTTATTTTTCTTTCGAGCTAAAGCAAACAAGAGCAAAGCTGCTTCCAAGTCTGAATCGCTTGATATCTTATTTAAGAATGCGAAATCACGTCACACCGCGGGCGGAACGGCAGGCGCGACGCCAGCGGGACGGTCACGCCTGCAGTGTGACTGACTCATAGCGCTGGCGTTCCGCCGGCGTCGCGTCGACGTCGCGCTGCGCCGGCTGTGTGCCCAGACCTTAACATAATCATTACGTATACGCTACGCTAATAAAATACGGGTTTGTAAGTCACCATGAAATCTGAGCGACTGCTAGATAGACATGATGTTGAAGCATGTTCAGTACCTATGTCATAATTATTGTTTAAATTCCAAAACAAAATACCTCTTATCATTGCAGGCTCTCGACAAACTTTATCTTAAACATGATATCAACAAACGATTTTCATAATGATAACATAACATAACATCATTTTCAAGAAGACTGCGTTGAGTTGCGTTGCATAATAAGCAACGCATTAGCTGGCATTAAATGAGATAACATATTTTTTGGACAGTGAATTCTCACATTTTCATGAATTTTTATGATGGTTGTTTGACACATCGTGTTCCAAATTAAATAGCTTATAGTGGGTGTCATTTGCTATATTTTGTAGCCTTTAAAAACATTTAGGCTCTTCAGTTTTTATACTGAAAAGATAGCAAATTACACCTACTATAAGCAATTTTAATTTGGCACACGATGCACCAAACACCCTGTGTATTATGAAGACGAAAAAATTTTAAGTCCTAAATAGGATATTACATAAAGCTAACCAAGAATTTTGAATTGAATGTATAATAATTTTAATTTATTACCTGTATTTTTGTTAATTAATGAATTTGTGTACACATGTTTTAGAATTATTGTCCTGCACCACTATAAAAGATTATTTGCAATGTTTCATATTTTATGACAGTAATTTGATAAATAAATGAAATGAAATGAAACAAACAGTAATAAGTGATCCGCAAAAATTACACAGATTAAAATAATAAGAGCATTCATTCATACCGTCTTCTCCATGAGAAAGATTCCGGTGAAATACTTCTCTTGCTTTTCAGCCATGCTTGTCTGATGCTGGCCAAAGGAAGACTCTCCCGCCTAATGGCGAATCTGACAGACCTAGTCGGACTGCTAAAGGAACCACTTCTTTTAGTATCTTCATCTTCATTTATGCATAGCGGTTCGTTCATCATCACATAAAAGTGTTCTACATTCATAACTGCACTAACAACACTCGCATTTTATAATTTAACCACACTTGCTCACGAGTAAACTATACAAGTGTTACAACAAACTGAAAACGATCTCCCGTATTGTTGACTTGTATCACCTACATATTTGCTGAGAGAGATACGGAAAGTGAGCAAATAATGTAGTCAGATAATGGTCATTATAACAGTGAATGTGTTAGGTACGCCGATAAGTTCAAATCTGTTAGGTAGGTAGCTTAGGGGAAAACACCTGTGTGCTACGCGCTTTCATACCAGTGCTACACCGATTCTGCCAAACTACTTAGCACAAATTTCGCTGTTTTTAACCATTTCTGCGATACCCGCTTACTACTGCGACCTAACATACATATAACGCCATCTTTTTATCATTACTTAAAACTATATCCTACCCACTCATTGTTTACCTACATCCTACAATAATATAAGCTACATTTTAAGATAAGATAAAAATGCTGATATGGTAAATTTAACGCTACTACAGCCACAATTTAAGTATCTAAATATATGCCGCGAATAGAGTTAGTAATGATATAATAAACGAACGGACGGACGACGATTTCGAAATTGCCTCACCTAACCACCAAAGTCTAATGTACACGCAGCGCCATCTCATATCAGCTGGTGGTACTACATTCTAAAACTTACTGTCCCGTGAAGGCGGGCGTGGGCACGCGCAGGTGATGACCTCTGCGCGGGCGCTCCGCGTCGCTGCCGTCGCTTGCGTCCTCTCCCGCGACGCTGCCCGACCCACCCGCCGACCTACGCATGTCAAACATGACCTTTTATTCTGTGTGCGTGGGCAAAACTTTGGTCTTAACTTTGGTTTGGTCTAGTCTGGAAAAGAGCGGACCCATTTCTTATAAAAAAATAAAAAATAAACTTTAGCGCTGACCTATAAAACGTATGTGGAAAGAAACATTATTTTCTGTACGTGCCCAAAAAAGGCGCCGCCAACCACAAACGTGATTGTAAAAAAACCGTCATCAAAAAATGAATGTGGTCTTACTCAACCTATATTTTTAAACGATTCAATCCAAAATTTAAAATAATTCATACGAAAATGTTTGTTATTTAAAAAAAACTAAATATTAGTAGTGTTGGTGTAAGTAACATATACAAGCCTAATCAGTTTTGCCATTTTTCACTATATTATTATATGTAGAATCGAGAATTAACGTAAATTACATTACTACAAACAAAATGTTCGCAGTCAAGATACCACAACAAGTCATGAGATGAGAGATTGTCCGTCAATTATTCGAACACCGTTCTCTCACAAAAATGCTTTAACTCCAATCTTCATTTACAGTAACGTCAGGCATTTAGGTACGATTAGGTATCATACCTACTTGATTTTCCAATACTTTTACGTAGGTTTTAGCCACTTATATCTATAGAGGACATTTAAATATGAAAATAAACTCTTAAAAATAAGAAGAAACAAAAGAATTTAACTCAGTGCACTCACCTATATTATAATTACAAACTAGAAACATTAATTACCACACAATTCACTTCTTCTGACGACAAACAAACACAGGTTCAAAGCACAAGACAAAATTAGCATAGAAATAGTTATTCATTTACAATATAAATAATACGTAATTTAACGTCTCACAAACACCACAAAGAAAAAGTTGTTTGTATGTACGACTACGATTCTAAAAGTGCAAAAAAAATATTTCTAGTAACCTAGCTGAACTAGCTTCTAGCTCGCTAGAAGATGCTAAGATTCAACTTTTTATGAGTAAAGAGTTTCATAGTCTTACTTACATAAGTTCTAGCATATACCTACCTATAAGTACAGCGTAGTAGCTAGATTTCAGGACTGGACCAGGCTAATAGTTACACTAGCGACATGTTTCACAATATCTGTATAAGTTCTGGTTAGCGTTTTCTGCCATAGAATAGAAGAGAAAATATTAATAATAGAAAAGGATATTACCTTCCCAACTCTGATTGTATCTATAATGCCTAGAAACCTATCACAACGGATTCATTGGCAGTTTTTGAACAATAACTATATGTTTTTAAATTTAACTTTTAATTTTTATCTAAAAAGCTGAAGTAAATGCAAGACGCAGGATGCTGATATATTTGTAATCCTCGCCGTTTTCGATTTTCAAGCAAAATACTTAATATTATTTGTTTAAATGTTCCATTCATTAGTTATTTACATTAGCAATCGGTCCCTCACGACTGCGTTTGCGCTTTTTGAGTTTGCTCTCCCCTTCCAGCACAGCGGGAAGTAATAAAGCTTTTAAAGCTTTTCCCGATAAATAAGGTATCCAACACATTTTTTTTATCGATACATTAGTTCCTGAGATTAGCGTGTTCATAATAAACAACCAACTTTTCTGCTTTATAATATTAGTATAGATTTCGCAAACAATTTATTTATGTGACGCAGTTCTTGAATGGGAAGATCGGAAGTCATCGATACTTCCGCTGCTTCTTCGATTTTTGTTCTCCTTTATTTATTTGTTGACAAGTAAATAAAGGAGGGTCTACAATATTTACATACATAACTGACATGTTACATAAATGACATGTAGATACATGGCAAAGCACACTTGGGACATGCACATGCAACAATCAAACGCACTCAAGTACCTTCGCATAGTAAGCTCTCAAATAGGCGAAAGCATCTACCAGCTCCAGATAATGGTAGGTTAAAAGGAATCACGCCATGCCATGGAACCTAGAAACAACAAGGCTTATCTGCGGAAAGCTACCATGACCAATGATATTATACACAAATACAATAAAATATCATTGACTAAAATACATACGCATACCATACCATAACCACAAACATTAAAGTAATTTAATAAAACGAAGTCTTTGAGTAAAGTCTACTGTTTATGTGTCGGTCAGTGGCGCTATGGGTCAGTCCTATTTGTGTAGAATATTTAAAGTGTGTACGAGTTGTTAGTTCGGTTGGGTCTCTGTTTACGGGACACCCTGTATATTTATTACTATCAACGGGTGTTTAGCATTCAATCAAAAAGTACAAATCTTCGTAGCGTATCTACAGTTTTAAATACATTGATGACGTCATAAAAAAATTAAGTACGTCAAAGAGTACTTTTTTGTGAAAAGAATCTCATGGATTTACTTAGTTAGGCTGAATGACGTATAGGATTGTTTTCCTCATAAATAGGGAAATATGCAAGGTTGATAAAGTAATTGTGTAGGTGGTAGCTCGGCAGTAAAAGTTTAATAAATTGTTTTAAATTTAGGAAATTATAAATAACTGAGACCTTACGTGTAGGGAAACACCCTTCAATATGAACCTTTAATATGATTTCCTAAATTTCACTTCAGAATTATTATGTTTCTAATGAGAAGTTGGATTGTTAAGATTTGAAATGGGTGACTTCTAATTTTCGAGTTTTATAACATTTGTCAAACCATTATAATCATAAATTACCATTAAACATGTATGTCTACAATTTGTAAAGTCACTACGTAAATGTATTCCTCGAAATGCTTCAATCTAAGAACAATCATCCATCAATTATTATCTAGTATAGATAATAAATATAATAGTAACTTACCGAAATATTCTCTTCAGGCGACTAATGACTTGATATTTTATGTACACTTTTAACACACACTTCCTTACTATAAAACCTGTGTGTGTTTTCTCATTTCATTTGTCCGGTGCACTAATCTCGATTACTCGTAAGTCCAGGCATTTCGCGTTCATTTTAATTAGTGGTATCTATTTATTAAACAATAAATATTCAATTTACTTCATTGAAATTATATGAACCAAAACTAGACATGTACTTAGGTAGGTGTAGTTTGTTCACTAAGAGTAGGCGGATTCTAAATGATTTGCTAAAATATTCTATTGTCTTCACCAACTTGAGTTCAAACGAGAAGTGGCGTGGTGTTTGTATATTGTGAATAATCAACAGATGAAATTACCAATTTATTAGCATAGGTATACTCAGAAATGTTTCAAAGTTACAAAGTTTAGCGAACTTTTACGTTTTTCTTTGTAAACTGCGGATGAAAACTTGTTGACTCTACACGTAACTTAGGATTCTTTGTGTAATTAGGTACCTAGTACTTAACGTAATGTTGCTTAAAAATAGGTTAATAAAAGACGTGATAATAAGACACGGTTAATAATAATTACGACTCAATTAAGTACCTATTTGATTTTATTCTATCTAATAAAGATTATGAGGTGGTCAGGTTTCATTTCTGTATTCAGTTTTTAGCCAATTTAGGAACCTTAAATAGTTTATGGATTAACATTTATAAATTAAGTGTCATGCCTTACTCTTTTCAAATTGATTCCACATTGCGTTTAAAGCTAACTCTGAATGATGGTTCTGAGTGTTCTTTCGAAAACGCAAGCAATATAAATCTAATTTGTACATAATATAAGAGTGACCCTAAGGATTATGAAAATTAAAGTCCATATTTATCCAATTGAACCTTCCCACTTATAATAATCCTCTCCCGCATTACGTAAAACGGAACGTCACTGCATCAAACTGCGGAAGGCATCGAAGTGCAAGATGACCATTACGTAGAAAGGGACGCCTTACAATTTCATTGGATTACCTACATGATTACATCCGATAACAAGATGAATTCAATTTGAATAATGTTAACGTTGATAAAAATGGAAAATTTATGATGCAGACGGTCAATTCTGAAGTAGGTACGACATCAAAAGTAAGCACGTAGGTACTCGTACAAAAAAAAACATCAATTTGATCCCAAAAAAAAGTTGATTTAAAATGCCCTGTCAAAACAAAATAGAATCATTGATGTTAACTACTTACCTGTCTAACCATAATAATCAAAGCATTTTTTTGGTCATTTAATATTTAAAAGTAAGTAGAATTTTCTTTTTTAAAATTAAGCTTAAAGCTTTTAGTTTATTTTAAAACTCAAACTATTCACGTGTTCCTCATTTATGTACGTATGCTTTGTTATGTGTGCTATTTTAATCATAACTTAAAAAAGCCTTTCAAACGACTTATTTTTCATTGGTTATAGATAAATAAGGAAAACTGAGTACCTAAGTAAGAATTAGAAGCCGTACTAATTATAGAGATTATAAACGTTATGTACACGACAATGTTTTCGGTATGCGGAATCATGCTAAGAATTTGTTTTAATTTCCTAGTAACGACATTACGGCCTTTTTATGTGGTATGAATTGTTTCATAATAAGTAAATAAGAAATAGATTGATTTAATTAATCATTACGCATCGTAATGTAAGAATTATTAACCTCTAGGTCGGTCTATGAACGAATACCTAATAATGATAATGGTCGGATTCAGTTCGATTAAGAATAACAAAAATATTTTATGGTAAACGTAATAATAATGCGAAAAGATAAACAATGTGGTCCCGCTATCCTGAATTTTATCGATTTCAGATTATTACAAAACATCAGATTCTGATGTCATTCTTCGTTAATAAATCAAATCAAGTATTTTGAACGGTTTCAAAGCAGGTTCTTCTTTCTTTATTATCGATATTATATATGTATTTCAGCATATTTTATTTTAACTAAAAGTTCCTCTGTTTTAAGTGTGTTAAATCGAATCGAACAGTCGATCTGGCACAATTTTACGTCGCAAAAATGTGATTTGAGGAGGAGGTAGGTAATTAAATTGATAGTTTACTACGAATCTAGTTTTAGTTCACATATTGTAATGAAGTAATTTGCTCGTAAATATAATGAATCTACATACAAAATTAGTTCAACGATTCAAAACGTAAATATGGATAATGGTAAAAAAATATCACCGTTACTTTGTCACTGAAACACTGTGCGTCAACACATGCACAACACGAAACTCACAAACACAACAATATATGATTATAATAATAAAACACAATAGGATATTTAGAAATATTAGATAATTCTGTGGTCTCACTACAATTCACATGCACACTGTGTCTAACAAGCCGCTGAGCTGTCATCTGAAATCTTCAAAATTTCCTCTCGTTTTCCACCTTGTTACTCTGATATAAGACTAACTTTCGCGTAAATGTTGTAAAATCCTAGGGAAACATGCGCATTAGTACATTGCGCACGATATTGATTGCAATCATATGTATGATGGGAAAAGTGGCGGCAATTTCATTTTGTAACGCTTGTAAGCGTTTGGTTGAAAACATTAGGACGCTTTTTATTTGTAAAAACACGGTAATTTCCTCATCTTTCAATCAGATTTACAAAATTGCATACAGCCAACACAAATATGGATTGTTTCCATACAACAAATGCACCTGATTTGAAAGATTATCGTATTAAATAAAAATAAAAAACAAAATAAATAAAAATGCTAGTTGTTACAAATTATCTAGGTACCTACTTATGTATGTACTACAAACATAAATCGGGTTACATGACGTGCTATGGGTTAAATAATTACTTCAGATTAGGTGTACATGTGAATGCACCTGTTACGAGAATCGTTAATTCTCGATGCTATTTTGTAAGAAAAAGTTAAGTGAATTGTATTCTTTTGAGGAAATAAATGATTAAATATACGAGTAAATAAAAAGATAACCTACACGAGCCGAATCCGGTTGGCAAACAACGACACGTTTCGGTTGACGTGAAAGAAAGTTACTTATTAAATTATTTACTTATTTATTTGTCGAAAAAGTTAAAAGTAGTATTTAAGTAGACTAATACAGTTTGTTAAGTTTTGTAGTTATGTTACTTGTGAATGAAATATTCATTCATAAAGTGGTCACGGCTGAGAAAATAAGTCGAAAGAAAGTGTGTTCGTGTTTATTACTAATAACAGTAGAATTGAACAGTTCAATCAATAAGTTAGAGTAAATAAATTCCAAACACTTCTTTATTAAATTAATAAGATACTTTACCATAAAAATTATCATGGGAAGAGAGTAAGACTTTATGAAATAATCATGTTTAAAACCGAAATAGACGCACATAGAACAACTTACATTAATAATTACTTAGAACAACACTCCTCCTTCCTTAGAATGAATTAAATACGAGTATTATACCCCAAGGGTGACTGGGAGTGATCGCTTCCAGCCAGAAGACCATGAATTACAAATTAACGTAAATAAAGTCGAAATAAAACACAACTAACGTCCTCTAAAGTTAAATTAACCCTGTAGAAAAGCGAAGTATTGGACCCAACTACGTACCAGTAAGTGCACATAAGAAATTTTATTTGCTCATGGGGAAACTTGCGGAGGAAAATAAAAGGCAATCCGAGCTGAGGTCGCTTCGAGAGATCGGTCAAGGGTAGATTAAGATCGATATGACAAACATACCGCATATAGAACGAATGCAAACGCATCTATTGAAATGCATGTGGGTGATTTACGAGGGAGTAAATACAAAACAACTACAATGATGATAATGAAGATGATTTATTTACGAGTGATTTATAAATTTCAAAACACTCTGCTTTACTTACTTTACTCTACCTAAAGGTAATAAGTACTATCTTATAAAATTAAGTAAACAAGCGTAAATAAAGCTTCAATAAGCTTCTTACAGGCGCAGAAAATATACTTTGTTATAAGATAGCTTACTAAGTACCTATAATCCCGAAAAATCAAGTGTCCTTATACCATAAGGAATACAGAAATTGTTTTTTTTACTTCCTGTTATTGTCAAATGCTGAAAGTTCCTAAATATCTTTTGAAAATAAATAGTTAGTTGAAATTGGCAAAATACCCAGCTGTATCTTGAATGCCAGACAACTAAATCATGTTAGAAACGCAACGACAAACACACAGATTATTTGGTCTTGGACTATCTATACCTGCTTACACCTGTTTCGGAACGATCACAAGAGATGGTATCACGAGATTTAATGCGCACGACCATCAAAATGCGGAATGAAAACAAGTAGCAATATACAATGTTGCTTATACATTCTACTAAAATTAATAGCAATTCACAAAGTTGTTTTGAAACCGAAATAGTTGTTTGTTACGTTTGTCGTGTCCACATTATATAACCATACCACGAAGCTTGTTTTAGGAAAGAAGAAGGTTCACTACATACACAAACCATACCATGTTTGTGACTTGTGACCAGGGCAGGTATACAGTCCATACGTGTCAGGGTATCATGATAGTAGTGTTCAATGAAAAAGTGAGTTGTTATTACTACGTATGAGAAGCTATGCCAAGCAAAAGATGTGTCGCAACTACGACGACATACATGATTGTGACGTAAGTATTCCTTAAAATTTGAATTTCGAATATTTTCAAATTTGTATGAGTTGATACACAAGTGTCGTAAATTCATGTGGCATGAGTTTTGTTTGTGGTGTCAGTTCCATAAGCAAATAGTGGTTAGTACTTAGTTCAATGGTTGTAAACAATTTAGACAGGCCAATAATATTCGCAGTAACTCTAGACTAGAAGCGCTGTGATGTTGCTTACTCGTACGTAGTTCGCATATGATAGAAATAGATCAATTATGATTTTCTAGTCATAACTACGCCACACCTGTCGGGTTTTCATAACCTACACATACTTACTTATTAATAATAACTATTCCATGCGTTTGCCAAAATTAGACTATTAAGAACTCTAGTCTTCCCGATGTTCCTTTTTGCTTCGAGTCCTGGACGATTATGGCAAAAGACAGGCGAAGAATTGACGCTTTTGAAAAGTGGTGCTGAAGAAGAATGTTGAGAATACCATGGACGGCTAAGAGAACAGGTCAATCAATAAGTCAAGTCGATTCTTGACCAGCTTAAAATCAAAACTAGACTCTCCATTGTGTGCTATCAGTGCCTACTCACCTACTTGGCTACATAACGTGACGAGAGCCTAATAATCTCGAAAAACTTGCGGTGGTGGGCAAAGTGGAAGGCAAAAGACTTAGAGGCCGATCACCGAGCCGCTGGTCTGACTGAATCAAAGAAATCACGAGACTCCCTGTGACGGCCGCTTTTAGACAAGCTGAAGATAGAGTGGCGTGGAAACACCTCGTTAGATCATCCACCCAGGCTTACCGAAGGGTACCTTTAGAGTTGAATACAACTGAGATTCCATTCCAGAGGTGGTCGTAGCGCAGTGGTGGCAGCGCTTTGGTAGTAATATCGAAGTTAAGCAACTTACGGCGCGGTCGGTGTTTGGATGGGTGACCATTCCGACCATATAAGTGACGTATATCACGAGCATCTCCGTGCTTCGGAAGGCACGTTAAGCAGTTGGTCACGGCTACTATCGGTTGATATAGGTCGTTAAGCCTAGTCAGAGGCCCTATGGGCGGCTTGATAAAGTCTGCCTTGCAAACGCCCCTCCACCAATTCGCACTGAGCCCGCGTGGTGGAGTAAGGCTCATACTATACTACCTCGCATTTGAGGTAAGGCCTTTGCTCAGCAGTGGGATGCTTACAGGCTAACTTAACTTTAACTAACTCACGTGACAAAAAGTGTGGGTGTGACCATCGATGGCGCCGTCCGCGCATGCTGCAGTGACCGCCTCTGGGTGACTGCAGGGATGTCCAGGTACACCAGTTGCCAGTCTGAAAACATAACAGCTACTAGTACATACAACTTTGGTATAGACAGGGTGTCCCATAAATAGAGGTCAAACCGTTTCACTTTATTAAACATCAGATTTTTTTTAAAAGCCCTTAGGCTATTCAGATTTACATCGGAATATCATTAACTGAAAAAATGAAGATTTCATAGTCACAGCTGTAGTCGAAAATCCATCACAAGGTAACAATTTCGTGGGTTTTCTAATGTTCATAACTTGAAAGTACATCCTACTACTATTATAAAGGCGAAAGTTTGTAAGTATGGATGTATGGATATATGGATGTATGGATGTTTGTTACTCTTTCACGTAAAAACTACTGAATGGATTTGAATGAAACTTTACCACAATATAGCTTATACATCAGAATAACATATAGGCTACAATTTTTGAGGTTTCTAATGTGAGGTCGTAAAAAAAACACATTTTTTGCGCTACTAGACGGGACGAACCTGAAGTCCACGCGAACGAAGTCGCGGGCAAAAGCTAGTATTTAAATAAATTATTTACTTATTTTTATAATGACTGTTATTGTGTAGCCTATCACTCATTTTTGGAAGGACCTATTTACGGGACTTCCTGTATACAATCAGATGGATTTGTTGGACTTCTGATTCTTAGAGACTGCTGCTACTTGCTAGCTAGAGGATACTTAAAGTAAATCACATCACCCTAATCTTGCTCTGCCTGTAATACTTCTGTTTAAAATTTTGCACTAACAAATATTCAATATATATATCGCTTTCGTGCTTTTAGTAAAAGCAACTAAAATGGTATCTACTAAGTAATTAATTATCTACTAACGTGTAGGAAGCAAGGGCAGAAGGAATCAATTTTTTCATGCAACTTAGAATTTCATTGATACAAGCAGTTAAAACTACAGAAAAACCGCATCAAAATCGGTCCAGCCAAACGCAAGATCTGCGGACAAATACATAGATACATATACAAACATACAAGTCGAAGTGAGAACCTCCTTTTTTTAAAATCGGTTTAAAATAAGTTCTATATATTTTCACTGTTTTGAGCTTGATGACAACCCTGGACTCGGTAGACATGACAGTCAGACGCGTCTGCAAAGTGCGTCACAGCTTCGCGGAGGCTTGCCAAACAATGTCCAACAACTAAAACATATTTTGGACATTCTGTCAACTACGCCTTGTCATGTAGTTTCCGGAGCAATGTTTATAATGAAGTGATTGGTAGTTCTTGAATATTGACGTTCATTGAGCATCTTTTATAACTGACTTTCTATATTTACTTTGGGTTTCAAAATGTACCTACCCAACATACATTTGACTGACACTTAAATAAGGGATTTGAGACATTTTATGGGTCTGCTGGCTGGCTGAAAGGGATTCCGTCTGTAGCTCTCTATCTATGCTCTCCTACATATTATCTGAGTCAGATCCAGAACCCATTGCAAGATGTATTACTTATCAAGAGTACTATCATTACTATAAATATCAATAAATCTACGCATAAAAACAAATTTATTTTTGAGCTAACGCAGTGCAGCCTAAATAGTAGTTACAAAAAGTTAGTTTTTGTACTTGTGTAAGTTCAAAGAGTCGTAATTAAACAACAGACAATTCGTCCTACGAGTTTTTCCTTTGAGATTTTCTACAACGAAATTTATCTATGGCTGTGAGTTATCAGGAAATTAGTATTATAAAATAGCCTTCCTTACCATCATTGATGATGTCGCAGATGCCTGTATCAGAGACGGACCGACCGCGTGTTTTCAGTCGGTTGCCTTTCTTGAAGTATTTCCAGTGGCGCGCTACCGCTGAACGAAGCAGTCGGTTGAACCTTCAAAAATAGTAAGAAATGGTGGGTGTTGGCTGAGATAGAAACAAAAAAAATATATGATTTTTAAACTTATACGCTTGTAAGTTACTTTTTATGCACATTCATGACAGGAAGACATGTCTTTGGATATATGTAAAAGGTATCGGTTCAATTATCCATATTATAACTATCTATACAGGGTGACATTGCAAGAGGGTGCCAAATTTTTGGCGGTAAATGAGACCATCAATATAAACAACATTTACTATGGGGTCATGGCCGAATTTTTAAATAAAATTTCAGGTGCCCTATACAAAATCAGCTAGCTACATTGACAATAATCTATGAAGAAGAGACGGAAAAAAATAAAGTTTTGAACTATGGTCCCATAGTAAAATTTGCAGGTATTGAAGGTCTCATTCACCTCCAAAAATTTGGCACCCCCTTGCAAAGTCACCCTATATAGGTAATACTTACGTTGCGTAAGGTCTTATTAGATGCAACGAATCTCTTCCAATAACGCTCAAGTTTGAATAATAGATCGATTTTATACAGAAGGCACACAGTAGAGGGTGGAGCGATTTCTTATTCAGTTCAGATCAACATATTTTGTTATGCAACTTTCACTTGTTTAAAAGGTAAAAATGATGTTTACCTTCCCGACGTTTCGACCCGGTTACACGAGTCATGGTCTCGGGGCGACTGTTGAAGCTCGGCGTCGTCTGCCTGTGCGCGATGAAATATTTTCTTCTACCCGCACACTTTGAATATTTATTGCACTAGTACAGTCAGCTCGACAAACAACACTAACAGTATCTGGATTATTTACTGACGGCACAACACACGATTATTAAATATTAATAAAAACACCGTATGAAACCTTCAAAATATATTTCAAAACACAATCACTCGTTCACAACTTAATTTACTTCAAACAAATACACTGCACAGCACAAACCGATAGAACTTCCGCGAGATGTTTCTAGTTCAAAATTTTACTAACTACTGAACCTCGTAATCGACTTTTATACAGTAATATTCCCGCCTTGATGTCGCCCCGCCACTAAAACACCGGCGTGACGGCATCAGAGGATACGGAAGTTACATTGAAATAAATTTATTAAATACTAATTTTTAACAGGAAACAGACGTCTTATTTTAATTCATTTTAAATAATATTAGAACAGGAAACGGATGTCTCATTTTAATTTATTTAAATATTTTTATCGACAGGAAACGGAAGTTTATTTTAAATTAATTATTAAATTGGAAGCGAAAACCTACTCTTTAATTTTAAATAAAATATCAAAAGGGAAACGGATATAGAATTAAAATGTGACATCTACTGCTACAAAAATGCCTATTAATCATATGTTATTCAAATTTACTAGAATAACCGTAATAAATTACATTTAATCATCTTATAATTATTTCACCACTTTAAAATAATGCTTCTTACTCCACGGCGACAACATTCGGCCGTCCTGCATACGCATCCGTCCTCGGATAGCGTCTAAGTCTGGTGCGATTGCTGAGAACAAAAGAAAGGTTTTATAGTTTAAGTTAACACATAAATAATATTTTCCTCAAATCTGTTCCATCAACGGTCAGCAAATAAGGAAAATCACCACTTATCATAAGGAGAAAATCATTAAGAACTTTTGCATATTATTGGTACTCAATATTAATTGACTGTTCCATCAACGGTCAGTCACGCTTAAGTAAGAATTTGTAGCTTACCCTAGGCGATGCCTTTGGCCAACCCTAGTTGCATATCACTACAAATCCAAACACGAATGCAGCAAATTTATTTTACACGGATAAATATTGCTACATAATTTCAAGTACCAAAATATGCAAGTTCGAAGCAAAAGCATCAGACAACATTAAAACAAAGGTGAAATGAATTATCAAATTAGAAAAGACTTCATAAATACCTGACAACATTCTAGGCCATATCCAAATTATTTTCATTTAGGTCCTCCAGTCTTATCCAGGGTTTCATGTTCTCTGCACAAGTAGTCCCTTCATAGCGTTTTTTTGTTCTTTCTGCACCTCGCATGTCCTTTACCTTGTATCGGTCGTGACCTAATACTTCAGTTACCTGAAAAGGTCCTTTAAACACAGGTAACAATTTGGTGCTTTGACCTTCATTGGATTGACTTGGTATTTTTATCACCACCAAGTCATTCATGTCGTATGTACGTGCAGGTTTTCGTTTGGAGTCAAAAGCTTGCTTCTGTTTTTCTGCATTAGCTTGAATTCGACTACTTACAGAGTCTCTCAAAGAAGTCATGTCGATTGTTTGTTGAATATCTTCATTCATCAACTTATCAGCGTCAGTTTGTAGGCGGTACCCAAAAAAAACCTCGCTAGGAATAGCTGCTGTAGTTTTATTCATGGTACTATTAATTCCTTGTTGTATTCTCGGAATGTGTATATCCCATTTGTTATTGTCTGTACTTGCACCCATCGTTCATAATGAATCCAGTATGGTTCGATTATAACGTTCGACCTGGCCATTAGAACGTGGAACGGCAGTGGCTATTATATGATGTCGTATATTTTTGTCGTTACAATATTTAACAAACAATTTAGAGGTGAAAGAACTACCTGCATCACAAATGAGTCGTCGAGGGTTACCAAATACATTAAATATCTTGTCTAGTTCATTGATTACAACTTTGCTTTTAGTATTTCGAACAGGAGAAATAAATACAAATTTTGTAAAAGAGTCAACAATTACTAACAAATAGGTATTTTTTCGTGTTGTTTTAACAAAAGGGCCTAAATGATCGATATGGAGAGTATGGAATGGTCTTGCATACTTAGGTATGGAAAATAGTTTTCCTTCCTTTTTGCCGTGGACAGTTTTTGAATAAATGCAATTCAAACAATTCTTGGTGTATTTAGAAACTACTTTTTTCATTTTTGGAAACCAATAAAGAGATTTTATTCTTTCAAGTGACTTGTCCACGGCAAAATGGCCAATATCGTCATGATTGGCTCTTATCACTTGCCAAATACATTTTTTTGGGACAACCCATCGACGACCATATTCTGTTCTACGATAGACTTTATTACCTAATAGTTCATAATCATTAAATATTTTTTTGTTGAGCTCGGCTTCTCCTGACTCTAATATTTCCCTAATCGCACATATATTGGGGTCTTGCAATTGAACAGATAGTAACCAATCACCCTCCGTTATTGACAACACGCTTTCATTTTTAGTGGGAGTAGAGTCATTGTTTGTAATAGGGTTTCTACTTAACGCATCTACATGTTGCATTTGCGTTCCAGGCTTATGAACAATTTCGAAAGTAAACTCTTGTGTGAGCAATACCCACCTTCCTATACGAGAATTAATATCTTGTTTATTTACCGTATATTTAACAGCGTTACAATCTGTGTAAATTTTGAAATCGGAACCTAATAAATAGTGCCGGAATTTTTGTAAGCCAACAACAATAGCCAAGAATTCTAATTCAAACGAATGATATTTTTTTTCTTCATTTGTCGTTTGTCTACTATAAAACTGAATAGGTTTTTCACCGTTTTCAGTCAATTGTGTCAAAATGCAACCAACACCGTCTCGACTAGCATCCGTGTATAATATTGTAGGAAGTTTAGAATCAAAGATTGTCAACAAAGCGTTATTTAATAAATCATGTTTTAATTTATTTACCGCTTGAATTTGTTCTACGCCCCATTCCCAAGAAGCGTCCTTTTTTAAAAGCTTAACTAATGGTTTTGATATGGCAGCACAATCCTTTATAAATTTGCGAAAGTAATTTATAAGACCAAGGAATTGGCGTACCTGATGGACAGTTTTGGGTTCTGGGTATTCTTCAACAGCTTTAAGTTTCTTTTTGCCTGGACGTATGCCTTCCTCTGAAATTTCATACCCGAGAAAGCTGACGGAGCTTTGAAAAAAATGACATTTTTCTAAATTTATTGTCAGACCGTTATCTTGCAAAACTTTTAACACCTCTTCTAATTGTTTAACGTTTGTTTCTAATGAATCTGTTGCTATCAACAAATCATCCATGTAACATATTACTTTTTCAAATCGCAGTTTACCTAATACAGTGTTCATAAGTCTTTGAAAAACCGATGGTCCATTGCAAAGACCGAATGGCATTCTTTTGAATTCATAATGACCATCGGGTGTTATGAAGGCCGTTTTGGCTATAGAATCTTTATGAACATTAATTTGATAATAGCCACTTTTGAGATCCAAGGATGTATAATATTTGCACCCTTTCAGTTTATCTATGAGGTCTTCAACAATTGGCATGGGATATTTTTCTTTGACAGTAATTTTATTAAGGGACCTATAATCAACACACATACGCTTTTCGCCAGATGGCTTATCAACTAACAGTACTGGACTCGCATAGGGCGAATTGCTTTCTTGTATAATGTCATTTTTCAAAAGCTCGTCAACAATCTCACGTGTAGCTAACTTTTCAGATTCAGACATACGATAAGGGCGACGGCAAACAGGCTTATTAGTTGTTAGTTCAATATCTAACTCTACGCAAGACGCTTGACCCAAAGATTGTAAATCATCAGACACTACATTAGGATATTTATAAAATATTTTATGTAACAAAGTATTGTGTTCAATATTGCCGGTTTCAAAAGTACATGAATCTATAAAAGAGATTTGTTCTTCACTAACTGGATAAAACGACAAGTTATCTCCGATTCGTGTGTACATAATTCGCCTATCCTCAGTGAAATTCCTTCCTATCAACATACAACTACCGAACAATTCATCAAAAAGATAAAATGTAACATTAAGCTTTGTTGCATCAACCTTTAAATCAACTTTTACACCTTGTGTAACGTACGAACAAGAATCCACTTTAAAACCGTTCAATAAGATCGGAGTTTCCAATAAAAATGGTGTAAGGTTTAGTTCATTTGCTAATGAGGTCGTTATAAGTGAACAACTACTACCCATATCAATGAAAGCACGTTGTTTACATCCATTTAGTTCTACATCTTTGAAAAATTTGTTTTTTGAGTCCGGTTCAACAATCAACTTTACCTCACTATCTTTCTCTACTTTAGTTTTAGTTTCGTTCTACAGGCGAGTTCAAGATGGCCAAGTCTATTGCATGAATTGCACTTTACATTATCTTTGTGATTACACTGAGTCTTTTTGTGACCCTGTTCACCACAGCGAAAGCAAGTTATATTTGGGTTCACACTTGTTACTGAACTGCTATTTGCTATATTAACATAAGATAACGCTTCTGGCTTCCTGTCCAAATTATTATAAGACAATCGAGATGAATTTTTATTTTGACTATTATTTTGCTTTAGTATAGGCTTTTGATCAGAATCACAATGAATTTTGCCGTGCAAAAATGAAGCCAAATCATCACAATATTTAAAATTACCAGCTTCAGCAGCTGTACTAATATTCTTGTCTCCAATAGACCCCACAATTATTGAAACAATATCTTGTTCAGAAAACGCTAATCTCATTTTATCAATTTTACCCAGTTGTTGAAAGTAGAATTCATACAATGACTGGCCATCTTTAGGTTTAGTTTGAACCAAATCCTTTAACAAACTGTACATATTCCGTTTTACTTGAAATGTATCTAAAAGAGTGGTTCGCCAATCCTTCCACTTCCAGGTGGTCCACCGTGTTTTATTTTTTTGGAGAGAATCATACCATGTTTTGGCTGTATTACGTAATTTTTGTAATGCTTGATACTGTAAAACACGATCAGACCAGCTGAAAGCGCGAGCATTGGCTTCAACAACATTAATCCACATTTGGATATCGTCTACCAAAGGGTCAAACTCGGGAATAACAGATGATAACACAACATTTTGGCTTACTGCGGGAGACGCAGCTCTTGTGCGTCTCGATTTTCTTTTCCTCTGATCCTCTGAGCTGCTGCTGCTCGTTGATGGTGACCTCGTGCTGAACGAGGAGTCAGAAGATGCATCTCTTCGACTTCTTCTTCCCCGCATCCGTTTTCGACTTCGCGGCATTTGGGCGCGGTTTACGGAACACTTCTGATATTAAATATTAATAAAAACACCGTATGAAACCTTCAAAATATATTTCAAAACACAATCACTCGTTCACAACTTAATTTACTTCAAACAAATACACTGCACAGCACAAACCGATAGAACTTCCGCGAGATGTTTCTAGTTCAAAATTTTACTAACTACTGAACCTCGTAATCGACTTTTATACAGTAATATTCCCGCCTTGATGTCGCCCCGCCACTAAAACACCGGCGTGACGGCATCAGAGGATACGGAAGTTACATTGAAATAAATTTATTAAATACTATTTTTTAACAGGAAACGGACGTCTTATTTTAATTCATTTTAAATAATATTAGAACAGGAAACGGATGTCTCATTTTAATTTATTTAAATATTTTTATCGACAGGAAACGGAAGTTTATTTTAAATTAATTATTAAATTGGAAGCGAAAACCTACTCTTTAATTTTAAATAAAATATCAAAAGGGAAACGGATATAGAATTAAAATGTGACATCTACTGCTACAAAAATGCCTATTAATCATATGTTATTCAAATTTACTAGAATAACCGTAATAAATTACATTTAATCATCTTATAATTATTTCACCACTTTAAAATAATGCTTCTTACTCCACGGCGACAACACGATTTGCACTTTGTTATTACTGGATTCCAGGTAGGTGACAAATGAAAACCATCATCCCGATTGAAATTTTTATATTTCTTAATTTCAATTGCTTCACGCACTAACCTAGTGTGGTAGTAACGATCAGTGGAGAGGATTTTTTTTATTTTTGATCGTTACTACCACACTAGGTTAGTGCGTGAAGCAATTGAAATTAAGAAATATAAGAATTTCAATCGGGATGATGGTTTTCATTTGTCACCTACCTGGAATCCAGTAATAACAAAGTGCAAATCGTGTGTTGTGCCGTCAGTAAATAATCCAGATACTGTTAGTGTTGTTTGTCGAGCTGACTGTACTAGTGCAATAAATATTCAAAGTGTGCGGGTAGAAGAAAATATTTCATCGCGCACAGGCAGACGACGCCGAGCTTCAACAGTCGCCCCGAGACCATGACTCGTGTAACCGGGTCGAAACGTCGGGAAGGTAAACATCATTTTTACCTTTTAAACAAGTGAAAGTTGCATAAAATCCTGTTAAAGTGTGAAGTTTAGTTTAAAAATGCAACAAAGTTTAAAATCCAACATATTTTGTATTCAGGTTTTTCAGAAGCTTAATTTCACACCTCAATATTTTCCCCATACATTCCCTAAAATATGTAGGAACCTACTAGCTACATACCTACTTACTACTACGACTACAAATAATATGGAAAACTTAGATTTTCCAGAAAGAATAGATATTTTATTTGCGCTTACATGCATTTACAATGTTTCCAGATTAGTATCCTATTAATAGATCGAAAAACGCGCTTCGCACATGTTTAACGCTCGTAGTCATAATAACGCAATGGTCTACTTTACTTACTAACAATAACAATTCAAACAGTACTACATGAATTGATTGATGCCATTAATTATTTAATCAATCATATTGTACCTACCGCGACTACTTGAATTGAATGAATACATTAGGTATACTAGTAACTGCATACATAGCCATTTGTAAGAACTAATAATTACTTAAATGCACTTATGACGAACATAATACTCTTAAACCACCGCGTTCATAATAAATAGCAGGTTATGTTTCACACGTTTGTATAACTTCATAGTTCAAGCAATGAACGCTTTAAAAATCGTGTAGAGGGAAGCGCTTGGAATACAATTTTCGACTTCGTAACTGTAGGTTAGTTAGGATATGTTTAAATGTAATAAATAATACTAAAAATTTTCGGATTTTTACATATACCTCACCTCAGAAACTATGCGTCCTAGAGACATGAGACTTTCTGGAGAGTAAAGTAATCAACAATATTTATAAATATACCAAAAATATTCATCAGAACGAGTGTACATCTTGTTGAGCTTTCGGTACTTATATATGTGATGTCTATCTATATACCTAACGTAACAACTACCTCTCAATCGTATAGTGATAGTGATAATACTGGTATCGCACTGAGAATTTCATTCTATTCTAAAAATAAATTACTTACAATGTGTGTTTACTTACTTTCTCAAAGGAGTGTCCGTTACATCTGAAGAAGAACTAGATGAGGTCGACACATCACTGCTAGTTGAGGTCATTTGGTGATACACTTGACAACTCGCGCTCTTCCGAATCATATTCACAAAATTGACTCTTAAACTTATCACAACACAGTACGTTTTTGTATCACAAACTCACGGATTCCGCGGTCGTGTTCATATCGCCGAATTCATTGCGAAACTAAGAAATTCCCGGTTTATCTCGGTACGGTACACGAAAATTTGTCACTCGTTTCTATAATTAAATCTGGTATTATTGGCAGAGTTCGCGGCGCTTCAGTTTCGGACTGACTCAACAATTAGATGGATTGAAAAATCTCACGCTGATTTATTTTAGGCGTCAAATGTGTGTCGGCGAATAATTTGGGTCTATTCGTATTCGTCACTATGGAATGCTGGCCGCATTATTAATTCGTGATTCGAACAAGAAAATCAAGGGTAAGGTGAACGAGTTTGAGCATAGATGCCGAAAACACGAAATGCGGAAATCTTAACACATTTCAATAAATCACACGGTGTTTGTTCAGACTTTTATCTTCGGATTTTTGTTAATTAACTTTTAATAATAGCTCGATGAGAACTACCCACTTAATGAAAGTGTCGCTACCTTTTATAAGAAACGAAAGAGGGAGGTTGTAATTAAAAACCAAAAATAATAGTTTTACATTTATTTCTTTTAACAATATCTCAAGATACCTAAATGGAAGGTTACTTAACAACATAATTTCTTGAAATTGCAGCTACTAAAAATCTAGAACTTATCTCGAGACACAATTCGGAAGTCTTGTTGCAATGTCTTCTACCAAGTTATTATCTGTACAATAATGCAATTCCGCGTAGTTTAATAAGTACATACAAACTATGTAGTAATTAATACGATAAATTACAAGACGTCAAAGATAAACCAAGCGAAATGTCATTATGTATTAAATTACATACATACTTTTGCCACAATAGTTTAAAAAGTTCAAAAAACACATCAACTGTCTGAAAACTTATTAAATGTTTGTGGCTAAAACCATAATTACTACTTAAATGTACTACCTACCCTTGAAAAGAATCTTAAATTAAGAAAAACCGAACAAGCTTAAAATAAAAGGCTGTGTTACTTCTTCTTAGTAGTAAGGACGACGTGGATTATTCTGAAAACAATAATGATTGTGTTATTATTAGGGCCTATTTGTTATTATCTCTATAAAAACCAAATTTGATGCTACTTGTTAAGTTAGACCTAACCAGATTTTGTAGATTAACGCAAACAGATAAGTGTCCAATACCGATGACATAAGGTTACCAACAGATTTGGTTAGGCTTATGTCGTAGTAGGTAGATCAAATTTTTAATCCATTAAACGTCGATGGTACGAAAAACAGTCTTAGAAATCATTCATTGTTTTATGCAGACCCACATATACTATACAACTCACAACATAGAACGCATAGACATATTTGTGGGCTAGTGTTGAAAAGCAGCAGCGAAAGACACTCAAATCACTATTATCAGATTTTTGGGGGACAGATATTGCGCTATAGTCAGCGCGTAAGCAACTGAGTCGTGAGGCCATAAATGTCAGTAGAGACAGGAACGTTCAGCGCGGTGCATGCGCGTAAGTGCAAGCGAGATAGACATTAGAAATGTTTATAGCGCGACCACTCAGTTTATAACGCGCCGACTTTAATAAAATATGCTCTTTAGGACTCTAGGTAACTCACCAAAGGGTTTGGCCTGAACCGATACGCGAGCATCATCCGCTTTCTGTAGGCATCAAACTCATCATCTTCGGGAGACACGATATCCGATGCTGATGCTCCTAGACCCATGTTTGCTACCGGCTGATTAGATCTGGGAAAAAAAATTGAGTTGAAATAACGAAAGTCTTGAAATGAAAGGGCTATGGATTTTTTACTATGTAGCCTGGCTCACTTGATATTTTTTTTTATTTTCGTAATGACGGCCATGGCCAAAACCTTCATAAATCGATAGGTAGATCACATCAATATAAATCGAAAATATACTAAAGTAAAACTTCGTAAAATGTCAGGTTTCTACAGTTTAAGCTGCTAAAGATGTAAAACGAAAATTCGAGCATACTTTACAACCTGTTTATGGGTAGGAGATTTCCTCATAGAATATTTTATTTGTAAAATAATCTATTTTCTAAGGTTTCATTTATGGTCGCTACTTTCGAAAAAGTTCCATACCCATTTTGAGATAAAGTTGTTTTCCTCTTTTTAAAATTCAAAATAAATGACAATAAAAGTAGGACATAAATAAATTATATCAAAAACTCAGTTATCATAATATCTCCCCTTTCTCTTTTGATTCCGTAATTATAGAAGGTATCTCCTTCAATCACTACGTGAAACTTAGTCCAAGTTTTTAGAGCATCTACTCGATAGGTTAGAAAATTATATAATCAAATTACTATTGATTAGTATGGCAAAAAATCTTATATTGAAATCAGATAATAAACTGTCATCGCAGTTAGCATCTAGCTATATTCCGAGGCACATATAAACTCATGCGGGTAGTTTTAAAATCCTTACTTGTTGATAGGGTCCACAATACCAGTGCCTTCAGCTCCCAACCCTTGACCCTCGTTCCAGCCGAGCTTTTGGAGCATTTTGAAGCCTGTAACATTGAGAATAACAATTAGTATCGTTAGCTTTATGAACTACTATTTCTCAACTAAAAATCAAACTCGGAGAATGTTAATAAGAAGACGTTGTCAATTTTGACAGAAAACCTAAGGGAAATACGTCACAGTCAGGTAGTTTGATATTTCTTCCATACATTTTGTATCAAAATTGATAACGTCAAAATAGCATTCTCTGACCGGCGAACCAATATGGGCAAAATTTTCAACGGTCAGATATAAAACTAACCGAGTGAGAAATAATTAAGCGATCAATTACAAAAAATTACATTCTAAATGAGTGTCCGCAAATAGGTTAGGTTAGTCAGCCATATTGTACTTTATTCAATGATATTATTATGTTTTATCTAACTGTTGATAAATCAGCTCTAAGTTATCAGGTTGTTATTTTATTCCTTACCAACATTATCTTCTTTCAACTTGAACTCTTTGTAGTCGCTAAGATCCGGTTCTTTTCCACTTTTGACGGCAGAATATTTCTCCATAAACCTGGATCAATGAATCAAAACATACAATCGTTACAAAAATATGTGTTGTGTTACAAACGACGTATTTACGTCGATCATTAAACGCATGAAAAATTCTCTTTGAAATTTCGACGGGCTATGCCTAGGATTTAGGCAGTCGAGCGAAAGACGCGAGTTCCAATTCTCGCCTTAATCTAACGTAGGTATAATTGAGGTCTCTGCTGCCTTACCACCTTAATACCCAAAATCGCTTGCACTTCACGTCGACTTTAGTTTGAATTGACGCCTGTTTCTGTTTCGTATGTGCAAGTTATTTTCTTTTGAAAGTGTTATAGCGGTAGAAACTCAACCGTACATACTTGTATTTACATTTGTGAAAACATGACTTACTTTTTCAGTTCTTCGGGCGGCAAGAAGTCGCCAATGTGATGCTTCCCAGCGGCTTGCTTCGTCAGCTCCGTAGCCCATCGCTCTGTAGCGCACATTTCCTTAGCACGGAGCCTATAACAGAAATAAACATATATTCAGTTGAAGTCATAATACTGATTATTTCGGTAAAGGGTGAGTACTAAGTAGTTTTAACAATGGATCATAATAAATTAATATACAAACAAGTGCACATAGTTAGAACACATCAGTTATACAAAACGTTTGACAGTCATTTTTGGACAGACCTAAATAAATAACAATCTTCTTTCATTGTTGTATATTACACTAGCTAAAAACTCAAATAGCTCTGCATAAAACGAAATTTATGCAAATTTGAGTAAGTCCACGGGTTACAATTACATTTTGGGTCTGTGAATAGAAAGCAGTATCCTTCTCGTACTTAGAAATAAGCCTATCGGGCACGCTTGAGATGGTTTGAGTAGAATAACATACGCAACGCACAATGACCTATCCAATCGGCTAAGCGCAGAAATAGCCGAGTATAACTAAGTAACTAACAATGTTTACGTATTTGAATAACCTCAAGATTACATGCTTAGAATAGTTTCAGTGTATTATGCTAGTTGACTAAATTCAAGAACTAGAAAATCATTTAGATCAGTAAAAATATTATTTAAAAAAAATGTTTTTAATAATATTCATCATTTAAGTACGTGATTTTATAATGATTTAAAAAACTCAATTTGAATGTGCCTTAAAAACGCTCAAACTGTCATGGCTGGCAATACTATGAAGAGTTGTCGCAAAAAAGCCCGCCATCGTACAAGGCGTGACGTTACATCCTACGATAGGCGTGTCCGGTCACGTAAATGTGTTTTGGACAAAATTAATAATTAAAAATATTAGTAAATCCTAATTTAATTTCTTTTCTGACCAACGTTGTGGTTTGTTCTTAGTTGAAACTAGCCTGTTGACTACAAAACAACATACTTATGCTCCCAAGTGCCTTCGGCAGTGTCCTCGTCGCTGTCGTACTCGTATTTGTGACGGCCGGCGGCTGCTAACTTTTCTACTTGTTGCCGCTTCTTTAACATGTCCTGAAAACAATTTAACAAACACTAATGTATAGTAGTGCCATCGTATCGTAAGGTTCACTTTTCTTTGCTTGTCGAATATTGTAAACAATCTTGACATTCCTTTTTATCGAAATGCTTCATTTGAAAATAAGATTAACACGTTCCGGGGCAGTGAACGCCTACAGGAGTGAAAACAATAAAACATCTATAGTTTATTTTTATTTTTATAGTGTTTTGTCACCATACAAACTTAATCATATAAATTGCACTTGTAAAAAGACAACTGTGAACCTGTGACAGACGAGGAATTGAACCCCGTGTCTTACGCAATCCGGGCGTATGCCTATACCACTCGGCCACCATCACATTAACAGTCCTGTTGAATTTTGCAAGCGCTTCTTAATCTCACAGCAATCTCACAGCACAGCAAATGAGAGCAATCTCACAGCATTGATGATGTCACGCAGCCTACGCGTTAAGAAGCGCTTGCAAAATTCAACAGGACTGTTAATGTGATGGTGGCCGAGTGGTATAGGCATACGCCCGGATTGCGTAAGACACGGGGTTCAATTCCTCGTCTGTCACAGGTTCACAGTTGTCTTTTTACAAGTGCAATTTATAATAAAACATCTATTGTGCCTGGAATAGTGTCCCGGAACGTGTTAACACAAAACTCACATCTACATAGGTTATTAACACAAATATATTTTTATATCAAATATTGAATTAATTTTCCGCACTGATTTTCAAATGTAAAATTTACCTGATACAGCAGATTGAGTTTGAAGTTATCTTCGCACTTCTTCCAGTCTTCGGCGTTCAGGTTGGTAGTGCCGTAGTTGGTCATGGCGTACTGCATCAACTCCTTGTTGTTGCGGTTCACGTTGGTGAGTTTTAGACCGTCCTCGTCTATTTTGGCCAGTGAAGGTCCTGAATAGACAGATAAGATTCATCTATAAATCTAAAGTCAATTTTTCTTCGCTACTCGAATATTGTTAATAATCTTTAAATAAGTTTTTGAAATAATAGTTGTTTTTTATTAACTATTTTATTTTAAAATATTTCAGTTTACAATTGCGAATTTGTGAGCCTTGTGTTTATATTATTTTAAAATTTATTTCATTTAAAAGGAATGTCAGGATTGTTTACAATATTCGACAAGCAAAGAAAAACTGACTTTAAATCCACACAAAGAAATGCTTAAAACTTTTTTCACCAACTTTCAGTATCTTCTACTATCTAGCTAGACTTGGAGCTTTGGATTATTTCGATAAATTAAATAAATTATAAATTAGACTCAATTGAGAATAGGGTATAGCCAAATATAGCATAATGCTTCATATTAGCATTTATTACTGTGAAGCCTCTGTCCTCTGTCCAACTCATTTTATCGCAAATCAATTAGTACAGATCTTGACTGATACCTGATTGATAGGAGTACATGTAACAAAACTCTCTTTTTTATGTTCTATTGAATTAGAATCGACAATAAGCTATAAGTACTTACCCATCCCAGGCATACCCATCCCCGGCATGCCCATCCCTGGCATGCCCATCCCTGGCATACCCATCCCAGGCGGCATGGGTGGCATGGGGGCCATAACTCCAGGGGGCAAGGGGGCAACGACGCCGGGGGGTTTAATATCCGCGGGTGGGTCATCGCCCCATCGAGACTTGCGCTTGCGCTTTCTCATTTCGCGCTTGCTGTCGGGCTCTTCATCGCTTTGGGAACTTGCTTCGCGCTTCATCGAGTGGTCGTAGGGCATGCTGTATTGTGATTGGGAGTCTGGGTTGCTGTTGAGTAAAAAAATAAGAATTTAAAAGCAAATAATTATGTATAATAGTTTTTTGAAAACATATTAGTAGTAACATACCTTAATGATGAGCAATCAAGAATTATTTTCTATCTAGTGGTATATAGTTTTAGGTTGACTACTATTATATACGACAAGTGATAAATTGGGGAAATAATTCAACATCAAATTTCGACTCATGCTTATATTATTGATCGATTGGTTTTAAGCAGAATTCAGAGTATAACGATATGAAAAACCAGCGGCCTCCCGCGGCTTTATTAGCGTTAAATTCGATTGTAACTCTTATAATATTAGTAGCAGTTTAGTAGGATAATATAAGTATGTTCCACATTTATGAGTATGTGCCACATAGTAAATATGATACTCTCTTTCTGCTTGGTGAAAGTGTTATTTACGATAGTTCACCAACCTAGATCCATTACTCTTACAATTACAAGACCCTTAGCCAAAGACGACAACCTCGTCATATACAGAATCTAAGAACACAAGTTTTTCCGCAGTGAAGTTAGCCACGAGTGATTGAGAATGAGAAAAATATAAATGCTACATACTCATATCTGTTTTCTTGTTTGACCGCAGGTTTGCTGTCTTCACTATCATCGTCTTCCAGGCTGAACTCCGGCTCATATTTATCCTCGGGCTTGACCTCCGGTTTCTTATCCTGCTGCTCACTACGGAACTTTGCCACTAACTCCCGGAACGCCTTGTACTCATTAGAGTTCGTATTATGGAGAAACCTGCAAGAACACTCAAACATAACCACCAACGAATACAGAAATGTATATGATTTATTTTTAAACCTGTTAATGCCAGTGTATCTTTTCTTGACAACACTTAGTGCAGGAAGCTTTAACATTTGACGTTTTACTGGGCATTCTCCGGTAAAAATGAATAATACAAAAAATGAATACAACACGGATCCTCCGGTAGGGGATTGTGGCTAGAGTGGCATTACCACATATTTTGGTCTTGTGAGTGTATGGCTTTCAGGACGTTTTCCCAGTGGTCGCCGTTGCAGGCAACATCGCTGGCGGCGCGCTGCACGGAAGGCGGGAACATATCTGCAGAAAGAACTGCACACGACGAGTCAGCATTTTGTCTAACGGCCACGCTAGACCCGAGACGCTCGCGGTGTCTTTGAACTGAGGTTTGCCTTTCGAAAGATCCCTGATATGACCTCCTTGTTTCAGAATATACCAATATTCATCACATAAATCTCAAAGTACTTTATAAAATATATTTTCAGTTACTACATAAGCATATCAGCGAGCTTCACCTCATCATTCGAAATAGAAATAACAATAGAACATAAACTGCCTTTGATTTATTATTTTCTATACTCGACAATAATATCACAAAGGCAGACAGTTAAAAAGTAAAGCTATTATGATTGGTACCTTGTGATGGCTTTGGTGGAGCCGGTATATTCCCAGGATCCAAATCCTTTGGTTTCGGTATATGATTTAGTGTAAGTGGCATAGGCGGTGGGATATTCTGAATTTTCATAGGCTCAGGAGGTGGGATAGTGTCCAAAGATTTAGTGTCAGGATTGGGATGTCCAGGCATAGAATTAGAATTTGGCCCAAATGGTGGCATATTCGGAGGACCGTTACCGGGAGGCCCGAAGTTAGGCCCATTAGGCCCAAATGGTGGTCGCGGGCCCATGAAAGGCATGTTGTTATTGTTCATAGAATTTGGTGGCATCATCGAATTAGGAGGCCCATTAGGGCCCATCATGGAAGGATTAGGAAATGGAGGGCCGAAGTAAGGCGGCATAGGGCCGTTTGGGCCAGGGCCACGCATGTTGGGGCCGCACATATTAGGTGGCATGGGGCCGCCTGGGCCACATGGTCCATTGGGGCCCATGAAATTGGGCGGCATGGGGAAGTTAGGCGGGCCGCCACCCATATAAGGAGGCATTGGTCCACCTGGTCCACCTGGCGGCATCGGATGTCCACCAGGGCCCATCATAGAACCGGGTCCCATGTTAAGTCCAGGACCCATAGGTCCAGGGCCCATCGGGCCTGGTCCCATCGGCCCTGGACCCATTGGGCCCGGCCCCATATGTCCAGGTCCCATAGGTCCTGGACCCATAGGCCCGGGACCCATTGGACCAGGTCCCATAGGGCCGGGTCCCATCGGCCCTGAGCCCATAGGCCCGGGTCCCATGGGACCTGGGCCCATCGGGCCATGGCCCATAGGTCCAGATCCCATTGGACCAGGACCCATAGGGCCGTGTCCCATAGGCCCAGGTCCCATGGGCCCGTGACCCATAGGGCCGTGACCCATTGGTCCATGACCCATAGGGCCCGGCCCCATCATGTTTCCAGAGTCTGAATGTTCTGACTCATCTTTTGAATCTGAATCTGGTTGCATCCATGGTTGAGGGTTATTGGAATCGGAATTAGGGTCTTCAGGGGGCAAAACAGAGAGCTGCATAAGAGAAGGTATGGAGTTGTTGTCTGGTTGGTTATTTCGGTCTTCAATGCCAGGTGTCATAGGGCTTTGTGGTCTATTTCTGCCTCTGTCACTCCACCGGTTTCTGTGTCTTTCCCTAGATAAAATATTATATTGATTAAACTATAGGTATTAAGTTTAAAAAAATTAGAACTTAAGGAAAAAATAACAAGGAAATTGATAAAAATAGCACTTTGGCATAATATTTTACATAACAAAGTCTGTCAGGGCAGCTAGTTGTGGATATAGAAGAGATACAGATTAAGAACATCATTTATTCAGTGATCTTTATCACTTTATATTAAACATAAATAAAGTACACAACTAACATACCGTGGGGCCCGTTCATTTGATTTCCTCCGATCATCATGATCATAATTGAAATGCTCATGTTCTAATCCTCTATCATCGGGATATGCTTCAGGCTGAGCCTTTCTATTTTCACTTTGGTTTTTTCTATCTTCTTCTTCTTGTTTTTCCTTCTCCTTATCTTCCTGTTCCTTTTTATCCTGTTGCTGCTTTTCAAGGAGAGCCTTAAACTGACTCATGAAGCTGCCATCATTTGAGAAGATGTTAGCAGACCCTTTGTCATCGGATGATGTGGGACTTGAAAAAGAAAAAAGGATTTATTTCTCAAGTTACAAAATACAATGTACATACATGTAGCAGTGGGTGTATTTGATTATGTATATGGCATGACAAATCTAAACAAGAATTAAAATAAGAGAGAAAGAAAAATAAGATTCAAGCAGTGGTGTAGTGGCTAGGCACTCTGGGTTTCAAGGCATGAGGTTTGATTACCGGTAGGATAATTGTAGAAATCATAATATTATTCATTGTCTAGGGGCTGGGTGTTGTGGTACCACCATTGGTTCTGATTTTCATAACACAAGTGCATGAGCTACTTACTTTGTGTTCAGCAGTGTATGTGATTGATGTCCAATATAAGGGAGAGACCAATTCAGTGCCAAAGATAATTTATTGTCAACCACTTGTTTAAGATATTATTATAACAAATATGACTATCCGGTTGGGGACCGTGGCGTACGCCGGCGTACGCTGTCAAATTTGCCTGATTCTGTCCCGATAGGCCCAACCGTACGCCGGCGTACGGTCTCGCCTATGGAGTGTTTCAAACTCGTACTGTGGCGGTATTTTTGATCAGATCTTAGCCATGTTGACTTTTTTGAATAGATGAGACCGAATCCTATACAATAGACACCAAAAACAGCCGAAAACAACAACTGTAAGGAGTATGGCACTTGGCAACAATAGTGACCATGGACTGTTAGGGGCTTGATACTTGACTCTCGAAATTTCAAGTGGTGATGCTTGAAAATAAACATTCTACATATGCGTGTTTTTGTGTGTGGATTGAATGTTTGCGGTTCGTAGACGATTTCGGTTGAAAGATTATTTATATTACGTCATTATTTTAGTACTTACGACAACAATAACAAATGTTGTCGTTATGGGCGGGTAGTTGTTTTATTATGGCCCATTATATAATAACTACCCGCATTAAATTTTAATTTGTTTTGACACAAGTATAGGCATAACATTCAGTCACAATACCCTCTTTACAGATTTGTAATCGGTTGTCCTTCCAAGAAGTTACGTGTGTTTACGTAAGTGTAATCCGACACCACGCATGCGTGTGATGTCACGTGACATAAGACGTCACAAAATATGATTGACAGCTTATTTTTTTATCGAATCTCGACCGGCTATGGTAATTAATTTATAATTATACATTTTGTTATGCAGTAAAGTTGCAAATCAATAAGTATCTATTTATTTGATTAAATATTGATAAACTTAAAACAGCAAAATTTCAATGTCTGCTGAGCATACATTTCTAAATTCTAAATTTTCAAGGTACGTTTCATTACTGTATAGGTGCGTATCCATTAGAGCAGATTGAAGCAAACCATGGCTGCTCACTCCGTGGCATAGATTCAAGGCATGTTGAGGCTAGATCCGAAGATAGTGATAAAGGAGTGAGTATCTGCATTTTTGTTGTCCATTGCGACCTGAGGCGACACGCCCATCACCACCAAGTCCACGACTCGGAATGAGGCGAGGCTTCTTTGAGCGTGTCTAAAAAACCGACAAAAAATGGCTCGGCCCGCGGCAGCGAATTTGCCTCATGGCGCGGCGACCCTCAGGTTGAGGCAGAGCCTCCACTTGTGCGGCCTTAGGTCGACCGGCTGCCTCGCCCCGAGTCTGCCTCAAATGGATACGCACCTTTGGATACGTAAAAAGGAAGTCATCACATCCAGCCTATAAAATTATTCCCATCGCCTACCCGAACTCAAAAAAAAAATAGCTGATGTGGGTGATCGGCAATCAATACGATTGGGCAATTGCCTTTGTAACAGTAACATAGTAAGGTAAATCACATACTTGCTTAATTTCGCTTGAGCAGCGAGTGCCGCCGCCTGCTTCTGGGCCTCCGCTTTGGCTTGAATCTCCATCTTTTTTCTCTCGATGATTTGCTCCTGTTTCGACATTTGCGCCCATCTTGTACTCAGGGCAGATTTATTTTTATTGTCTTTAAAATGAATCATGATAAATTTTAGCTTATTTCAGCAAGAAATAACATCAATTCTGGCTAAAATCAAAAATTCATGGATCACGAAATAATTTCACGTTTTTCGCCATAGACAAACACTTGACTGACAGTTATTGTTTTCTTTTTGTTTTTTTGTCTAAAAGTCATGCTTTGCTTTCTATGCACATTAACGTTGTGTCGTTCGACAGTCCACTATCGATAGTTCAGAAAAAAAAAATAGTATCGATAGTAAAAATAACACCGCTTAGCAAAAGTAATATTTTTCCTTGTCCTAGAATTTATAGATTACAGGTTGTGGATAACTTCTGCTACCTAGGCTCCACCACAGATTCCAAGCTCTCTAACAGCAAAGAGCTCGACACCCGTATTGGAAGAGCTGCTACGACGTTTGGAAGGCTTTCCGCACGTGTTTGGAAGAACAATAAACTTACCATTGCCACAAAAGTCCTCGTATACCAAACATGCGTCCTAAGTGTCCTCTTGTACGCATCGGAAACGTGGACTACTTATACCAAGCAGGAACGTCGTCTTAACGCCTTCCATATGCGTTGTCTGCGGTCTATCCTGGGAGTCACATGGGAGGATAGAATGACGAATGAAGCCGTTCTTGCTAAAACTAATTGCAACAGCATTACAGCAATTTTGAAACAGAGACGGCTCCGCTGGCTTGGCGACGTCTATCGGATGGGCCCTGAAAGACTGCCGCGTGAGATTATGCTCGGACAAATTGCTAATGCTAAAAGACCTGTAGGTCGCCCCATGCTGAGGTTTAAAGACGCTTGCAAACGGGATATGGATTCATTTTGACATGGATTGGATCAAAGATGCTGTGGCCAATGATAAGAATTTATAGAACAATTTTTCTTATCCTTATGTTATGATATAAAATGAATAAGAAAATACTTTGTTTCTCAAAAGGTTTGCTTTTGTGGTAGTATTGAGGTGACAGAAAATATTGTTCCCGTAAAAATTAAGGAGTAAAAAAAAGGGAAATGTAACGATTATATACAACTTCTTCTACAAATTAAATGGAATAGGGCCGCACCTAGACAGTGTGGAAGAGATTATACCGATACATAGTTGAGTTCGTTAAACGTGAAACCCTGCTATGACTAAAAATCCTTTCATAATAATTAAGTTTTAGTCGGCCGCATAGAATTTCACTTTATTTTATAGTGTCTAGGCAGACATTTGGCCCCAATCTCACCTGATGGTAAGCGATGATGTGGCCTAGGATGGATCATGCCTGACTAGTAATAGCCTATTCACTCGTTTCTTGAATTCGCCCAAATTATAATGTCTAGGAAACACTTCAGCCGGCAGCGAATTCTATTTGGAACAAACAATGCATGGGGGCTCAGCCGTCTTCATTATGTAGTTTAGAACATATCGTGCCTAGATAGTGTGGAAGAGATTATATCGATACATAGTTGATTCCTTTAAACGTGAAACCCTGCTATGACTAAAAATCGATTTCACATTAATTAAGTTTTGGTCGGCCGCATACAATTTCACTTTTGGAGCAAACAGTGCACGAGGGCTCAGCCGTCTTCATTATGTAGTTTAGAATATATCGTTTTTTTTTCAAAAAAAAAACACCCTTTGCAAGGTTCAATTCTCGTAAGCCAGCCAGAGTCAGACCAGACTATATTTTATAGAGACATATTGATTTGTATAGATTGATCAATCTATATAATATATTATTTTTTATGTTAACTATCGACAGTTGGTGGAATTATCGATAGTTTTGCAACACTATTGTATATTGATCCAGAGACAAGACATATAAGTACACAGAAAATAAATAGGTGTCCACACCTGTGGATGTCACTTTTATGTGTCCACATCATTGCCACAGTTATGGTACTTATGGTGTGGTGAATGAAAAAATGACACATTCTGCTTGATTAGGTCACTTCTGGTCACTTGCTCCTTGCTTACATAAGTACTAAAGTAACTCCTTGCTCTCGCTCGCTGCACTAGGCACACGGATATTATATTCAATCAATGAATGTTAGGTAGGTAGGCAGACTGAAACGATGGCATTATTCATGTTTCAAAAACAATATCCAATAAAAAGGCCCCAGTGGATTACTTAGGTACTTAGTCTTTTCCTCATATTTCTCTCTCTGTTCCTTAATAAATACTTACCTAAAATGTATGATTAGCATGGGCCTACGTGTTATCAGTTGCACGAGTACTACGTTGCCACCTAGCCACGTTCATTTTGATTTGATTCTACAGCAATGTAAAAGAGATTACCATCATCATATTACTACATCACTTGAAGTCATTTACTACGTGATGTGTAAACTACCAGCCAGGCGGTCTTATCGGTAGAAGCAATCTCCGTACTAAGTAATAAAGACTACTAATAAATGCTATATTCCTCTTGCCTACTACTGCTGGCCATTGAACTATTATAACTAGCGTATGGAACTGACATCACGAACAAATTTTGTGCTCCATGAATTGATCACACGGTCGTAGTACAAATCTTAATTAAAAACTCAAATTTTTAAAGAAAAGGTCACAATCTTGTCGTCGTTTTTGCGACACATTTAGCATGGCATAGCTTCTCTATACGTAGTAATAACTCACTGCTCCAGGCAGACCTTAAAGAAAAGGTCACAATCTTGTCGTCGTTTTTGCGACACATTTAGCATGGCATAGCTTCTCTATACGTTATATTGTTTTAAACTTTCATGGTCACTAACATTAGAATAGTTAGATACGGGATTGCTACCATGTACCTTATTATTTATGAGCTTCCGATATTTCTGCACTGTTGCAAGCGCCATGATCACGGAGTAACTGAAGAGAACTTGCGGGTGGGTTGTTATTGGCAGACATATCGGTCTACCCTCCTTCGAAGTCGTTTATTACGCTCGCCGCCGGTACCATTGTCCTCAAACTCACTATTTACTCGCGTCTGTTCTCGACACACAACACTGACAGTATCTGTTCGCGAAACGGCACTATTTTAACGCCACTACATACCAAGATTGGTTAGGGAAGCGATCGAAATAACTAAATACAAAAATTTCAATCGTGAGGACGGGTTTAAATTGTCAAGTGTCTGGAATCCAGTGGTTCGAATGTGTAAAAACCGTGTAAATAAAAATAGTGCCGTTTCGCGAACAGATACTGTCAGTGTTGTGTGTCGAGAATAGACGCGAGTAAATAGTGAGTTTGTGGACAATGGTACCGGCGGCGAGCGTAATAAACGACTTCGAAGGAGGGTAGACCGATATGTCTGCCAATAACAACCCACCCGCAAGTTCTCTTCAGTTACTCCGTGATCATGGCGCTTGCAACAGTGCCGAAATATCGGAAGCTCATAAATAATAAGGTACATGGTAGCAATCCCGTATCTAACTATTCTCTATACGTAGTAATAACTCACTGCTTCAGGCAGACCTACAAACAAAATTATTACACAGATATTAAAATAGGCTTACAGATGAAAGTAAAATGAAACAACAAAATCATTGCATATTATTCTTTTTATATTTTTTTCATCAGTTTAAATGGAAAATACAATTTTCATTTATTTATAATGTTGTCATTTATTTATTGTAAACAAATATATTATAAAAGATTTACATATTACTATCAAAACAAAATATTCACAAAATGGCAGACTAACTAAACAATTACTTAGCTGTTTCATCAAGCATGCTAACAATTGCATCGTTTTGAGCTAAAAGAAGGAGAAAGTTTGGCACTGATTCCATAATTCAAATTAAGATGGCGTAAATGCACATTGCAGCAACACTATCTGTCGTTTAAATGAGTAAGTTAGTCTGTTTGTCCAGATTTTGAATAGGTACCTTTTACAACGATACTTCACAACCTCTCTTCAGCTCATGTTATGTTTATTGCATGTTGTAATACTGACTATCTACAAACCGCGGCCGTCGCGGCTAGCGCTCTGGCCCGACCTTCAAACCTCGCCAAAGAGAGCCTACCCCTGACTATTGTTTTTGTGGTAACTTGTCAGTTTTTATTAACTAATCTGCTGCCTCATATTTAATCGAAATTCATATTGACTTAATAAAAAAAAACAACAAACTCTGGCTCCTTTCGTAACAATACAAAATCCATCGAATGGATAAAATCAACTCAATTTAAACATTCAAACAAATCATCAATCAATTCAAATTAAAAAGTACCTCTTCTCATTTCTGCTTCACCCTGCCTTAAAATCATACTATACACTTGGACAGTTGACAAACAAAAATAAAAAGCAATGGAAGAGGACATGAGCAAAAGAAATCACAAAATATATAGAAAAATACGACATTGTGTAAGGTTGCTTCAACGGGCGTGACTGTTCTCTAGCGTCCCTGTGCTTACGCAACATTACTCTGAGTAGCAAATAAAAGCTAGATCCCTTCCACTGCCACATGAAATGCCGAAAAGAAAAAGTATAATTCATAAATTGTACCTATACTTTGTTTATATTCTAATTTTTTTTTACATTTTAATAATTTAAAAACAACCAGTACTTGGTCGAGAAATTTATATCCATTTTTTTTGTGTATTTTATATTTTGATGAAATATTTAAAAGCTAATTAACGTGAGCCGATGTCAGTATTCATAGCTAGTCGTCGTTCGCTCGAACCGGCTGGCAAGTCCCCACGCTCGTGGGCCGACTCGAGCTCGTGTAAACGCATACACAATAACACTACCGCATCGCCTATACATCTTGACTCATATAATGCACTGATATTTCGAGGGGCACAAGGAATATCGCAGCATCGTTACGTCGCGCCGCGCGCCACCGCCGCCGCGCCGGCGACCGACTCCCACATTTATAATTCAATCCCCCCGAGCGTATGTGGCATACGAATAAAATTAATACACTACGATTACATCCCTTAACGTGTCTACGTGTCTAATTCGTACTCTATTTACATTGACATAATACATAATATTCAAATTGTTCGGCGATCGACAGTCTTGGCAGGTCGACGCGAGTCCGGCGCGGCGGCGGCCCACCTAATTATTACTGTACAGCAAATTTACAATAACATTTGATCAAAATACGCAAACTCAAAGATCTATATCTAAAAATTAAAATAAGGTATGGATCATGTATGTAACGCCCGCCTTAAGCCGCTATAATATCAGCTATGTTAAGTAATATAACTCGTTGAGCTTATGGTAGCATCGACACTGCGATAATATACATAATTAAATAAAATAGGCCAAATTCATTGTTTAGATTAAATAATGGGATTAACACAACCTCACTGATAGTAAGTCTACTTAAGTATCGTTGGCAAACACAACGTGAAGGAAGCCAGTGCCGATGCTGTCACGCGCACAGAATGATACATATTTGGGAATTAGGTACTCCTAATATAACTAACTAGGATTTAAGAAAAAGAGATGTCACTAGATCCTAAATATCGTCTATTCTGTACAATGGACTATGATATTTTCATTGAGATATTTTTTTCCTTTGTATAAACATGACAAAATACAAATATTTCTGTCCAAACATCCTAATAACTTATTCGGTAACAATCGAGCAACATTTGTCAGTTTATTACTCCCTTTTGTGACAGTACATAAGATATTATTTATGTTTATAATTACGATAAAGAATTATCTTATGTTTAATAGTATGTATATTAAATTTAAGTGGTCTGGTTGTAAATACGGGTCTAAACTGAGCGTCCACTCGTATTTAAGTGATGTCCCAGTATCATGACATGGTCTCAACATACAGATACACATTATACCCCATATGCACGGTTATTCAAAGCCTGTAAAAATAGAATCTTCTTTTAAACTATTCGCGTAATATGTGCATCGATGAACAGTGCAAAATCAACGGTTCAGAATGGAATGCATCATCCAAAATATCCACGTCAATAACAACTTCCCCGAAGATTAACAAAAGAAACTATAGTATCTCTTGTGGAAAAAACAAAATCGTTTAAAATATTAACTACATACATATTAATAAAACAATTGATAGTGCTTATGCTAGTGGTAACAACAACATTTCAACTGTCTGATCTATTAAATTGATTTAGGCTTCGTATAATATTCCTTAATGAAGTGTGCATCAATTAAACGTAAGGATTATTTCATTTTCAGTTAAAAAACAATTTTCATAAAATAATTACTCCGCGTATTCTTTGTACTAGATTTCTACAAACAAACCGCACGATATAATTATTTGTTTGCAAAATGTATGTGTGCAAATGACGATTTCAGTTAATGGAAAAATAAATAAAGAAATAAATTAAAATGCAAAGCGAATTTTAATCGTCTAATATCATGTCCACAATATTGAGCATTGTAATTGAAATGAGTAAAAAGCGATAATAATAATAATAAGTGAACCACAAAAATATACAATGAGCAACAAAAGGACACTTACGATTCAATTGACGAAATAACTTGACATTTTTTATATTTTTTCCTAGTGGATCTGTATATACAAAAAACAATTGACAATGTTAATTAAAAAAAATAGCCGTTTTTGACATATTAATTGACAAAAATGAACCGAAACAACAGTATCCTTCAACAAGGTTTCGTAAACCTATGCAAATTGTTCATAATATACTATTTATTATACATAATTATATGCATTTAATTAACAACAAAGAAGTATGATACATGAAAATAATTTTAAGACACCTAACCAATATAAGGTCGCACGCAATCGCGTTTGGAGTAATTGGACTTGCATAATATGACTTGCCTCATTTAAAGATAAAATCAGAGTTACTTAACGCTAAATCATTTTTCAAATATAATGGACGTTACTCACAGGACAAAGTACGCAAGACGGTTCACCTTACACTAGGGCCAGGGACTGATCCGATGGTTTGACTCACGAGCGCCTTAAACCAATATGTAAGATACGTTGTATTCAAGATGGCGCGTCAACCGCTGGCCCAAGTGCAGACTAAATTACTACACTTTTATTGTGTTTGGAGGGTTTTCTGAAGAGGACCAGAATTCCTTACTTCTAGTGGATGTTTAAACACTGGCCGGCTGTTGCTAACTTTCGAGACGTTTATATGGAGATTAAAAATCATTTTTGATTTATACTTTTTTGGCAATTTCATAAGATACGCCGTGAAATTTCCGCATATCCAGTACTAAACCTACAACATTTCCCGATGTTTTCAAATAGTCTTTGTGACACAGTAACCTTTAAAGCCTAACGATATTTACAAGACGTCCGATGCGGAAATAACACGACGTAGCCATTTATTTAATAAATAATTAATTTGAAAGGAAGGACGAAATTATTACACTACCCAATAACAAAATTCAACAAGAACGAGATAAATCCTTTCGTACGATACTAAGTACATACTATATACAACATGCAAGCTGGGCAAGAAGAATAAAATGAAAATGTACGTCCAACATTTAAAATATGGATGGATTGGTCAGAAGCAGGGGACGATATCATACTAAATATTTAGTAATGGATAAAAATGCGTAATTATTATCAAGGCCAATGATCAAGTTAAATTGACTTCTCAATATTAGTTATGTATGTAAAAGCCGACCATCAAAATTACTAAGACGTTGCAAAAAGAGAAATAGTAAAAATTATTCAGCCAACGGTATAAGCGAAATACATTTGGACAACGATAACTTCAGACGGCAATACTTTTCGAATGGAATAAAATGTGGACGAACAAATATCTAATTGGACTATTTTAATCGTAAGTTTAAATTTCATATAGGTATATATATTTGTTATTTACATTAAAAACAAGTGGACAACATAGTCTTTGATACGGAGAGTCGATAGTTGCCTACCGAGCGATGTCGGAGTTTGTTGGCGGCTGCCATATTCGGCGTAGGTCAGTCACGAACAATAAAAACCAAGTGACCTTGGCCACCTGACATTTTCTGTTCAATTGATAATAGTTGCTAACGTTCGAAAACAAGTTCTAGACATAGTATACGTCCGATTGGAAGAAAGCTAGTATGATACATAAAATATAGATTACGAAAGTCGAAGTTGTTTTTTAAACTTTTAGTATGGGCTCTGGAGTACGTACTAGGTATGGCTAAGGTGTATTTCCGTGAATACATGGAAGAACTTTTAATAACTTAAGATATGTTAAAACAATAGAAATAATTCACGGAGCCTAACCTTGACCATATTTTCCGGTACTGCGCCGCCAAATTGGCCAAGTGCCTTGTGTACCGAAGTCCATCCGAGTTGCACTCACATCAAGTTCATGGCTCCTTAAAGGGATTACGATGACTCACTCGTTAAAACCAATTGTAAACTTATAAATATCTAGCGCGCACTATAAATAAACATAAATTGGATTTCACTCACAGCAAAAGGAAGATATTTTAGATTCAGTCGCTTGGATATTTATAGATGGAATATTTCGGTCCACGTTAGCACATCTCCAATTTGTTGCGCTATTTATAAATTCTGTGTAAATCTCGGGATAATATTATACTATACGACAATGACATATACCACATATACGCGGTCAACAAATAATAATTCTAATCCTTGTAAATATAATTGCATTACAGTCAGTGCGGGTTATTTCTGTCACTATACGGGAGGTTGACGTATAAAAATAGAATCTATATGTGGTCAATTGCAAATTAACTGCATCAACAATTGATTTGTGTAAGGCAATGTTTTCTGAGGAGTCGTGCTACTTGTGCGTTGCAGAATGAACATTTGTGAACGACCAATGGAATTTCTCATCTGAAAGATTGAAATTATATTGCCAGTGGCTACTCAGAAATGCTCACAGTGTTTCGCACTTGCAACACAAATCCTCAATCAGTAGAAGCGACAAAAACATCTCAACGCTCGCCCTCGCGAATTCGATAATGTTGGCCGAAGTGTTGTAGTGAAAGTAATCCCTCAAGGGGCTACGTAACGATTCTCTCGAGTGACCGACTTTGTTAGTGTTACATTGCCGTTTCGTTTGCCACGCTCTAAAACGCGTCCATTCTACTGCGGCAATGCTTCGCGACCCATTTCACTTTCGCGAGAGCGAGCCGACTCGGATATTATGTTACGACTAACTTAACATATTGAGAACTATATGCTGAAACGGACTAAGGGCTTAGAGAGACAAATATTTTGGCCTTTACAAACGTATGAATTTAAAATGCAACAATATCGACAAATACATTTTGTTTATGATCACATTTGACGATAAACAAAACGTAGGTGCGTTTCATTAACATTATGTTTTATATCGAGCCAGCGGTTATCAGCTGACAGATAGTATATCGTATTATCAATCAACTTTATGAAAAATAAATGCTTATGTACTGTACAATACTCGGAAACTTAAGCTAGCAGGTCATTGATAAGGCTGACATTATAACACGAGTAAAGTTTCTAATGCCGTGTCATTGGTCTACCAGCAGTTATTCCGAACGAATCCATTCAAACATTTATTTCACACACCTATACAAAGTGTAAAAATATATTATGGTTTTATTTAGCTAAGGATCGTTGCCATAACAACTAACATAGGCCACTTATTCCCTTCTCGAACGCTACATTATTATTGCGCATTTTGTTACTATGCAGTGATAAGTACAGAAATTGCTTTGACATAAACACTAGCGACTTTCCGCGCAATGATCGCTTTCAAACTTAAGAAAAAGGCTCATACAGACCCTTACTAACACAGATGATCAGATATAGATATCAAATAGGCGATGCTAGTTCTATAAAACAGGCAAAATTAGCCAGTTTTGACTAGAAATCAGCTACTTATCATCTATGTCTGTGTAACTGTGAACCTTTGAATTTTCCGCACAAAAGCTGAATTTGTTATCGTATACGTTGTGTGGGATGTAAATTCTAGTATACTTCAGAACGTATCAATGCACTTAGTATCAATCAAGGCAAAGGCTATCTTCAGCAACGAAAAATTCAATGGCTATCGCGTAATAAGTCTTCTATATGGGAGCTAATCTGCTATTTCACTCATTCAAAATCGTTATTATATCGCTTAATTTTGACATTTAGCTCACGCTAAAACTGTCAGAACCCAGCTATTTCATTCCGATGATGTAACAACTGAAATAGCAGACTTAGCCGCGTACCATGAGCATATAGCAGGTCAGTTCTTGAACTACTTATTCGACACTTATACAGGGTGACTTTGTAAGATGTTGCCAAGTTTTGGGAGGCGCACGAGACCATAATACGTACAACTTTTAGTATCGGGATATGGCCGAATACTTGAATAAAATTTCAGATGCCCCATACAAATCATTCAACTACACTGACGATAATGTATGGAGAATCATAAATAAAGATTAGAACGATGACCCAAGTAAAAGGTGTAGGTATTGATGGTCATAATCACCTCCTAAGCTGACGTCGGTCGCGTACATCGGTCGAGCGTACGAATAAACACAATGTTCTATGAAGCACCGCACTGCAACGCTATCATCAGCGGCAGATAATCTAGGAAATCAATCCTAAAAATTGACAACACCTTGCAAAGTCGCCCTAACCATAAAAAAAAAGCAGTTCAAACCGTGGCCAGTTACAAGAGCTCACAGCAAAGAGGTCCCGAGCCAAGTTCAAGTCTGAGCGCGACCCCGCCGCGCGTTCGAGAAGGTCGCGTTGCCCTGCCCTTAGTCCTGCGGCGGCTACAGGCAGCGCGCGGCGCGCGGGGAGCGGCTCGAGTGTCAGTACGCCTGCGTCGTGCTGGCCACGCGCTCCGTTGTCTTTAGATTGCGCTGGAACGCGGAAAGTATTATGTTAGTACATTAAAAAAAAATACTATATTAAAATATATATATTCCCCCTTATTCATAATAATTGAAACAGTCTAATAAACCTATTTTAGCTATTACACTGTTTTGTCACGAGTGGAGTTTGGGGGAGACCTTTGCCCAGCAGTGGAATGATATAGATAAAAATAACTATTTTGTCACTACACAAACATAGCAATATAATATAAATTACACTTGTAAAAAGCGACTGTATCAGACGTATTACATTTACAACTGGGAATACCCAAAAGTATGGTACGGTTTTATTTCCGACCGAGAAAAATTTAATAAAAATTCAATTAACATTATAAAATTAAATACAGATATAAAGGCCCTACGACGGGCCATCCTCGTATCTTATCAGTTAATAAAAGCGAAGAAAGATTATGCCTAATTTTGACAGGATTCTATCTACATATTTTACTTTACTAATCTACAAATACGTAAAAATAAATAATATAAATAAATCTGTAATTCTACGCATGCAACAAACATTCCTCGTATAAATTGAAACACACATTATAATCATGAAATACATAACTAACTTTCCTACACATTCATTGAATAGTGGACTATGTATATTTTTACTGTCATGCATTCACTACATTAACTTACAGGCATATCCCCATAGTCCTTTATGTGTGGAGCAGTCTTGAAAGAATACAATAAGGAATACCATAACTTTCTGTTTATTAATTAATTGATTATTTACAGAGATGTCGGTATCTCTCTGATAATCGTTTAATATACCTACTCTATTTATTTGTCTATGGATTCTGCTACAACAGACCGCTGCTTTTTAATTTGACGCTAACCTGCTAGCATCTAAGAAATAGCTTAGACTACACGTTTAGTGTAGTGGTTAGCGCTCTTGACTACTATGCCAGCGGTTGCGGGTTTAAATGTTTATGTAATGAGCACGAACATTTGTACCTAAGTCATGGATGTTATATGTATTTAAGTATTTGTGGGAGACGCCCCCGTCATAATCGTTGTTTAGTACTTCGTAACACCATGAAGAAAATTGCTTACTCAGAAATCAAGATAATCGGTGTGTTGTCTGGCGCCATAAGAACTACTATTACTAGCGTATGGACCTGACACCAAGAGCAAATCTGAGGATCGTGTGCAGGCGTAGCGCAGCGCGAGTTTTCATACATTTCGAACGCCAACTGTCGAAATACGCTTGCGGGGATAACGTTTCCCTACCCGTAAACCTTTATGGAATGAGACAAATTTTGTCTCACTCGTTTTCATACATCCCGAACTACGCTCGTACGTCTTCGATTTTTTGTATAGAGGTTTGATTAGTTAAAAAAAATGGACAAAATTCCGAAGAGATTTTTTAGTCAAAAAAAGTTAATGTTTAGTATCTTATATTTTCTGAAACATACAATATAAAAAAAAAAACGTACGAGCATAGTTTTTCAAAATAACTCTGACATGGACAAAAAATGACAAAATCCGACAACGTTTAAGGGATGGAAAATCTCTTCCCATTTTCGTATAGAAGCTTGCGCTCACACGACCCTCTCAAGTGAACAACAGTACGAGGCGCACGGTACGTACCAGCTGGTCGTACTGGTGCACCATCCGCTTGATGTGCGTGAGCTTGCGGTGCAGGAAGTTGACGCGCCGGCGCTGCCGCTGGTAGGCGGGGTCGTTGCTCACGCGCCGGTACTCCTCCTGGATGCGATGCTCTATGCTCTGTGGATGATTACAATGAGTCTCATTTAAAGACCGTTTTTCTTTTCTATTTTTCAAGGTTAAAGATCTTTATTTCTCATAAGAATTACAAATTAACTTACTAAGAAAACACAATTATCAGTTAAATTAAACACAGATGAGCGTTTCAACAGCAGTCAATGAGCAGTTTTCTCTCATCAATTGAACGCTCTCACTAGATGGCGATGGGATAAATTTAGAATCATTTTTTTCTTAGGCGGAAAACCATAGACGCAGAAAATAAGCTCGTTAGTAAATATTTTAAAATGTATTTATGACCTTATATATTAATTTAGATACTTTTTTGACATTTTAAAGTCCTTTATTCTCTATAGGTACTCATTAATATGTTTACTGTTTAAAATTTACGCTGGCGAAAAGCAATTTAGCTCATATTTTCAACACCCCTATCATTTTATTTCTAAAATTTAGAAAAATACCTACTGAAACACTAAAATCCCTGCTTAGATTCAAATAGTTACTAAATAAACACATCTATATTTCAAATGCAAGCGAAACTTGACCTTAACGTCCTAGAGAAAATTATAAATAGCTCGATCATTGAAATTCATACGAGGTCACTGACACTGCGCACGTGTCGTTATTGTAACTAGTATCTTATCAGTAAGTCAAGAAACAGCTAGAAATGTAAATCTTGAACGAGGCAATAGCAGTTTTATACGGAAATATCTAGGCAATAAATATTTTAACGCAGAAATACTATTGATCAATACAATGGAATTGGCAAAAAAAAAAACTAAGTACTGATAATAAGTAATTAATAAATTAATTATTAAGTACTTAGTACTTAATTATTTTTTTTCTCTATCGAGCAGGCAGAATGTAGTCTACGGATATTGAGTTATGCTGATAGATAGACAGGCCTTCGCAAAAGTGCTCCAAACATTGACTTGCACGGGCCAGTCAATAGCTGTATTTAGCGGTAAATAGCGCTAGTAAGCACCTAAAAGCAAAATGGCCTTCGCTTTGCATGTAGCGGATTGTGTCAGGGCTACTAAAGTAAGCAAACGTGTCCACAAACTGTTAGCGATTGTAATTTTGTTTACAAGTTCTACTTACCGTCAAATCAATCAATCAAGTCCAGTCTAGAGTCAAGAGCAAAAAAAAACAACAAATAGTTTTTTTTTATTCTTGTACGCTCATGCTAACAGAGCATCCACCTCGGCGACCCGCTCGTACAGACTCCATGTAGTACGTAGCTACCTACACTACGTACCTGCTGGTCGGGCGAGTGCGGCTGCGCGCGCTGTAGCTGCTGCTCAAGGCGCGTGAACAGAGCGGCCACCTCGGCGACCCGCTCGTACAGACTCCGGTACTCCTTGTGTTGCGTCGCTAACTCTTGCCTGTGCTCGCGCGTAGCAACGTACTCTACGTAGTACGTAGCTACCTACACTACGTACCTGCTGGTCGGGCGAGTGCGGCTGCGCGCGCTGTAGCTGCTGCTCAAGGCGCGTGAACAGAGCGGCCACCTCGGCGACCCGCTCGTACAGACTCCGGTACTCCTTGTACAGTTCCGCGAACTCGTTCTTGTACGCTCTACGCGTGCTCGAACTTGTTATTGGCGGGTATTGCCTGTGAATAATAGAAAAAAAAACGTTAAAATAAATTATTTTATAATCTGTATATGATCTAGGCTGAACGCGCAGACACTGTAAAATATGTGTGATAGCTAACCCCTGTATTTATAGAGGAGCAATTACCCCAACGACATCTATGGGACGCGATAACAGTTGAGTGGCTATTGTGTCTGGAATCTCGGTGATTGACTAATTACGAATCTAAAATTCTCACTTTTGTCAGCAATGATTTCGTCAATATGTTGATTTTGTATTTTTTTTTCTATGTTGTTGTTTGAACAGTAATTACTCTTGATATGGGTATAAGAATCGATCGTACGATACGGGTTTGATCAACTCTAGGTTAAGTAATTGTTATGCTCAGTTTATATTTCATGTTAATATACTTGCAGCAACATTTGAACCTCGAGATAAAGGTTAGTCGGACCTGTGAAATTGGCCCAATTTTTTTTTTATTTTGATTAAATACTCTTTAGTAAACAAATAAAGAAGTTGAATAGTGCAGAGTCATTCTTTATAGGTCAAGATTGAGATTGAGGTCACGTTTATACTTAAGATGGAAAAGGTCATGTTACACAACATGTGCCCATGATACGTAAGTTAGATTCCTCAAGACCAAGGCTCTAAAAGATTTTTTTTTCATTTTAAGAAAAATACATGTATCATATGAAAACTGCTTACCTTTCTATGTCTTCCGAGTCAGTCATTTTGTCGTCTACTGCTACAGACGACAATTCAGTATTTTCTAAGGGTTCCGTATTTGTGATGTCTTTTACTGAAATGAAAAATAAATCCGCATGTAAACACTACACTACATCACTTTCCTCTAGAATCATCTTTGTAAGTTATACGTATAGTAAATGGCGATGAATCTGTGGCAAACCGTTGGAGAGGCCTATGTTCAGCTGTGGACGTCCTTTGGCTGATAATGATGATGATGATGATCAGTGAAAATAACTAGATATCAATACAGAAATTTGAATAACGACATCATCATCAGTTCATCACAGCAGGAGCTCTATTTTTGAATCACTCGCTTCAAGATGGCGAGTGATTTCGTTCGAAGATGAATTAAAAGTCAACGAATAAAGCTCGTTTTCGAACGAAAATCACTCGTAATATTTTTGAATCACTCGCATCAAAGTGATTCAAAAATAGGGCCCCTGGAGATTGAAATCCTCTATAGTTTTAAGACAAATACACGGCCTGTTTCACAATGACCTGATAAGGTCTGTTTAGCGTTATCCATCCAATACTTCATACGAAATGACGTTCCATATTCAAATTGTTCGTGGTTAGTGCGTCGATTGTGAAACAAACCCTAAGTAACATTGTTATTACATACCTGTGATACTAGTTTGCTCTACTATGGGACTATTTCTAAAACCGTTCGTCTTAACAGGACTGGGACAGATGTCCTTAACGGTCGTATAGTTGAGGGTGTAGCCGTTTTCCTTTTTAACTGCAACAACAAATAACAAAACATGCTTTATATAGATTATAATTAATTTAAATACTAATTGTAATGGTTATTTAACGACCATTACGACCGTATATATTTGGACGGTTTGGCATTTCATTGGAATAGCGTATTTCTCGCTATTCCAATGAAGTCAGTCATTATGGTAAGTACCTGTTATTTTCTATTTAATGCTTATCTTAATATTAACAAGTGTTTAGTTCTTAATTGATGACACATATATTATTTGGCCGTGGTATTTGTGGTGTATTAATTAGTTAATTAACCTGAATAGTAGTGTAATTACAAATTCAAGTCATAGGTAATATTCCATCAGCTCACTCTCTACTAACAAATGAATTGTTATGGTGGTCTGATATACATTAATTAAATTAAAGGTCAGAGGCCTTACTCTGGACACAAAACCAGATCCAATGGTTAAAGCCATCCCTGTCACTCATACCAGGCCGTGCATGCGTGTGACAGGGATGGCTTTATTCATTGGATCGGGTTTTGTGTCCAGAGTAAGGGGGCTGGGCCCATTACACCATACTATACCATGACCGTGCTAGAAGCGTGTCAGACACATAGAACGGATCTACAGCGTTCTGTCTCACCGTTATATGAAGCGAGAGCAAGAGCGTATTTTGAAGGTGCTGACACACTCTGTGCATGACACGCGACGTAGTTTGTCGGTGACAGAACGGTCTAGTGGGAAAGGTGTCCTAACTTTCAATACAAAGAATATTTTTAGGGTTCCGTAGCCGAATGGCAAAAACGGAACCCTTAGTTTTTTTGCCTGACACGTTGTTCCCAGCACGGTCATGGTATGCTACGGTGTTGTAGTAGGCAGAAACCTCAAGTTATTTTTCCTTAACGCGTTCCGGGACAGTGAACGCCTACAGAGTACAGGTGTGAAAACCATAAAACATCTATTGTTTCTGGAATAGTGTCCAGGAACGTGTTAACCATGTTTTTTACTTCAGAAGCTGCGAGTTTTTTACCAACTGACTCACACATATCATAATGTTTCTATAACACTGTTTTTATTATTATATGCTAAGGTACACTTCCTTGTTTGTTTCAATGCTGACATCGTGTAGCAATGTTTGATTTATAATCTAGTTCAGCATTATTTGTTTAAACCGATGCAAGTGTCGTATTATTTGTAGTAAATACACTAGTGGCTGGGTAAGGGTCAATGCCCTTTGTTGTATACATGCAATGTTAGGGCGAAAGTGTCTAAAATATTTTAGAAGAAATACTCGTACTTAGCATAATTAAATGGCTCTAACTGAGCACTGGACAACATCTACGAGTATGTACCCAATCATCTTCAGTTTTGGTTATGAATTCAGTATTTTTTATTAACCTCTCGACCGTTTCCCAAGTGTCAATTTCATGGTCAATTAAAATAGATACTATTTTGACGACCTCCGTGGTGTAGTAGCTAAGCACGCTGGGATTCAAGGCGTCGCCGCTCAGAGGTCCCGGGTTCGATTCCCGGTCGGGTCAATGTAGAAATTAAAATTTTCTATATTGTGCCGGGTCTGGGTGTTGTGGTACCACCGTTGTGTCTGATTTCCATAACACAAGTGCATTAGCTACTTACTTTGGGATAAGAGCAATGTATGTGATTGGTGTCCAATATTTATTATTATTAAATATATTTTTTTACCTTTTACCAACTTCAGTATTTATTTACTGACTTTATACTCATAGGAAGCGTTCTATGATCTGGTCAATAGAAACGCTGTCTAATCCCGGTCAATTTCGTATGGACCTGACCGCAGAACGCATCCAGTGTGTCAAATCCTTTAAGGATTTGGAAAAATTAATCGGATTCGGGTAATGTTGTATTGACCGGACCGCAGACTGAAACCAGTGTGGCAAATCCTTTATTATACAAAAAAATTAACCAGTAAACTAACCAGCAGTCCGGTCATCCTCATCACCCGTGTGCCTATCCGCGTGCCGTTCGACGTTCCGCTCCGTCCGTTCGACGGCCGCCGCCGGGGACGGCCTCCTGTACGGGCGCGTTTTCGCCGGCGTCGGCGCGACGTCTTCTATGCCGTTGACCGCCGTGTACGCGGGCGGGCACACCGGCGCCGGCCCGTCCTCCGTGTCGGACGCGTGCCGTTCGCCCGACGAGGTTGTCGCGTACCTGATGAATAAGTATTATACATATTAACAGTTTATAGAGGTCTGGCTGCACATTTGAGGATACATGTTAGACTTTTGAAGACATGTCCTAGAATTCACGTTTTCACTGCCTTGAGATCTGCTGTGCAGCAGTTGTTCTGAGGTAAGGAAATCATTTGTGTTCAGCAATCAGCAGAGATAATTGTTAAAATAACGAGGGAATAGAGATGAACATACACACATAAAAATCATAACCCTGCATTTTGCTTCAGTCAGTAAGGGTCCATCCTCGAAAGAATGATCATCACAAAATGGTTACCACATCATTTCGGTTATTTCGATATTTTTTTCGGACAACGGAGGCAGGTAATGGGTTTATGGAAGCCTCACAAGGATAGGAGAGCGACGTGAGGCAGCCTCACATCTGTCTTCTGTTATTGTCGAGACATGATACCGACTATCTAATGATAACTGATGATGACTTAGATCTATTATTCGCTTAGTTAGCTTTGTTATGGTAGTATTAAACACTCGCTTCAGCTGCGGTAATCAATCATGGGACTGCGACAGCGCATTCCTTTTTTTTACACTCACAGGCCTTTTGGGGATGCATAGTGCTGCACTGCACACTACACAGTTATCAATAAGCGCGCACGGCTCACTCCCTAGGTCATGAATGATTTATAGCTGCAGAGGAAGCGATTGTTTAATACTACTTTAGTTTGAGCATTTTGTTCTTGCAAGCGGCGTCAGTGTATAGGCCACTTACCCGGATGAAGGGGGCGAAGGCCTGCGGTAGTGCGAGATCCTCTGCTTCTTGGAGGGCAGTTCGTCGGCCGCACCGTTCGCACTTGGCCTTTTGTTCGCGCTGGGCGACGCGCGCGGGGATAGCGAATGAGCTGAATCGCTGCTTAGGGGCGGCGTTAGGTTTTGAGGTTTCCGCCTGAAGAAAATTGTTGTATGCAAATTAATTTGTGAACATTGTAAGAAGTTAAAAGCTGATTTTCTATCAGGACGTGCGCTAGCTAGGGGTTTTTACGTTAAACTCATGTCTGATACCTAATTGCAGGTCTGCTATAAGCTTCAGCAACTCTGTTTAACCAAGACCTACAGCAGCAGCTTTGGGAAAAGCTAAACTGTGTTAGAAACCAGATTTTAAAAAATAAAAGAACATAGGAGGAGTTGGAAGTGAGTTAAATTTTTCTTTAAGATATCATGCGCAGTGTCAAAACAAAAGTGCATTTCTTATAGACTACATAACTTAAATACTAAGTAAACAAAGTAAATAAAGCCATGAGTGTGCGAAACAAACTACATGAAAACCAAGAAAATATTAAGATTTATAAGCAACAACAACGTACCGCTTGAGCATATGTTTCTCCTCTTCTGAATAGAACGGCCAATCCTCATTGACGTCATTCCATATATGCCTACGTAAGTGGTAACAATTGTCCTTTAGCGAGCCTATCTGAGGCAGGATCTTGTTCACCACACTACGCTCCTTCTCTTTTATACCCTCTGGAAATGTTCGTTTGTTATTAATCAAGTTGAGTTTAGAAATGCGACGGAGGTTTCTAGAATGATAACTCACCACTGGTTAGCCTCGCGTAAAGCTCGGGTTTCTTGAAGGGTTTCAATGCTAGTAACTGTATAAGTCTTTCCCTGGAATAAGAGAAGAAGTGGTTAGTAACTCTGAATGTAGAGCGTTGAAGTAACGCCTAAAAACGATGCAAAGTTCTATTTTTCTTAGTATATTTCTGACGGTTGGGGGAGACCTTAGCCCAGTCGTAGAATTTAAAAAGATTTTGACTGCAGTCGTTTATTTTTCATAGTGTCAGAGACTTGAGAGCCTGTTGTAAGGGATTCTGATATAAGCTAACTATGTTATTTATCAAACTATGTATGAGTGACGCTGTTGCAACTTTTATAATAATAATGATAAATAAAATTAGCGTTTGATTGCTCAGCTGATTGCCCGATAAAAGATATCGTTGTCACACAAGTATGCAATGTCTCCATTTGATACATTTTCTACATTTACTGTAATAATAAGATGTCATGTTTGTATCACGAATGATATTTATAAGGAATAAAAGCTATTCGTCCAATTAATCAATTTATCGGATCATAAACATTATTATGAAACGATAATACAGTCTTCCGACTGCCAGATAACGAATTCTGTTTTAAAAACAAGTAAACATGTATAAATTTGTGTAAAATATAGTGTTTTAGTTCAATAGGTAAGCTAGTTGGTATTGTGTGTGTTAAGTCAAAAGAAAATGGACGCGGCAAATGGCACCGCTAACAATAGCCCGTGTTAGTTGACTATATAACAATTAAACATTGCCTCCGTACCGATGTTTTCTTTCTCATTCACTAACCACGTGTAACTGTCGTGATGTCAATATTCCGAAGGTCAACCAACTTTAGTGTTAAATAACACAGTTGCTACAGCAAAGTATTTCCATCAAAGACGAGGGAAGATTTTATAGAGACAATTTTAGAAACACAAAAATCTTGCGATCATTCCAATTTTACAAAAAGATTGATAGATTATGAAGGTATTTATCGTTATTAGCAAATCATTAGTCAATTAAACGTAATGAACATCTCCCCTAAAAGCATATTAAATTATGACTGCTAGGTACATGAAAAAGTAATGACTATAGAAAACAATATAATTGCAATCACAATGTGAACATAAAACCGCATTTCCTTCGATCGTCGACCACATTATCATACCGGGTTCGAAAAGATAACGATATGACAAAATTATCGCTCTTTGAGGTGAAAACGTTACTAATACATCTTTATATATAAAAGTATTGTATCATATATTGAAAACAGCTGACTAAATTGATTTGCGAAAGAAGAGTAACATACTGAATCCTAGTAATAATTAATTTTTTATGGCAAAATAATCCCCTATCATTAATGGCGTAGCTGCTAAAATTGGCGATGGGAGGTTTTTTGGGATTTCGTAATACAGTTTTCAAATTTATTTGATATTTATCTATATAATAAAATAATAACCTGACTATTTTACCGTATAATCGCTACCATCAAGTTTACAGCTAATTGTTATGGATACTCAGTATTTAGATATAAAACATTACCCTCTTACTGAAGCAGTCGGTTAAAAATAAAGCTAATTTGTTAACTACTGAGCGCGGTGACGTCACCGACTGTTACCACACGATTGAGTTTCAAGGCGAGTATAAAGTGAAAGTGTGAGTATGTGTTTAAAAATAAAAAGAACGATCAAAAGACAAGTAATTTAGCACTTAAATCAGCTGATCCAAGTGCGTCATTTCAATACAATAAAAACACAATTTACAAACCTTGTCATGTAACTACAACAATCTCACGTTTTGTTGATTACGCTCATTGCACACTAGATAGATAGATAAAAGGTAAGCGAAATGGATAGAAGCAAGTAAGTAACTTTAATTATAAATATCATAAGTTTTTGTACCTATTAAGTATCAATTACTATTTTACTTATTACTTTTTTTCTTCTTTTTGCTTTCGCAATTTGGCGAAGGATTTTATTGCATTTGAATCCTAGGACCGGCGCCGTCCAGTAAGTTTTGGCATAGCAAAATAACATCGTACCTCACTACTGCTCGCTTCGAGTTAGGGCCACTCGAAGACGGTGACAGAGAGACAGATATTTAGCCAGTATCGCACCTGATGGTAAGTGAAAATGCGACCTAAGCTGGACTATGTCTGACTTGTAACTGCCTATTCACTCTCTTCTTAACAACGTCCAAATTATAGCTACTACGTTAAGCTGTATTCATACTAACTTTATGGACCGCCTAGTGAGATCCGGGTTGGGAGGAGGCCGCTGCGGTTGGTGTTGCTGGTGCGGCTGTTGAGTTTGAGGGGTGTGCGCGGACGCAGCGGGCTGCGGGCGGGGCGCGGGCGGCGCGGCGGCGGGCCTCTCGACCCTCTCCGCCCGCTCCCGCTCTCGCTCCCGCTCCCGCTCACGCTCCCGCTCCGCCCGGTCGGCGACGAGGCGGGCCGCGGCCGAGGATGAGTATATCTGATGCGCCGACCGCACCTTCACACGCCCGATGTCCGTTTGGTTGGGCTTGATCACGCGGGTGCTGGAATGCGAAAGAATAGATAAGTATGACACTTCAAAGTTATTTATTTATATTCGTCGAGCCTTTTAAAACATTAATATGGTGAATGGCCTTTCCACTTGACTAGAAACATTAGGTAAAGACGTAATTTGTTATTTTTTTTATGGTACAACCATGTGTTTCAAAATAGCAAGTAATAAGTATTATTTGCAGCATACCATGTTAAACAGATCGAAACACTAGATGAACGCTAGTTTAGTTGACCTTACGACCCCTATTTCAATCACGCTCCCTCTTTTCTTATCATATCATAGAGCTGACATGGGACTCACCATTTTTTTTTAGCCGTTGCTGTCCCACTGCTGGGCAAAGGCCTCACCATTATTAAAAAAAACTAAGTTGTTAGTTAGATGAATGACATAATAGATAACCTGATGATCAAACATTCAGTTACAACCTACATTTGAACAAAAATAGCAAAATTGAAGCACATGTGGATTTCTAGGTATTTTAACATAGAAAACCATAACGATATTTTATAAGTAGCAATCAGTCTAATTATTACAAAATTAGGCAGTTCTAACGATTGACTACACCTTAACTTCGGAGAATTTCCCTCAAATCATTTAGTTGGAGCTATTATTCAAATAACTAAAGGATCATTTATTATTTTCTTTCTATTAGTGCCTCATCTTATTACATGCCATTCATTTGTTTTTGTGTATCAGCATTATTCAGCATCAAGACGAAGGTTTTAACAAGGACTTTTTCGGCGACATTCAATTGTTAAAAACTCTTGAACTGTCTGTTAAAAAAATATTTAGTGCATCTTATGTGTCAGTGAACCGCACCGCCAATAACCGTGGAGGGTTTTCCACTTGTTGTGGTTAAGGAAAATTTTCAGTGTCTCCCAGGATGAGGAATTCCATCTAATGATTCAGCCTCCCCCTTATTAGTTCCCGTATACTATAAAAAGGTTTGGTCGGGTTTATTTCAGGTAAATTAGTTGTTGTTGACTAAACGACTGTTTGTTGGTTTTCTATCAGCTCTAATCTCTCGATATAGGCGTATGATAAAATCGAAAAAACATTTTATAAAATTTGGTTTTCACCAGTCATTCAAAGTTATCATTTTCAGTGTTTCTAAAATAAATTTTGTTTTTTTATAAATAGCAACTGCACATACTAAACACGTGATTGTTTACAACCCATCAAGGTTGTATAGATTCATGGATTAGTAGTTCAAAAATTGACACTTGACTGATAGTGAGTACCACTGCACTGCCACCAATCATGATCTTGATAACACAATCAAGTGCTCGTACGTCTGCGATCTGCATATAACAAGTTCAAGCTTAAAAATATTTGCTAAGTTTCTTTTACTAAGGCCGCTGTAAGACTCCTCGACCTTGTGTGAGCGGTTTTGTATTGATGGATGGTAATAATTTTAGTCTGCTTGGTTTTAAGGTGCTTGGCTTCATGTGTCATGTCTTTCAGTGGTTACTACTAGATATAATATCGGACAAAGTGGTTAGTAGGTGGTCCTTAAGTAGCTCTAGTCTATCTAAGGACCTTTAATTTGCTCTTCAACATCGCCTTAAAATTGTTTGATTATTGGCAAATAGATATAGAGCAGTGAGCCCAGAACAGCTCCGTGGGGTCTCCATCTAATCAGAAGATTAAGAACCATTACTTGAACTGTGCATCGTGGCAAACATTGTCCATACGTTGTTTAACATCAGCTAATAAATACGGAAGCGGGCCTAGTTTAGCTTCTTGTGGAAGCCTGACCAGCTCAAGTCAGCACTAACTGTTTACTCAGCTCTACTGCAACAATCGTGTATGGCCATGTATTGTTAAAAAGTAGCAAGGATATATAGAAGCGGGCCTAGCATAGCTCCTTAGGGCACTCCCCACTTACCATTTGCTCTGCTCCGCAGCGACCGTCCTCGCCATACGGTCCTTGGTCGCCTCGTACGAGTCGTCTTTCGCGTGCACGCGCATCTTTCGCGGCAGCGGCCCGCACGACTCCAGCCGCCGCGCGCCACCACTCCTGACGCATTCGAACGAACCCTGAAAACAAAAGATGTTATTTTAGTCTTTGAAAATCCGCAACGAAATCGGTATACCGTTTAGGAGCTATAAAGCTACAGACAGACAGACTCACACACGTCGTTAAAAATATTACTAAAATTGCATATGTCCTAGAGAAGGGCTAACATTTTACTATTGGCAAAAGTTACTGACGTAGGCCAAGTTACTGCACCATCAGATAAATAAATTGTATGTTTGAGGTAATCTTTCACAAAAATGATATGAATTAATAACTACCATTGGCCTTCATTAGTCTATCCTAGGAAGCTGACACACCAAAATGTGTAATTATTGTATTCTTGCACGTCATATAATTTAACTCCAACAAAAAACATTATGGTTTATCTGTATATACATAGCTTATTTTCAGTTTCCTTGACCTGTGCAATAGAAAACTTAGCTATGTTGTAGTTTTAAATTGCACTGAATCTGGGCGTAAACAAAGAGATTCGGATTACATCACGTCATTCATGTCCATGTACAAATATCCTGGATCCCGTTCACAGAATGCGTAGGAGGTAAACAGGTGAGAGTTTACGCCCACATCGTAATCATTTACGGGCAAAATACGAATCTTTCAAGATATAACATTGTTTTCTGACAAAATTTACGGTACAAAATTCGACATAAGCCAACATTACTACTGGTTAAATTGGAGAAATTTACCAACAGATCGGTTTAGAACATTGTACTTATGTTCAGATTTGGTAAACTTTTTTTTTTAAGCGAGAACCTGATGTATTCCTTAGCCTGCACTTTCTTTAGTTGAATTGAATAACACAAAAATAATTATTATCAATTTAAAAGTCTATCTATAAGCATGAACGAAAAGGATATCAGAAAATGTTGTATACGAATCAGTGAAACCACTCTGGATATTAAAGGATTGACAGTGTGTTTGGCTATCCGTAATGATACAACATTTTGCGGACATGTAAGGACATGTATATTAAGGCGTCAGCTGACTCCACCTAATCGAAGTATTTAGGCCATAGTCCGAGGCTTACATACATAAGTTTGCTCTGACGAATTTGTCGGCCACAAGTTATCCACTGTGACCGTTTCGCGACCCACAAACCCATGCGAGCGCACGCACATGCCGTGAGGCCTTACTACAAAGAATATTAATACCATGCATCCGACAACTTATCGCCAGCCAGCACCACTCCTAGAGTCTCAAGAATCAAGATGTGTTTTCCGTTATATGTTTCAGCAAGTTGGTGTAATGCTTAGGTCTGACAGTGAGGTACAATAATTACTGAATATTTTTTTAAAGATAATTATATTGTAGACTTGGTAGCAGTATGTATGGTCTTTCTATAGAAATGCGAAATCCATTATATTTTTATTGATTGTTGCATAATTAATAAATGGAACAATAACACATGTTGTAAATTTTATGGTACAATAAAATAGTAGTTTACTGCTAATAATGTTTCTTGAAAGTCACATGCATAAGAACTGTAACAAATATGTATAGGTAGTAAATGTTGCTAAGCAAAATAATATTTACATAGCCATAGTAACTGCGACATAATATCTCGTTATCAATGAGGATAACATAGCTAAACTCAAAACTAGGTATGCAGATTCTTGTGTATTTTTATGAGTTGATTACAACTTACTTTAGGTATGACTGGTAGAGAATGCCATACGGCATTAAGTCCGCCTTTTTGTACAGTTTTTAGTTGTGCAATAAAGTATAAATAAATAAAAAACTTTTTTTTCTTGTTTGTTATTAATAAAGTCGGTAGGTACTACAAGTAACTACTGCTGCTATTGTAAAAGTAAGTAATTGTTTAAAATATTAAATATCAACATGAATAAACATTGATCACGTGCTGTTATCAATCATTAATAGATAGATACTTGGCTTCACGAAAATAGCAGTCAATATTTCTAAAACGATCAGGTTAGGTATGAATTCTGATATTTAACAAAAACTAGCTTTTGCCAGCGACTTCGTCCGCGTGGAAAAGTGACTTCTTTCTCCCGTTTTTTACACATTTACCACTATATCTTTGCTCCTATTGGTCGTAGCGTGATGTTATATAGCCTATAGCCTTCCTCGATAACTGGACTATCCAACACAAAAAGAATTATTCAATTCGAACCAGTAGTTTCGGAGATTAGCGCGTTCAAACAAACAAACAAACAAACAAACAAACTCTTCAGCTTTATAATATTAGTATAGATATGCAGTCATTCGAACTAGTAATTATCGCCTGTTCAACCTTGAGATTTTAATGTCAATGATTACTTGCAAGCAGGTCACCTTTTGTAGGTAAAAATCCTAATCGATTTATTTAGAAGAAAATAATGAGTTAGCCGATGTCAGTGCCATCGACAGTAATTTGACTGAAAACGTAGCAGCAAAGTTCACAAAAATTATCACAGAAATATTTCAATGCATGTTATTTTTAAGATAGATGTAAAAGCAAAGCGATAAATAAATTCTAACGTCTAATAAATAATATCCTACTGGTTTGTTACTATGCTTATGAACTGGAAAAAACATTCTTTGTAACCAATCAATTTAGCCACACAAGTAAAATGAGACGAAAGTTGAATATTTGCACTAGCTTAGGCATAAGATTCCTCACTTTGTAATACTTCTATTCAATACCTATGTTTTAAATGAATTTTAGGTGTTGTTGGGAACTTTTCTTTGATATATTTCTGCTTGCTAGTTTTTTTTTATGAAACTCAGTTCTAAATTGGTTCTTTGGGATTTCTACAAGGTTCTATTTTAGGTCTCATCTTACAATATCAAGAGGTATCATTAGTTTGATAAAGAATGGAGTGCATAATTATTATCAAACAATGTCAATATCTGCATGTTAATGAATACCCGTAGAACGGTAGCAACAACTATGATAATTATTACTGATCAAGGTAACAGTATCATTTACGGTGTACCAACACAAGAGGAAAATGGTTATTCTTAGTAAGAAATTGCATTGGAATCTAAAGTTCAGAGATTCAGATAATTAAGCATTCTAATCCATCATCATCAGATCATCTGATTCTGATTCCTAAAAATTTATGATTATTTAGGATTTTTAATTAAGATAGTGTACTCGTATCGTAGGGTATTTTAAGTATCCACTACGGGAGAGGATGTAAATTTTGCAGCAACGTTTGAATTTACCTGTGGACCCTCCATCTCTGCATTGCTATTGACACTGAAGTGAAATGTAGCTTCACCCGCTGACCCATTGCCACTGGCTGGAGCCGGGATCGAGATTTTCTGAAAACACAAGCAAAGATCACCGGTTAGACGGAAGCAAAACAAACATTAATAAGATTATCGTCTATTTGCGTTGATTTTTACGGCTTCGTCGTGTTCATCAGCATACGTCTGCTATCCTCATACGAATTGCCTATTATTGTACGAACTCACGTGCCAACTATTTAGTGACAGTAAAAAGATAATGTTTAATCCCGATTGGCTGTAGAAATGTTTCAGTATAATTGTTTACATTTCAAATGCAAATAAGCATCACGTTCGTATTGGGTGTTGACAAAGGAATATACAATTACACACAGTTTCGATACACAAAATATAGTCGAATTTTAGCGAATATAAAGCTGAGTGAAAGGAAAGAATAAAATTTTATTTTCGGTAAATGGAAATTTACCTAGCCGTCAGCAATGACTACACATTTAAAATATTTTGGAAAAAAACCTGCCGATATACTGTACCCATAGTGTAAATAAATGGTGGAGCATCGCAATTTGCGTGACGTAAAACGGTGACAATATACTGCGCGTCAAACCGGAAGAACGGTGATAACAAAATGTGTGCATATAGCAGGAAAAGGCTAATCGAAAAAGGGTATCGAAACCATGTTTATTAAATAAAATATAGTACAAAAACATACTTATGAATAATTAAAAGAGAATCCTCTACGTAGAGTATGGGATGTCGAGTTCCGACGTGGGAAGTCTGGCACGCGTTCACGCGATTTCTAAGTGAATCATTCTAACGGTTCAGTGCAACTAAAGCATGTATCATTCTTATTTATCACAACAATAATAACAAACATTGCAGGTAGTGAAAAACGGGAAGACACCTACGAGAAACCTGCGTTTAGACAGGCAGCACCAAATAAGGGTATCCTGTCGGCAGCATGCAGTAAGTGTGCAAACATAACTGTGTGGGTATTGCGTGTACTCAAGTGAGCAATTACTTTCATCGGCTGGAATGGCAACGTCGCAAGCAACCACACAAGTACTGTTCAAAGCGAAACGCCAGCAGATCATACCGTTTCACCATCATGTGACGATACTGTATATTATAAAGTTACAAATTTAGAAAACAAGAGAACAGATTCACGGAATCCGTTTATTGAGGTCATTGGGAGTACCGACTTCGCGGTTCGATGCTCAGTGCCAGAAACAGAAAAAGTGGATTTCGTTTCATTTGTAGTAAGAGCGCAATTCTGTTATTGGTAATTGGAACAGGCATTGTGTTTTCTAGAAACGATGTGGTTTCTTTAGTTATACTAAACTTGAGATGGCTATCGCACAAGAAAGTCGTTCATATAGAGCTGAGAATTTTACATTGTCATCTATTCTTTTTGTGAAAGGCCAGTCATGCCAGATGCCGTGAAAAAAAGAACATAAACGCGACCGGTCTAGTCGCTAGTGCTTTTATTAACACAATAAAAGATCTAAGGTCGTCAGTCCAGGCATATCTCATTTGGTGACGCGTACGACGCACACCTACATGCGTGGCCGCGAGTCGCTTTAAGGTCGCGGCTGACGATATGTGCCAGCACCACAATGCCAGGCAATTAACCTATTAAAGAGTGCGCTGCGAAACGGAGACTGGTGGAGCAATAACCCGGCAAGTCCCGACGCTAACGTGTTAACCGATACTCGGAACATACGTTACGCAACCCTGCTCTTCCTATGACTGTGCTGTGACCAGCTATTGCAGATCCAAAAGAAGCATCCAGCATTGAACTTGACATTGAATATTTACCTATTAGCGGAAATTGACTAGACGAGATCTACCTAGTTGTCATTTTTCAATTAAATAAAGTGCTTATTTTGCACTTTACAAACTGAGGCGTTAGTTATAAATATGACACCTAACAATATGCGTCTTACTTGTTTTCGCAGAAGTCGATTTGCACAAAAACGTTAATAGCGCCAATAATACAACAGAGCGCGGTGACGTCTATCAGTACGCGAGTCAAGTTTGATAAACAACCAAGGCATAAAGTAAAGTATAATATGGAATTATGGATCTAATGAGGAAAAAACCCGCTACCAACGGAGCTCACGGAACGCGCGGGGGAGCGCGGGGCGCGGCTTTCTCTGCGGTACCGACACGGCAGATATAAAGTGCGCGTCGCGATCCAACACTTCGGCATTCGGTGAACAGCCGTCTGGCCCGCATCAACTAGCTCTCATGGCTTCTTTCATTGTTTGGTTTGCTGCTTGTTTATTGTTTTCGAATTGTCACTAATACAATAACACATATGATCACTTATCTATTTAAAGGTAATGAGTCCGATGCATCTGCATTCTGCAGATTATGCATTTCAAGGTCGTCCGATTTATTGTTTGTCTTCGTGTGAAGGTCGGACTGTACGCTTCACTTAGACCGGAAAATACGAGGAAATTCATCATCCGTTCTTCAAGGCATTATTCGAATGCCATTTAGTCGATTAATTCGTAGACGCCATATCTGAATACGCGACGGCCATATCAGTACAATTTGTTGTTACGTCATCGTTTACCGGAGGATTTTCAGTTTTTAGTTTCGATTTAGTAGGAGTGATTTCATTATTGTTTATTGCCCGTCGTGCGCAGCAACTGGCTTTTGTTGGTTACCTAATTTCACAGCAAGCAAGCGGTACACGAAGTTGCAAAGTGAGAGGCCGTCACAACCGGTCCGTTCGGCTCACTCGACCGAGAGATATACAGGCAACGAACACATATCTACGTCGTAGGCTAGGGTTGTTAACTCCTCGATCGGTTGGCGTATGTAAGTGGAACTAATAAGTTCCGTTTCATTACTGGGAAACTGTTTGATTACTTGCATGATGGTATTATAAACGGGACAAACCCGGACGCAAAATGCGATCGTGCGCCCCAACCTCGAATTAACGTGTGTATCTTATTGACGCAACACCGCGGAGGTGGCACGGGTCGAGCAAGGCAAATTGGACTTTATATATAGAGAGCCGTGAATACATTACCTAGTATTTACATATTGGCATACGTCAGCCAGCAGTCGACGATAATAAATGGATCGCTTCAACGCGAATCGTAGCGGGAAATCCACGCGACCGGGTTGTGATCGCCGTCACTATGTTAATTGGTTACCAGCTTGATATTTTATAAGATAATACATGTATTGGCAATAATGATTGTAATAAAGTTGTTTACAGTTCAACCTTCAACTTTGGATATAAGGATACAACGAAGTTATTGCAACAACCACAAAGAACAAAGCCAAGTAAACAATAAGATTGGGAAAATTCACGATGACGATACGAGGTCAAAGAAACCAGGTTTCAATTCTAAAGAAGCAATAGTAAACCACCACTGGTTTATTATTGTTACTCAAAATTAATAATGTTTGAGTATTTCAAACCCCAAAAAGATACAATTGGTTTGGTGTTGACGACATCAGTAAGATCAACAAAATTTCTAGAAATTCCTATAATACTAATAAATTTGAAATACATGTGCAGGTTTCTAGAAAATTATGAAATGCCAAATGGAAATAAGCACCAATGTCATCATACCTAATGAAGATTGTTGACATGTTGAAACGAAGTAGATAAGACTCAAGTTATCAGTTATAATAACAACGCCTCATTTGCATTACTTTTTCTTTCGTTATAATGAAATGAAGAAATTTTTCGTGAGAAATAAGGTTACTTTTGTAGACAAATGAACATTAACGTCCATACAGTAGACATGTTGATAAACAATGAACTACTGTTTAATAAACATGTTTTCAAATGGAATTGATCCAACTTGAGTGTCTTTTAAAAAATATAAGAGACTCAGAGAGAAGAAGAGATGGTCCAGAGAATTTGGCAATAGTTTGGCGGAAGAAATGATACTAACACAATTTACTAACGGTAATAGTCACTTTCATCGCAGCACATTTAAAGGCGAAGTGAGTGGCCAGTTATTCGTGAGGTTTCTACGATACTATTTGCATATTCGCCGACTTTCTAATGGACGATGTGGCTCTTGTCGCAATCGTCGGCAGCGGTGAGGTAACACCGATTCATTTAATTATATGTATATGTAGAAAAACAGTATTCAAGTCTCGCGCATTGTTTCAAATATACACTCGTGTGCGCTCGCCTTACTTGGGTTTTTTCTCATGCCCGCAGCTCTCGGATTGGTCATTGCAACTCTCATTAAAAAGTCGCACTGGAACCAGAATACCTTGCTTTAAATGTTTTATCGTTTCATTACGTTTCCAACAAAATGATCAAAACACGCAGAACCATTCGCCTAGAGTGTGCAAGTCTAGTAATTACAGGCCGATGCAATTTTCTTTCCATTAGCGAACACCTGGTTCAGAACACTTGCGAAAATATCTAACGTTCAATCACGCTTGCAGTCATGTCAACAAATATTTTCTGCTTACTTCAGATTTTCTATTCCGGTGAATGAACTAGTATTGTATGTTAATTATTTTTCATGTGACAACGATTAGATTACTGTAATAAGACCACTTGAAATGGTTAGATAAGAAGTTTCAACGATAAGGGTTCCTACGTCAAATTGATTAAAATTGAGTATTTAATTCGGGGGTTATCTGGAAAGCACCTGCGTGTGGGTGTTTAGGAGGGAGTTTTGTTTGCTTTGTTTGTGCCGAGAGCATTGGTTGGGTGGGTCACCGCAAGGATCCATTCTGGTGCCGTTCTCCTTCGCGGCCGCGCGACCTTCCGTGGGAGGAGGGGCGCCTCTCACCGACGACGTGACGGCAACTGCGGCCTTACATTGCGAGGCTGTATCGAAACTTCTACGTAACGAAGCTCTTTCCAACGTTGGTTACTCAACGCCCGATAGGAGTTCCGTCGATATGTACATACCTGGCTTAGCATAACCACTAACAGATCACGTGAACTCCTTGCGTAACCAATATTGCAGGCACACCTTTTGATACAACGTGAAATACATAGAAATCTTTCATTATTGAGACATTTAATAATGGTGTAACTACTATTTGAAGTTGCGAAAACGAACGCCTCCGGTTCGATTTCGATGACTAGGGCAATTTGCAAGAATTGGTTTTGTAGGCTTACAATATTAATGCCAAATTAATGTAGTAGTTGTAATGCAGTAGTTATACCACGGGTTAAACCAGCAAATATGCAATTTTATGTCTTTCAGCTGCTTCTTGATCAACAGTCGAATGACAGGTAAGTAAAAGTTGAATGGATATTCTCACTATACACAGACAGTCAAACCATTGTGCATTCACTCGAGTCACTTTTACTAACTAACCGACAAATAACAACTCCATTGTTACGTGTACACATAAAAATAAAACACTAAATTGATTTGGTAAAAGAGAAAAAATATATGATGATAGTGATGAATGTAATAAAATCGCAAGAACCGAGCCATTAGCACTCAAATTTTTAACAACTAAGAACAAGAAAGTATATTAAATTAAACCGCGACTAATAAAAACATTATTATTACACACGAAATTGACAATTTCATCCCGTAGAATTTCCAACATATTGCCTTATAATATGTATACTATAGTACAGCTGATAGGAAACGGGGCCGCAAAAAGTGGCATAGTAACACGAGAGGGGATTGACCGCGACTATTTCCCTCGGGAGTCGAGACTGGAAAAGGGCTTTAGTAAGGGAACAAACTTGGCACATAGAGTCGAAGATACGGAGATATAATAACTTCATAAAGCTCGGGTTAGCCAAGTTTTTTTTTATTACGTAATCAGGGACATGCCATTACCCAATTTTGATTCCAAATAAAATTCACATTATGCAAAATGTGAATTTCAAAAATCAACGCAACACCGTGCAAGGTTTTGTAACTGAGTCATAGCTTATTTTCGACGTTACCGTTCCCGTTATAGCGTTCGTTTGTATTATAATTAGACACTGTGTGTTGAATTGAAACCAAAATTGTCATTGATATGATACAGGAGGTATAGTAACGCCGCCAGCAGACAATGTCGCAAGTATTTAGATCAAGGTGCGAAACACGCGCACGAGAGTCGAGATCGGATCCGTGGAATTTTTGCCGAAGATCACGCTCCGTGCTCGCGTAGTAGAAGCGCATAAATTTACTGCCAAGCTGATGCGGGATGGTCTCCATTGTATAATTTAGATAGAAACTGTTCAGTCTATGAAAGCAAATTGTTTGGATTTTAGATACAATCAGTCAGAAGCAATTCTCAAAGTTCATTTACGTTAACTGATGAAATCGTTGTCATTGATGTCATTGCTGTCGATAAAGATATTCAAAACGATGTCTGAAACTGTATTATCAACACAAAATACGTCGGAGTATCACAACAATCAACAAGTGGTAGATATAAGGGGTTCAGAAAATGACTGAAACTTTTCCCGTGTCTGTGTGGGTGAAGATGGGTCATGAATGCTGGATTGAAAACAATCAAGTAGCGTAGACGCGGCGCCGACGCGACGTGACGGCGGCCCCGCCTTCGTCGCTACAGGCTTATATTACGGCTCTAGTTTGGGGGAAGGGAAAATCTAACACCAATTTACATTATGATTGCTGAGATGGGACCTTGGTAACATGAAAATTGTATGTAGGTACAATCAGTAGGTAGAGCTAGAAACAAATACAACTAAAAGTATGTTCAATCATACGCTTGTCATTGAATTTTATTTTGGTATTGAGGAACTGCATTTTGCTACCGATTTTGGTGAATGACATAGAAAATAATTGAATGTAAAATTGAAATAATGGCCAAGTAATTAAAAGCTACCGATATCTTATTATAATAGACATTTGTAATAAGTATTACTGACCGATGTATCCAAGAACGGGATATCATTGGCATTTCTCCAACAAAGCGGAAGATAACACAATTGAGTGTGTCTCTTGGATATGCCGATAGCGAACTACATCAATACGTGTCAATGTAAGTTGGTAAATAAATTTGCCGTCTGTCAATGATAGCCGCGAATGTTCCCCGGCCAAAGCAAATATCTGTGGCGCTCAACAGACTCTACACACACAATAAAGCAGACAAATCGACTGAGAAGCCATTCTCGGTGGGTGAATTCAATATGCCATCGCCGCGGTGTAGGTGCGCCGTATTGTTGTTTCCAGGCGGATATTCCGTTTTACTTGTGTGAGACCGAAAGGTTGATCTTGTAAATGTCACTTGTAGACTAGTAAATGTGCAAATAATATTATTTTAATTGGGTTAAGAATTTTAAATTATTATCACTCTACGTCCAATTATGGCATCTGCAAATAAACAAGTAAGTACATTGGTCGATAAAATTTTGTACAGAACCAAATTTATTTGCTCTACCTACATGATGAAGTGACAACTTCATGAAGTACAGTAAAACGAAGCGCTAAGATGTTGAGAGCCAGATAATACAATATCAGTAGTTATATTTGGTTAGCACTCTTTCAAGAACCAGGTCACCGCTATACAATGTATCACGGCGGCCCTTCTATCCTACGTGGTCAGGGGTCTTATTTTTTAAATGTCTATCGTCACTCCTCTCAGGAAGTTTGACTTTTCAATAAGTACTATAAAAGTTATCTCGAACAGGTAATTTGAGCCAGCTTGTAAAGAATTTCACTCTCGGCAAACATAACCGTTCACTTTTGCGTTTGGATATGTTTAGGCAAGTGTTTGGTCCGGTATATTATATTTATGCTATACGAAATTTTTTCAGGTGCAAAATAAGTAGAATCTTTGGAAACTGTTAAGAAAAGTATCAAAACCTAGCCACAGAAGTAAGTATTAGTGAATACGGCGAAGTGAAACTCAATAAATACAGGAAAGAACATAATAATATGAATAATACGTCGAATCTTTTCAATACCAATTGTTATTTTGCTTGAGACTAGCATTCACGGTGACGCAATTTAATACGCTGCTGCAAAGGCAAAAAAAACTGTTGATAATATAATTGGACATGCACTATAGGAAATTGACCAAGACGGGTGTGGTATAGACGTAACTGTTATTCTGTAGTTCAGCTAATAAGATTTGTTGTATAACGGGCATTACGAACTAACGATATGCATAGAGCGCTGTAACAGGGTTGCTAAATTGGAAGATTTTTAAACTAGTTCATTATCATGGCAAAGATAAGATGGTTGTCTGTAAAAAATTAAAAAATATAAAACATTTTTTTAAAAGTTAGAATGTGCCGAATTATGACTATATGAATTTTGCATATAAAAAAAAACAAATAAGTATACAAAATATAAACAAATTACTTAAATAGATGACCAGTAACATATAAAGCAGCATACTTCATATGGAGAAAAAAATCATCAACATGAATAAGGCAACCCTGATAGTGTTTGCTGGCCAGGGCGAAAACAATTATTGTGCGCGAGACCGGTTCCTAGCTTATTCCGTAATGTATTGAACTGATTTAGATATGCTCCCTATAATTTATCACGCCGTAGCCCAAGCCAGGCAGATATCGATGGGCGTACAAAAAGTAAAAAAAAACTAACGCTTTTTAGAACAATCGCGTGAATCAAATTATGGGGAGCGCCGACACTAATGTTTATTTATAAACAGTTCAATCACCTACATTTGAATAAGGGTTTTTGACTCTAGTATTGAAATTTGGTAGTAGTATCAATTTATAACAAGTATACCATACCATTCACCAATCCATGTTCCGATCGAAGATCTGGTACTCGGCGACTAAAATATTAGCTCACAAAATTCTCAATTTTTACTTAAGTCGGAAAGTATACAAATTTATTTAGTAGTCGAAACATATCTGCATTGTAAATATATAACAAAGTTTAGGGACATTTATTGCGCTGGTACAATATTGATTAGCAAACGATTTCAAAATGTAGGTCAAGTTGAGAAAGGACGCAACATAAAAGAATCGTATGAAATAACTTAAAATGTTAATTTGATATTCAAAAATTTTTCGATCGCTACCGATGTCAAGTTCCATTTGTGATTGCAAGCAAACCAGTCTGTCCAACATTGAAGATTCAATTGTCTGAGGAGCTGAAGTTCAGAATAGTGCCGCGGGCGAGAGGTAACTTTTACCTGGGTTGCGTAACGCTGCCAGGCACAATTTATTATCGGCTCCATTGCGAGCTTTCGTAATATAAGCCAGTGCTGCTTATACACTACTCCGTCTACTTGTCTTTTTTGCATTGACACCCGGATATTATTCAACTGCCCAAACTTCCAATCCAGGACTAAATTGCTGCTGAATTTACGTCAAAAATCCATGCTATCGTTGTTGAGGTTTTTGCTAAGTACAAATTGTATTCTGGAATTTGTTCCTTCGGATCTAGCAGTTAGAGAGTTCAATCTTTATGGATGACAGATCATGATGGTTGTGTAATACCTATTACCTAGCAAACCAATCAAACTTTTGCTTTTATAGATTTTATATCTTGGTTAATAATTTTGGTACATAATGGAAAGAGAGAACGTTTAAACTACAAAAACTTTCGAGATTTTTTTCGGGAACATTAATAAAATTTCCGCCGATAATAGCCATGTGCAAAAAATATAACGTTTCGTAACTTGTCGTTTAACGAACTCTTTCTTACAAAGTGTATGCATAATGTGCTTAACAATAACATTGCTATCACTGTTATCACCAGGTCACAGATACATCACGCAGCCGAGGACAATGTCACATTGCACCGTTGATTGCATAAAATTATCGTCTGAGTTGCCAAACTGAACTGATTTAAATAGTTTAAACTTCATTCGAAAACATATCGTAGGTATACCGGTGTCCCAAAAAATAGTGTTAATCAGTCGGGTATCAAACGAATGCCGGGAGTCGCATAACAATGGAATTTTTATTGTGTCTCGTTTACACATACTCGACGAGTTAAATTGGAACTGTGGATCGAAATACTTTTGAATCAGCTAGTCCTAGTATACATCTAATAAAGAAGATAAACAGGCATTTGCCTTAACTATAGCGCTACATTGACCCAAAAAGAAATTCAGAAATTAAAAAATCATAACTCGAAAAATACATGGGGGTGATTCGGATAGCCATGATAGTGATGGTCTACCTCTGGACTTCGGCTTGACACTATATTTAGGGCCAGCCTGATTGTTGAACTGTGAGGATAAGGCAAGGAAACGAACGTTATTCAGGAGAAATTTTTAAACAAGTATAAAAAGTTGTCGACACGAGCGCCACCTAGCACGTTTGGATTGTAAACAGGTTGAGAGGCAGTTCACTAGCTGAGATCTATTACCGTATGACAGTTCGATCAATTCTATTACGTTGGCTATTTTCCATTGACAGCACGTCTACAAAACGAGCCTTTGAAACATTGCATTGAGTGCACCTGCATTGTTAAGTAAAACTTTCCCGTCGTGGATTATGAAAACATCCGCTGAAAATGTTGCGGTGGCAATCTGCTTATCTTTTCTGTGAAATTTGTTCCGATGAAACCTAGCCTATTCCGATAAGCGTAAGTTTGGGCTATCGCAATTCCAAATAACAAATTAAGAAGCAAATTAGGAAGTCATAAAACAATGTCGCTAACTTGCAAATTAACACCTCTGTGACGCAGAATTTGCCACGCTCAAACTAATAGCCGTCCTGAAGGGTGTAATGACTTCGTTTTACAGCCCAGCTAACTATTTAGGAGATGACTGAGTACTTTACAAGTAAAACTACCATAAATATGAATTTATATATGTATGTGTACTTCCTCGTTAGGCATCGAAAGCTGTATTAGCTATGTATGATGGACACGCGGCGGGCGGCGCACACGACAACTTTCCCTTCTTTAATGGAAAAACAACATTAAACCGACAGCCTTACGGATAAAACTTGAGAGGCACATGTGCTGGACGTGGGATACCGGCTTGACCACAACTTATTTACCCGAGGCGTTGACAATGTTAAACAAACTCTATTGGTAATATGCCTCAAATTGAACTCATAGGAAAACATTCAGGTTAAGACAAATATTTTTGTCAAGTTTGTCGTCGGTTATGGGAATTTAAAGAATACATTTATGGACCCAGATCGAGAAGCCTCCAATTTTAAAGGTATGTTAATCACATAATTGCCATGATATGCTGCTCAAGCATTGTTTTACCAATGTATTGAATCAAACGCTTGCAGCACTAAGCGGCGCTTCAAAGAAAATTAATTCACTAGACGATGAAAAACCTACAGCAAAACAAGCGACTGAAGCATGATTCTGTTGTAATGGTCGCTGCAGTGTCCTCAATGGTCGAATGGCGCTTGCGCAAAGGTCGTTTGTTCAAATAGCTTCTATTAACTTAATTTAGGTAAGCCAAAGTGGGCCAAATTTTCGGAACGAGCGTTAATAACTATGTTGAAGAAGCAATAGCATTATAGCAAAAAAATTGGAAAGTGAAAGCTAGAGAACAGCTCGATAATGTCCGATTGTAGAATTTTTTATCAGCCGTTACGCGACGAGGCTACATCTGCTGCAGACAGGTTTATTGCGGTATTTCAAAAACCATATAAGAGCGAAAAAGGAATTCTAGATTGCACCCGAGCAGTATTCTTTTCTAAATCGATAGCGTAATCTTTGCGGATGATATTGTTTCCGTTGTATGCTTTGGAGGTAAGCGATTTTGGGCATGCGTGGTGATTAGTGTTTGCTAGTTTTTATGGCCTTAATCTCTCAGCGAGGCCGGCAGCGCTGTCCACTCGGACCCGCTAGCCAGCGCACGCGCAGCGAAGTGAAAGTGAATAGCGCGCACGTACGGGCCGCAGCCCAATAAGACGACACCGCCGTCCGCATACTTCAGCAATTACCACGAGGAAATCAGAACCGTTCCGCCGGTCGCTCCCAGCACCCTGCTTGGGAGTAAACGAGCTATCGGTGTCGAATCGGTGTCAATGGGTAAAACTTTGGTTCGTTTTTCTCGCGAAACCATTAAACGCCGTTTTACTACAATACTCATTTCTAGCTCCAAAAAAAGCTTAAACTTCCGATGACTAGCAGGTACCACTTAAATACCTCTAATATATATCAACTAAGACATGTTAGAAATTTATTTAACATTGACTACTTTTACTGCATCGAGAACAACATTATCTGCTGAGGGTATCAAATGAATGTATTTTGGGACCCTGACCTCATGGCCATTTTGTCTAGCTAAACAGCCGATCGACCTTAGTTTCAACGCGCGCTCGTCCAGATTTGTTCCGGTTAGAAGCAACCGTCAGCTTATACTGTATTGTACTTCAAAGAAGTTACAACCTAAGTTTAGTTTCAACTATTTGATCAGATTCGTCATATTTGCAAGCAGCTGCAAAGTTGTAACAGAAAACATTCGTTCCATACGATATGAAGAGTTCACCGTTGTGCTGAATGACGTCAATAATATTCAACGTTTACTAGGCAGAAAAACAGACGTCACTGAGCAAATGGCTCCCGAAATTTGTGAAGCAGATACAGTCAGCTTACTTGAATTAATTGTTAGTGTAACTGAAACATTTAAAAGCAATAAAAATGATAATCCTGCTACAAATTTGCATGCAAAACAGCGATTACGTATTTTCTTAGTGATAAAGTAAGAAGATTTAACTGCAGAACGAACGCAAGCTGTGATCATAAATCATATTTAGGTTACGCAACAGAGTAAAAGATGACCTCTCGTTTATCTTTATTGATAATAACATAAATGAAATAACTTTAAAACACTTACTTCAAAAGGTAAGGAACACGCAAACCGTTAAGGACACAGAAATCAATTCTTAGTATTTTAGACAATAAGATAGTATGGTATAAAAGTGATTTCCAGAACCAGATCAGTAAGCATGCATACTATATTTGAATATTGGACTTAATAACAATTCTTATGATACATGGTTGGATAATATACTTTGTTACGTTTAGGCATATAAAAAGTCTGTACATTAAATAACGCGAGCACAATAACCTTATGTCGGAGCCATCAAAAATTATGGCTTTCTGAACACCGCAGGAGACCGAACAACGCTTCCCTTATAATTTAGCCTTTATTATCGCGTGACATCGGCTGTAGAACAATGGTGCCAGCATACTGAGATCTTTGCGAACTGGACGCAATACAGCGCAGGTCGTCCTTGCGGAGTGTAAACACTATTGTTTGATCACGTGGCCGGACCCATTATGATTTGATAAAGGGGTCCACGCAGCAACCTTTGTTCTACAGTTTTCTAGTTACAATGTCAATTGCTAAAAAGAGGCTATTCGGATAAGCGGGTAGGTACGTATTACTTTATCCACGAGCTTGACCATGACTTGAACAAAGAACAGCGAATTGGTGACCAAGTAAAACATTCTAGAAATAAATTAACATCACAGCAATGTTGCAAAAACACAACTTATTTTGAGCAGGAAAATATTCAGACCGTAGTAGCTTAGTCGACTTAGCTAAAGTAATCATAAATTAGTTTAGTTAAATTTCTTATCATGAATTCAATTTGAAAGGTTGTCTCTACGATAGTCAGGATATGTTACCCAGTCACACACACCAAAAACTTCCTTTAGCTATTACATTTGTTAAAGAAATTGGTATTACTACAGATGTAAGACATGGTGGCTAACCTCCAGCAAACCATCTCACATATTTTAGTGAACTGAAAATAACCGGGTACGTTATTGAGGTGTGTAAATGTATGTAACTGATGTCAACAATCGACAAACTTTGCAACTTGAATCAAATTAATTTACAGCAAAATTATTGAGACAACACAAAGTCCGTTTTGCATGACAAGTCGGAAATGTTTAGGAGGTACTCAAATTGGGTGAAAGAATACAGTTTGGGTAACTTAAAACCAAAAGGATTCATGAAATTTATATTGAATCCTGTTTTCAAGGACTGCAATAACGTTCCGTAAACCGTTGGTGAAGGTAATAAAGTGTCTCGGGAGGACAACGGCCTGACCGACTCAAATTGTGTTCGATGTAGGCACATTGCGATTCAATTTTGTAATACAAAACACTGTACAATAGTCGTATCGTAGATGATTCATTAGATGGCAGACAATCAGACAACAATCGGTGCGGGAATATTACAGGTTTTAATGTGAACGTTGATACTGTTAGGTTTCCGAGTACCAGCAAAGGAGTTCATAGAACGAAGGCTGCTGGGCATTATGTTAGTAAAGCTAATCAGGGAGAAACAAGGCGGGAGTCGGGCGCCGGGGACAACGTCCGTCTCACCTGTGTGTGAGGTGCAATGCATGCAAGCCACTAGCGACTGGAACGGTTGCTATTTTTACACCGTCCACTCTATCTTATTTACTATTCTGGTCCGCGACTCATTGAATTGTGGTTATTATGTGCAAGTTGGATATGTGCCAACCAGTCTCAGACTTAACACCGATAGCTAGATATTCAAAGAATGATATGATGGTTAAAGCGATTCAGAGAAGAGCATCTCGTGTATTCTCGATTTAAAAAGTTACAAAGCCAAGGTTGAACTTTTCCGTGTTTCAAAGTACGACGTTTTTTGTAGGTGCTGTGCGCGTTTGATAGATGAATGGTGTATTTAATGGGTGAACGTTTTGGTAAATAGATCATTTAGACGCTGAGTACGGTTGACGAGGTCGTTTACATACGATACGGGCAAGTGACTCTCGACGAGAAACAAGGGAAGACCACGTCAAACCGGCAAACGAGTTGAGCAGTGGCTACCAGCAAACCGGTCGAAGGCGCCGGCCGTCCGCGCGGGGATAGGGGGTTATCACCTTGTAAACAAAATTGCATTGCCTTTGTTTTTTGCTGTAACCAAATGAATACGGTCATGAATTTGACTGATCGAACGGGAAGGCGTTACGAATTCGCTTAGCAAAATAAAACTTAAAAGACGAACACAATTCGTTCGAGAGGACATTGCCACGGCGCGGTTAAGGAAAAGGTTACAAGGTGATGTTATGTCGACTGGCCGTACGTTGTTTGTGTTTGTAAGAGATAGCAGCAACTCCGAACCGAAGGCCTGTATGGTTAATTGTCGGTGCAATATATTTATTACTCCAATCAGTCAATGTTGGATATTTGGTAGAGCGTATGATCAAGTAAAAATAATTTGAGATCTATAAATAAATTGTGTGGAAACAAGACGCTTGAGGATTTTAAATGTCAATAGTTGTAATAGTAAATGTGAAACCGAAGAACAGGTTTTCGACGGTGAAAACATGTATTTCTGATTGATTGCTGATGACGGGAGCTCTTGGTCATTTGACCAAGGAAGGTTTAAGTCTCAAACAGTTCTTCTAGTAAAAAACTAAGTTGTGCGACAAAGTGCAAAACGAAATCGGCTAAGTGGGTCATAATATAATTTCGCAAGCGTATCGAGTGCCGCAAGCGTGAACTGGTACGCTCGCAAGTCAAGGCTTGGCGCCGACGAGACCCCGCTCCTGTGGCTTCGTTTTACTAATACTATCTTCCTCGAATTACAGTAATTAGTTACAATTACATTACTTATTGGAACCTTATAAAAAGGTTTGCCATCTGGTGGATTTATCACGGCATTATCGTAATACAGAGCTTGACTTTTCTGGAACCACATTATTTTTGGTGCTCAGAAGCAGTGGATAAGTAACACTCAGCTGTACACACAGACACACAAAATATACCTTGATTGGTCGTGCGAGCGTAGGTAATCAAAGAAGGTTTATCTTTGCTAATCATAGGATTAGGTAAACTTCAAATGGATTAACGATACACAATATCGATCAAGCAAACGGAAATAATCCATTACAAAACCAATGACAAACATTTGGTATTTGATGAGATACTTTCAGATTTCAATAATCAAAAAAGAAGGAAAGGCGCCGGTCAAAAAATTATCTTGTTCGCGTGTACTTGAAGTATTTACAATGATTGACGATGTGGCCTAGGCCTACACCAATTTTCATAATTATAAACGTGGCACGATACAAGTAAAATGTTCAATCATATTTAATGCGTGCCGCGGTACGCATTTCTTAAAATGAAATCCTCTATTAACTATGATGTTTCTCAATAGCTGTAACAACGTAATACTGAATTGATAAGGTCATTTTGTTATGTAAATTGTGCAGATTAAGGATTGTTTAACTTTAATTCATGTTCACGTAGTTGAACGAGTTCTATCTGTACATAAATAACTGTTGTTTTTAAACACGCAAGAAAAAAAAATGTTACCATTGCGTTCATAATGGGTCTTCTTAATGTTTATAACAAAGCTATCCAACTTAACGAAATAGCTTTTAAAGTATACTAACCAACACTGTCTACTAGGGATATTTTAAATGTACTTAATTAAATCAAAATTTACTAAAAATAACATACAACATATATATTTGAAAAAAAGAGCATTTATCAGAACTTTATACAAAATATCCCTATACGGTGTTGATGTGTGTATGTCATTCGTAATAGAAGTAGTAGGATAACAATTAACTAAAAATTAATTAACTTACCCCTTCATTTCCAGGCAGGAACTGTATTTTAGGTTTTGCCAATTTGTCCTGAAACAAATAACTTGCGATTAGATGTTTGATAACAACAGTTGAGTACAACAAATATGGAGAAAAACCACAACAACTAAACTTTTGTATTTTATGGGAAAATCCGAATGGTACGTTTTAAAATAATATTTTTAACCAACTTTGTGCAATTTCGTGTTAAATAACTTACGAGATGACGAAGTGTGTAACATATATTTTATATTAAAAATTTATGAAAATCATTGTCTCTAAATACGCTAAGAAAATACCCACGAAAGGGTTTACGAAAAGTATGTAACATCATTATTGCTACTGAACACTAGAGGCTCATCATAACTTAAGAGTCATAAGTTTAGGTAGCTTCAAGCATCCATACACCCTCAGAAACTTTCGCATTTACAATATTAGTAGAATTAGATGATCTCTCTATGACTCTACCATCTATCTCTAGTCTCTCTGTTACCGTTGTGATTGTGACGTAGTGGCATATGTTCTTTTTTATTTATAAATATTAATTAACCATCACAACTTTTATAATATTATGAACATTAACTCGTCAAGTATGTGTGAATGCGACACTCGGCAGTCGTTTGATACCTGACTGATTAAATTGAACTTCATTGACCGTTTATTGGTCAATAACTTACAAATTTCAACTAACCTCAAATTATTCAAAACAAACTGTATTCTAGGTTCATTAAATAAGAATAATCTCGGGTCACAGATATGGGGATGCAGCATCATCATTGCAGATTGAAGTCTCATTGTTTATATGATTTTGAAGGCATGATTCAGTGACGAGTGATAGAATAGTGTGGAAGCTTAAAACATACTGCGCTGACCCCAGATAAACCGGGAACAGGGCAAGAGAATGATGATGATATGATTTTGAAGGCCGATATTGTAATGACATAATTCCTGGTGGATACAGGAAAAACGTAAATGAATATTTTACAAAACCTAGTCCTCCTGGTATGGACATGTTTTGCATAGACAAGATAACCATATGATGGGTAATGGACAAAGGAGAGAGTAGCAGAGGCCGCCCACCTACTGCCTGGACTAGAACCATTTCCAGGGATATGACGACGCGGGCCTCACTCAACAATGACCCAGCCCCAGGAACGCCACAAATGGCGATCGAGCATCAGGAGGGGCGACCCCAAATAGGGAAAGCACCAGTAGAATGATGATAAATACCAAGCTGTTGCTTTATTGCAAACAAAAAAATCTTTGGTAAGAAGACTAATATCATATAAGTTCTTCCCAAACTTTACATAAGATGCAGCATTACATCAAGATAAGAAAAAATATATCAGACTGATAAATTATAAAGCGACAGATTTAAAAAAAGTACAGTTACGTATGATTGCTGACAATTAGGTGACGTTTTCAAATTAGCCATATTGTATTTTATTCGACGAATATTTCACTCCTTGCTATTGAAAAATCAGGCCTTAGTGTTATCTAGATATTACATCGAATTGACGCTTAGAGCCATCTCGCCATTTCTCTAGGCATCGTATTTGCGGAAAACATTATCATAGCAGTAACAATTAATTATTGATTTGCTAATTAATTTGTTATTTTAACAATAAATAAAAAATCATCGTATCGTATCCTTATTTCCAATGTAACTTAATTTTTACTGTGAGTTGACGTAATTATTTCTAATTGATGAATGCACATTGTGTATGTGTGACACATAAAAAGTACGACTTGCGGGCTTTACTGAAAATGAAGGAAAAAGTGGACGTAAATATACAAACTGAACGAACGACGAACTATGAATCATCATAACAAGTATTGCATACTTAAGCAACAATCTAACTATACAATATAATATGCAGGTACATAGAATATATAAAAATATATGCTGATATTATTATCTAAGGTCAAAGTATTTCTGTTATTTATTCACATGGTAGAGGAACACTAGGTTAAGAATTAACTTTAGAACGTTCTTGAAACTTTTAACAAAAAAACAATTTCCTTAGAAGATATTTTTATTGTTTTTATGTTTTATTCTCATTGTATTAATATCATCAATCTCTATGAGTTAACTGATGAAACGAACACCACCGATAACCAATCGAGTCGGGGTGTCGAGTCCGCATCAAACGCCGCAAAGTTGTATTCATATACACAAAATTTCTACATAATTACAAAGCATAACCTAATGAAACGTCGTAATTAGACGACAAGTAGCCAAACTAGTTGGGCAACGAGTCGAGCCACAATGAGCAAGTGTCGGCAAGTTGCGGGGTTGCACAACTCACGATGGCCGAACGCGAGAAACATAACTAGGCTGGGGCGGCAGTGCTGATGATGTAAACTTAAAAATTGCTTTAGTTACTTACTTAACCGCACAGCTCAATGTGAAATTTAACGAGTTGCATCGTCTAGACGTGGCAGCGAGAGGGGATGACCCGGAACTGTGCCATCCATGGCCGTGACTTTTGACGCACCCGGCCAGCGGAATAGGAAATCACGGGGGCAATCTCAGAAAATTGCAATGAAAAATCTTAATTTATCCCTTATCATAGACAATAAAGATAAAAAAGATCTCCACAGCTTTGTACTGAGACTGAAGTGAGTTGTGAATGCCAAACCAGTTTCAATAAACAAGGTCGTTTTTGTATTAATTTTGCATCAATCCTAATTTAAAGCAACCCACTGTCCAATGCACGTGAAACGTCCGAAAGCGGTCTCTATTGGTATAACAAATTATAATATGACGATTATGTAATCTCTATCAATTGATAAGATTATGTTTTGAATTCGATAAATATACACAATTCCATAAAGGAGTTTAGTGTAATCTAATTGAAACATTGGATAGTCAGGTTAGTGAGAAATATTCCGAAAACAATAAATAAGAATAAGCAATTTTTTTGCAATAACTATAAAGACAAGAAAAACTAGCTAACATTCAAATTGGTAGGACAATCCAAACAGAAATATCCAATACGTGCCAGCCATTACATTATTTTATAAAAAAAATACAAAAGCAATTTCGGCCTTGCGTTGAATTGCTACGTTGTACAGAGTGAAGCAATAAAATACCTGCACAAAATGACCTTAGCGGAATATGCTGGTGACCTTTAAGCAAAAAAGCTTTTACAAGCTCATGATTTAGATGTAACAGAGAAAATGGATGGTTAACAATTCTAAACCGTGTTCCGATAGTTCCCGGTGATCTGATGGTGTGATCAACTCAAGTATACGACGGATCGCGTGACGTTACCAGCCCGATTTCCACTCGAAACAACGAGCCATCATTAACAATGTCAATAAATTATACTTTTACCGTTCAATTTCAACGTTATTTAAAAACTTTTCGGAGGGGTTTCATTTACCGAGGGTACGTTGTTTTGTTTCTGCCCAGAAATTTGTTACTCGTTTTCATCAACAGCGGATGCCGTCCACCTTTACATTGAAAAACAAACTTGTGATTTTAATGTAGAGGTCAGTTCAAGGTATACTATACTCACGAGTGGTTTGACAAGATAAGAAAGCGACAAACTGCGAAGCTGTGGTCGACGCCCAGCTTTGGCACCGTTGTACGAAATTTTCTGACAATCGTTGGGTTCGACGGCATACATTCCATATTTATAAATATTATTTGACTGTTGCTCATAAAAGCCTTATTATTAGGCGGCGATCTATCAAGTTTAAAAAAAATAGGTGGCCTTGATTTGCCGAAACGTTATGAGGAATTGTTTCAATTGAATTACTAAATGAATAATAGCCAATAATAGCATCCAAATACAATGGTCAAATATAGTTTGATTGAAATGAAGGGAGTCATTAAAAAAGTGACGCGCTTCTACCTGAGAAAATTACAAAAGGAAAAATTTCTCTATTTTTGCAGATTGCGTTGAGATATTAGCATAGAATAGAATGGGTTAAAAAATAAGTTTCAATGAAGCTATGTTCTACTGATACACCTAAACTGTGACAGTAACAGGTTTACTTCTTTTTTTGGTCTTTGGCACTGTTTCCATCATAGAAGTATCAGGAGTTTTTTCGATAATACCTGTCATGATGATCATCATAGGACTGTTACTAATAATCGTACTAGCCATTAATCAACTTTAGTCTGTATATACGCAACGGGGCACGTGAATAAATAAATAAAATGTTTCAGCTATCACACCAATTACCTAGCCCAAAGCAAGTGCTAGGGTACTTTTTGCTAGGGTTATTTAGATAATACATGATAGACTCTGAAGGCATAAACGTTTAAAACATCCATTACTTGGGTAGTTAAAAGCTCTTGGTGATCATCATCACTTCACAGTTAAATTGTCCCTTAACTAAGAAGAGATTTAAACTCTTCATTGGTTGAAACTATAAAATGTCACATTCAAGAGAACATGTAACCACCAATGATGGTAAAAAGAAGTTCGGTAGCCCATTAAATGCCTTACCAAAATCGATAATATTAGTCAGAATAAAGTATGTTATAAGTTTTCAAATGAGGGAAACGTTTATTAGAAGGGAATAGAGCAAAGGGCCGGGCGTGGCGACCAGTGAGATTGCTTGAGAGAGTCAAACATCTGTTCACTCGCAAGTAAACTATAACTACGGATAACCAGGTGGCAATGCCTGGGGGCGAAGGGTGCGACGACCCGGGACCCTACCCGTGCTGTGCACACCGTCACGCGCTCATCCCATCTGTCACAATCGAATCTTACCTATATACAATTAAAGATCAATTTGAAACAACCACTGAAAGAAGCGACAACATGCCACGAGCATGTTTAGAAAATAGTCAACGTGATTGAGCGAAATTAAAGTAGGTATGTACGATGATGATGTTGTATGACTTACGTAGACACGAAACATAAATAAACTACCAAATCAATGTTGATGATCAACATATTAAATGATTTAAGTCTTAAAGATATAGCATATTTGTCTGGATGTATGTTCTATAAAACCTAAATAGGGATGAAGTATAAGAAGAGAAAGAAGAAGAAAATTTAATCATAGGACAACATCGTATTTACAATGCTAGAACTGATTGATTGTGAGTAAACAGGCTATCAATTTTATCTTCGAATATTTCAATGCCAAAAATGAGACCAAAATGACGGATATCCGTAACGAAAACCTACTTTGGAACACGTGACAATTGACCATGTAATTAATGACTCCAATTTAGTAGTTCGCATACGTTTACTATAATGTGGTGCCTAAAACGTAAGATGCTGAGAAAAATGAGTATTCTATGCAACAAGTAGATAAGCATCTTTAAATTGAAACACTGGACAGGACACAAATGTGTGTACACCTCCCGTCACAAAAGTGATTCATTCTTTTCAATGGATATGGCCAGGAAAAAAGGTCCAGGTGGCACGCTCACAAAGTGGCAACAAAAAAACGGCCACCAAACCTGACGCAGGTTAGCGGGAAGGTTGGGGAAATTTGAATTTTAAACAGTAAAAACAGCGTTTATAATCGTTTGGCATGTGAAAAGAATAGACGCCCATGAGCTGTTAGCAGCCACAAAAGATATAATCGGAGTTGAACACACGTGCACCGTATAGGGAATCATAATCAGGTGAAGTAGCCGGCCCTACAAGCTATATTGCTTAATCTGTTAAGGTAGGTTGTAGTAATTTCAGGTTATCGGCAAGTGAGTGAACAAAACTGACGAACATTGGCCACAAATCACCACTAATCTATAAATGGGGCTGCTCTAATCAGCGAACTTAACATTGAGCCAATTAGATACAAAGTCTATTGTTGATGTTCAAATTGATTTTTATATTAAATTGAATCAATCAGTCATCCATCATCATATCCGTCAGTTATTGATGTCTTAAATATATAACTGGGGTACTTTATAGATGTTCCAATTAATTTAGATATTGGCCGCATGCTTTTTGATAACGATGCTCCATCATTTGGTGGTAATGAAACACTGTAGTGTAGTACATGCATGTTAACAAGTTGTAAATCAGGCATCAAAACGAGGTCGTAACACGCAAAACATCCCGGTATGCTTTAAAACTGTCAAATCCACTGTCAAACTGTTTAATGCAAATACAAGCTGTTGACAATTGTTAAAAGGTAAGTGTATTGAGCTTACATTGTTTAGGGGAAACACGATAACAAGGTTGCGCTTATTAGGTTTACAACGTTCGGTGGCTTTCGTTTAAGGGATTAACGAAATGTAATGCTGAATGAAGAAACGAATGTAGATAGTAAATATCATGGTGATGAAATAATTTAAAAATAAAAGGTACAATAACATTTAAAGGTTATTTGTTCAAGAAATATGAAGTATCTAATTAAAGACAGCGTTTTCAAGTTTGTCATAAAAATAGCGGTAAAGATATCATTTTTTATCTACTATTGGATCATATCTTGTCGGAATTACCTATCGTAGTTTTCAGCTACCTACAATGAAGAGTTACATATTATGCAAATATGAACTTGTCCTTCATTAAGTTTTTGACGGAATATTTTTTGGTCAAATCTGCCTCTAGTACATAGGTACTATGTCCACAGGGACATCAGGCAAACATTTCCTTATGAGTCTGTCAGTGGTAAAAGCGATTTTCTGACTTACAGATTTAAATAATAGATGATCTTGACTTCGCAATGTGCAAAAATCTACAAAAACTAGATAGTTTTAATTAGTATTATTATTTTATCAACAAGCACCTAACATCCTGTTTAATAACAAAGTTTTGTTTATGACTATGCCACCTACGTCAATAGAATAAGTTCTATTATTGACAATGGTCTAATTTATTGCCGCAATATTATTATATGCATAGTTTTTCAAATAAACAAGTAATCTGGCAGCTGCATTACTTTCACCGCGGCACCGGCGCAAGCGCAGCCCTAACATTGTCAAGCAGCAAAGCACCCGAATCGCTTACCTAATGCTCTGTTTGCGAAACTGCCTACAAGAACTCAAAGCGAATTTCTAAGATTTAAAACACTTTCAAAACGGATGTAGAGATTAGGTCCGAAAATTCTTAGATTTATTTATTAACTATAAAGCTGTATAATGGCAGTACAATTCTGAGGTAGCTTTTTACACATCAATAACACATCTGTGCACACCAGAAGATAAGCAAAGGTAAGATGACATGCAGAAGATAGAAAGAATGAAGAGAAACAGCGAAGGTTGCGGGCAATGCCTGCAGTTCTGGTGGCTTCAAAAGTCTGCCTATAAAAAAATAAACTAAAGAAAACCTAAGTTGTTAAAACCAATTCAAAAAAGTAAACATCATAGTCAAAAGAAAAATTCGAGGAAGAATATGATGCAGACAAGATAAAGAAAGAAATAGACAGAAGAGTTAATAATTCATGGAAACAATACTGGTCCCTAAAGGAAGTAATGAAAAATAGTGCACTCACTATGTAAAAAAAAAACTTTTTGGTTTGCATTCTTCCATGTCTTACATACGGATGCCAGACTTGAGAAGCTTCAGAACAAACTCTTGTGCAAAAATTTTCAAATGGCCAAAAGTAGCCAATAGAGTAATTAAGGAAATAGCCGGACCAACCTGGACACAATCAGCCAAAAACAGGAAAAAAAATAAGGCTTCAGAGTAGGTTCATGTCATGAGTCAGACCGCTAAAGAGGAAATGTCTTAACTATAATTAAATTATAAATATTTCATGTAAAAATTAATGAAGCAGTAAATGAAGGCTTTCCTAAGATTATTTAATTATGACATCCCAAACTTTTCAATAAAAATTTTGGGATACTCTATATTCTAGTTGCAAGATTAACAAATGGAGCAAACTAGTAACCTTATGGTACCCAAGAGAGGACACTAGAAGAAAGGGGCGTCCAAAAATAAGATGGAATGACGATATCCGCCGAACCCTGGGACCTTATTGTACCAGAGTAGCAGAAGATAGAGTTCAGTGGAGAGAGCTGGAGGAGGCCTATGCCAGGAGGCACACCGAATTGCGAGACATACTTTGACTAAACAAACCCTGAAAACTTCAAAGTTGTAGCAAGTATCGGAAGAAAGGGCTATATTATATTATTATTATACTATATTCTAGTAAATTTTATTGATAAATACTTGTTACATTTGCATTTAAAATAATAAATTATACCGAATAGCAAAGGATACCTAGTGTTAGACGGATAATCGATTATGGCATTACTACGGTAGACAACACTTGCACGCATTGACAGCACTAGACCTGTCAGATAGATCATTTGACTTTAGATTGTTACTGATTGAATTGTATTATCCTGCGCGCGCATATTTTACTTAATTGATTATTGCTTTATTATTAAGTTAAGATATAAGATTATTTATCAACACACCAAGTTTATCCTTAAATTTATTTAGCATTAGTAAAATTGTAATTATAAACATAGACATAAAACAAATATATGATGAACATAGCAAGGGACAAAGCATGAGCTATTTTTCTAATCAGCAGTTGTTTTTAGGCATTTATTATAAAGCAATATTCTTCATTAATATTTAATATTTTCTTTTAACACACTTTATGTGCCTAGGTAATTACCAACAATTATAAAAAGTAGGTTGAGCTCACAATCTAAGGATAAGAAAATCGTTGAATAAAGGTAGGTATTTATTAATACATACAGGGAGTTTGAAAAGTGAGTACAAAGCCTTAAGGAGGTGTTCCAATAGAAAAGAAATATTCATCGAACAAAATATAATATGGCTAATTTGAAAATATCACCTATTTGTCAGCAATCATTAATCATAGAGGTTTTCATTTTTTATAATTGCTCTGGGCTAATTCTGACTATGTCAGTACTTATTTTATTACTCCAAAATAAATGTTGGAGTAATTGTAACAAAACTAAAGTATAAATAAAATCTTCAATAATAAGATTAATAAGTTAGTTATTAAGTCAGTATTATACTTAAGTCCGTAGTTGTATTATCTTTAAAAATATGTAAACTGGGCTTATAGATGAAGTTGAGTAAACTGGGTAGGTTCAAAATGCACAACAAATATTGTGCAACATTATCAAGCAAGAACAAAGTTTTGGAATATTCAGAAAACCATACCAGTCAATATGCTTCTAAAAGAAATTAAAGCGGTTGCAGGTTCCAACCCCCGCAAGAGAAAAATGATTATGTGATGAGCACAAACATTTTTACTTAAAGTCATACTCGTAGATGTTATATTATTATGTATTTAAATATTTATTAAGGAGATAGAAAGGGGAAGAACCACTGTCTTAATCATTGTCTGATATTCCATTAAACCATCCTAATCTTTAAAAAAATCATATAAAAATGTTTTCTAAACATTTTTTTGATAAATCTATGATATGAGAGACGAAAGTAACATTTAAAGATTTGACTTAATTTTTGTTGATGATATACCTATGAAAAAACTAAGAAGTGGAGATTAAATGGAACCTGAAAACAGTCATTTTGAATATCTTTTCCATATAACAGTTCTAGTCACAAGATGACAGTTTCAACATTCATATACTTCTGTAGTAAGTTATTGTACTTCAAATATCATAATAATATAATGTCACCGGCCGGAGATAAGTCAATTTATAACAGCTTCTTGGTTTAAGCTATACATTGACTAAACTCTGGCCGGCGAGGATTTGCTTTTTTGACAAGTAAGTGAGGGGCGATGTTATTCAGAGGAGACCAAGGAGGGTAATGCTTGAAGTGAAACCTGACTATTTATTTAAACTTTATTGCTCTGTAAGATGTACAATTTGCAGACTTATCCCTGAGGGACTTATGCATTCTGTACCATAAGACAACCAGTACTAGTAAGTATAGAGTATTGAATTGCTAATGTAGTGAATAGAAAGGATTTTCTGATTAGTAACCTAAATAGAAGAAAACCGTTTCTTGGATGGCAGCATTTCTTCACCTTTTTTCATTTATGGACCCCAAGGAAAAATTACTACATAATGCTTTATAAAAAAGACAGTAGCATTTATTACTGTCAAATATTATGGACTACTATTGAGATGTGCCCGTGGGCCCCCATATAGCATAAATATTCTAAGCACCATTATTGTAACTTTGTAAGCAATTTAAATACTTATTTTATAGTATGATTCCTATTTTTACAATCAAAAGGAATTGTTCCTTTTCAAGTCACGTAAACTGCTAGCGCCATCTTTCTGTTAAGCACGGGAACTTTGGATACAATCTCCTTTCAGTACAGTAAACAAATTATTTTTTACAATAATATTGAATAATTGGCTTAATTTTGACTTTAAGGTATAATATTTTATCACTTAAATAAAGCAAGCATAGCATTTTACTATAACAAGAAAAGGTCAACCTTTAGAAATGATATTAAGTAGTTTATGTGAGATATTTATACTATATTCTTTTATCAATATACCTACCTAATTATAATTGCAGCAACTTTGAGAGTGTGTATTGGTATTGGTGGTGCTTAATTCGTGTGATATTAAATAGGTCATTCATTGTATTGCAATGATAGTTTCTAGACCTTCTAAAGCCAGTTTTGTAATTTCTAGAATTATCATTAATTTGTAGTTCTTTTTAAATAACCTAAATATCATTTTTTTTATGATTCTGCCTACTAAAACTTTGTTGTATGGTATTTCTGTATTTTTCCAGTAGGTAAACCAGATAGGAATGAGAGTTGTTGCTCTTGAATGTTTTTAAACTTTAGCATAAATTAATTACAAGGTGTCCCTACCCAACTTCTTGGCGACTTGATAATTTAAATAATGGTAACGTAACTCCACGGTACACGGCGAATTCCGAAACAATATGAGCAGAATTCTCTAATTATAGCCGTATGAAGTGTAAATCTATGAAAATAACAGAGCAAAAATTCTGCATGTTGACGTGGCGTGACATTGTACAAACGTAGTTCTCGCGATGGCTTACAGCTAAGCTTATGTAGAAAATGATTATTTTCCGATTATAACTCTCCTCCAATGGTAAAACATCTAAAATTGCAGTTTCATTTTGATAACTGTAGTAAGTATGGCGCCTCTGACATTGTTGGCTTATCTATATTTTGGTCAACAATATGGCGATTGGACTTACCCTATTATTTCTAATGAAGTCTTCAATAGCTTTCAGCGCTGAATCCGTTAATTTCACAAACACTAGTTCCTTGTTTTCTTTATAACTAGACTCTGATGATAACCCATACTGAACACCTGCTGGCAAGGCCGCCATTTCTTATTCACTATTCGCACTGTTGACCAGCTGACTCCTTTGCTAGCCGTCACGATTCATATCATTTACACATTTTCTTAACCGTAATCACAGATTCACAACCTATATAAAATTATAATTACAACAACAAAAGGGTTTTAGAAGTCCAAATTAATCTTTTTGTAACCCCATCGACTCGGCCTTTGTTGGCAGCGCTCTTCAGTCTGCAAGGCCGCACTGACTGTCATGCGTAGTGGCGCTTTTGACAGGAAACGCGAGCATTCACTGCTACACTAGCGCCATTTTTCAGTTGGCAACAAGTAAATTCATTCGCAGCTAACTTCACGCGACTTCTAAAATTACAATATTTTCGTCTAAATTTCTAATTTGGCAATGGAAATCTATATTATACAGCACTAAACATCAAGTAAAAATAGTATTTGATCTCTTCGAACTACTTTTTAGGTGTAGTGTTCACCTGGAAAGGAACACTTTTGAAGTTTGTTAATTTTGAGGTTATGTTGCAGCAGTAAATTAATATTAAATCTTTCACTCACATTTTTATGCTACGTGTTACACGTTCCCTGTGGCTGTGGTCTTTTCATTAATTCGTATGAGGCCTTTGATTATTTGAGAGGTAACTAGTGACTCGTAACTGCTTCCTAACTAAAAGGTAAGTGCTAATATGTAATGTTTCATAAATGAATTTCATGTACCGATTTACAAAAAGTTTTAGCTATTCATTTGAAAAATTGCATCATATTCAACGCAATTGGTGTTTTTTACATTGCAGGGATACCCAACGTCGTAGACATGGCGACCTGGGAAGAGAAGAAAACCCTTATCACTCGCAATCTTCAAGAAGTGTTGGGTGAAGAGAAACTCACTGAAATTATAAAGCGAAGAGACCTCAAGATTTACTGGGGTACAGCTACTACAGGAAGACCCCATGTCGCGTATTTTGTGCCCATGTCCAAGATAGCAGACTTTCTGAAAGCTGGCTGTGAGGTAACCATACTTTTTGCTGATTTACATGCCTATTTAGACAATATGAAAGCTCCATGGGAGTTGCTGGCATTGAGAACACAATACTACGAATCTGCAATCAAGGCTATGTTACAATCAATAGGAGTGCCACTAGATAAATTGAAGTTTGTCAGAGGCACTGAATATCAGTTAAGTAAAGAATATACATTGGATGTATACCGGATGTCATCAGTTATTACTGAGCATGATGCTAAAAAGGCTGGAGCTGAAGTTGTAAAGCAAGTTGATCATCCATTATTGAGTGGACTCTTGTATCCAGGTCTGCAAGCATTAGATGAAGAATATTTAAAGGTGGATGCCCAATTTGGTGGAGTAGATCAAAGAAAAATATTTACAATGGCTGAAAAGTACCTTCCACAGCTAGGCTATGCTAAGAGGGTCCATCTTATGAATCCAATGGTTCCTGGTCTAACTGGAGGCAAGATGTCAGCATCTGAAGAAGATAGTAAAATTGACCTCCTTGATAACCCTGCTAATGTTAAAAAGAAATTGAAGAAAGCCTTTTGTGAACCTGGTAATATTACAGAAAATGGAGTACTCTCATTCACCAAACATGTTATCTTTCCATTGCTGAAGTCTGGAGAGACATTCAAGATAACAAGAGCTCCGGATTTTGGTGGTGATATTGAATTCAATAATTTTGATGATTTAGAAGCAGCATTTGCAAAACAGGATGTGCATCCTGGTGATTTGAAAGTTTCTGTTGAAGCAGCAATCAATAAACTTCTGGCACCAATCCAAGAGATATTTAAAGAGCCTAAGCTACAAGAATTGACTAAGAAAGCTTACCCACCTCCTGCAAAAACGAAAGGTAATGCAGCAGCAGCAACTGATGAAGTTGTGCCCTCAAAATTGGATATACGAGTGGGTCGCATAGTAGAAGTGTCCCGCCACCCTGATGCAGATGCTTTGTATGTTGAAAAAATTGATCTAGGTGAAGATGAGCCAAGAACAATTGTTTCTGGATTGGTAAACTTTGTGCCTATTGAAGAGATGCAGAATAGAGATGTAGTTGTTTTGTGCAACTTGAAGCCAGCTAAAATGCGTGGTGTTGAATCTAAAGGGATGGTGCTCTGCGCCTCTGTAGATGAGCCTAAACAGGTAGAGCCTCTATTACCTCCTCAAGACAGTAAGCCTGGTGAAAGAATAGTGGTTGAAGGGTATGAAACTGGTGAACCAGATGATGTACTAAACCCTAAGAAGAAGGTTTGGGAGAAATTGCAAGTTGACCTGAAGACTAATGATTACTTATTTGCTGTTTGGCAAGGCAATAAATTAATTAGCAAAGTAAATGGACACCCAGTTACTACAAAATCAATGAAAAATGCTCCTATCAAATAATTTATGTAACTTCCATATCACATAACATTGTCCAGTGATGAGTACATCTTTAAACTGCTTGTTAAAAATCATAAAATAAGTGCAAGTGCATTTCAACTTGTTTTGAATTTTATATTCAAACACAGATATTTTAATGCTTTTATTTGTTTTTATTAAATATTTATTGTAAATATGTCATTACATCTTTTTATTTTAACATACAAAATCGTCCTCTAAAATTAATTATCATACAACAACAGACAGCTCTAGGAATCTTATGGATTGAACTTGGGATTGAACTGTCTGTTCTCTTCTCTTCTCTGTATGAATGTATGTAAAATCAGCTAGTAGCTTGAACTTGTTGCGCCATCTGTTATCAACTAAATAAAGCTTTGTCTCAAATACACAGCTAACGACCGAGTTTGTCATAGATGGCGCTATCTGATTGTGTCACCGTCACGTAAATAACTTAGTAATGTAATGTAATAAGTAGCGTAATTTATTATAATTAATTTGTATGCATTTCGACGAAAGGATAGAGGAACAAACGGCTCAGCTGAAATCCAGTGTCTCGAATAGGGGTACCATGTAACAACAAGACAGACAGATTTTAGTATTAGGTTAAATTAGGTTTTATAAACAACACGTTGACTGGTAGAGAATGCTTGAAATAAAACCACAGAAAATATAATAGTAGTAAGTACTTACGCCATCTCTAAATGCCTTTGTTTGTGCAATAAATAATATGTAAATTATTTTAAATGCTTAAATGGTGACCCATGATCAAGTAAACCATAGGACGAAAAATAAGTTTATTTTGTTCTGTGATACTCATTCTCATTAATTACTATAACAGAATTTCACAAACATGAGTTAGTTCCAGTACCTAGTAAGTACCACCGATGATGATTCAGTGAGTGGAAAATGAAATAAAATCACAACTCTGATTTACATTAATCCGCAGCTTCACCCTCGTAATCATAGGAACTCACAAAATATAAGAATTTTAGCCTATGTGCTACTATTTCAATCTAAGTTTAAGTTTTGTTATTTTATTCATCACATCAAAATCCATTCAGTTCTTTTACGTGAAGGAGAAACAAACATACTTATGAAATTTCACATTTGTTAGTAGGATTTAGGTAAGTACGGTCAGGGTCTCTGCTGCCTAACCTCTTTCAAACGAAAACCGCTTGCATAAAAATGGGCGTCACTCAAACAAATGACGACATGACGTGCCAAGTGATTTTGGCCTCTAAGGTGGTAAGGCGGCGTTGCCCTCGACCCATTTCATCAAATTCATCAAATCTTCGTAAAATTCACAGACTGAAGTTTTTAAATGGGTGATTTATGCTTTGTCTAATACACTTGAGTGCTCGTGTGTTAGATACACGTCTTGCTTGATTTCGATGTACGTCTACGATATCTTGCAGGAATCTGAAAGGAAATAAATATTTTATCATTATGTACCCAGTTGTTCAGGCTAGCATAACAGGGACAATCACAATCGAAAAATAAGCTCTAACCAACAAATAATTCAAATACAGAATTTGGTTTCGTATGAAGTAAACATATCTTGCAGATAACGCTAGTACCCGAAGTCACTTAGAAATTGTAAACGGGCCGTAGATCTGCTAAACAAAACCAGTCTACGTAAAAGCTGACACTGGTGGGCATCACACTGCATCTACATTTCATTGCAAAATAGCACCCAAAATCAGCAGTATCTATGTTAAGTTTTAGTTGAGGTAAGTTCGTATAAGCGTTAGTACTATTATATATTCTGTGGCCGTAGGCAAATGCAATATGCACCGCCCGCCCAGTACAATCTACCTCTCATATGCCGACGTGTTTGGCCGGAGGGCGGGCGGCATAAATTGCATTTGTGCTCGAAAAATAGAACGATGAGTTTAATAATGATGATCATTTTCTTTCAAATGAGCTTACTAAACGTCTCTACGTATTATCATAATTTTAGGTAATATTGGTATAGTAATTTGTGTTCCAAATATGCACACAACACCCGGCTTAGTTAACGTACTTACATTTGATTCAATAGATAACTTTTGTTAGAGCTACAAACCAATATTAGCACTGACTAGTAATAGGTTAGAGCTGTGTGTCACGATCAAGATAAAGCAATATAGCCAAGCCAAAAATGTTCGTCAATTTCCACTGCAAAACAAAACAAAAAAGTTGTTTGCTTTACCTAGTCTGGCTCTACTATACAAACATTCCCTCGGCCAGATCTCGACGCGGGTTTAACCCTTGTGCCTCAGCCATACAGTCCAGATTTCAAGACATAATTAATAAAAATGTATTAATAATAACAAAAGTGGGCCAGTTGTGCATCGGAGTTGATGTATGACAATGAATGCACGGCGATAAAATTAGATATTCAATAAAGAGAAGGGGGTCGGAGGTCCGCCATGTTTAAGTTTGGTCTAGAGGGGGCTTCGGGCGAGGGGGAGCGCGCATGCGTACAAAGGGCAACCCGCACCCTGTTAAAGGGCCGGGACCTCTGCAAGAGTGATGTCAAAAAACACGTATTCTCGCCCCTCATTCTACTAACCTAGTACGTCTTAATTCATGGGATTAATCGTAAATCCTAAGGCATCTTAACTTCTGGTGCTAATCCGGCTTAGGCGTCGAAAGCGGCCTGTAGGAACTGTATCGAGTTGACGCCGGACAATGACAGGAGCGGCTGATCGGACTGTGACTCATTAATATTATCAAGTGATACACATTTTGTGAGTGCCATCAACGGACACCTTCCCACAGATAGTATTGTGCGAGTGATAACAGTGACGGTGATTGATAACAGACGTTTGAGTGAGTAAAGTTCGGTAGCCACGAGTGTCGGATACGAGGTCTGCAATAATAATGGGATGACAGCAAAACGGATTCATGGAAAAGGTTTGGCGTCGAGTCGGCCTCCATTCCTCCCGGAAGAAGAGGGATGGAAGCGGCACTAGTCAGGAAGTGACTGCGACCGCTCCTCCCGAGGCCGAGTACCAGAATATCCACACGTTGAGAACAGCTGATTTGATAAGGCAAAGGCAGGGGGATGAGAAGTCTACTCTTCGCTCGTCGTACATTATAAAAAACGGTGATAATTTTATATTGGTAGAGAGAAGACGTCGACGTCGTCGTAGGAGTGGTACTCGTGCATCGTCTGGTAGTAGACATCACACGCCACCCGTCGAAGAAAGCGCTCGTACTGAGCAGAAGCGCCGGCCACCAGCACGATTGAAGATCTTCGGGATACAATGGCCCTTGCATTCTAGCGATTCGAGGTGAGTACCTAAAAATAGGTTAGTTACTAAACGTAGGGTTCATTATACCGCAATACGGTAGATTGCACGACTTGATTACAATACGCGGCTGACTTATGTAAACATGCAGTAAGTGCATTCGAGGCAAAGATACGATTATGGATTGCAATAAAAACATGCTAATAATGACTCGATTGATTAATAGATGGATTTACGAAGCGAAACCGTGAAATTATATGTGATGCGTAAGATAATGACTGAAAATTATGAGCCGATGCGTATTTACTATTTACAATTAACGCAAAAATAGCTTTTCTTAACATTAGTTTGCTGATCATAATAGACTGAATTATTTTTTAACAATAGGTAGTAAACAAACCAGTTGTCAATTTAGTCTAGTTGTTTAGTTCAATTTACATATTCGTTTGTATACTTGGGACTTGACAACCTACTTCTGTAAGATCAGTTTCGATCCCAAGGAGTACCAGCTGGGGTTTTCACCTCTGAAATTAAACAGAAACCACTTAGAAGTAGGGCTATAACACTCCCCGTGCTCATAAGCGTTGGTCCACGCCTCCGGTCATCTCGGACTACCTCTCGACTAGAAATAGAAAATCTGCGTGTAATTATACACAATATCTCTTATGTACCTACTTAGATGGTCTCAGTTTAGACTAGCCACCTTCAATAATAAATGGACCAGAAATACTTTCGCATTACCTAGGAATGTTGATGAAAATCGTTTGCACCTCGCGTCGTCTATTGTTTGAAGTGAGATACACCCGTTTCTGTGTCTTGTGTGCAAGCGATTTAAGTATGAAAGTGGTAAGGCAGCAAAGACCTCGTTGGTTCCTAATACATATCGTCCTAATAGATAAGGGACGGATTCAATCTGGTTTATCTGCGCAGGCACACGTCGATCACCCGCCGGTTCTGCCGCGGGCGCCGGTCTCGTGAGGACAACGAGCTCTACCGATCAAACAGTTTCAAGTTCGAGAGGTTCACCAGGGAACCCCCGGCTGACGAGTTCGCTTCTGGCTCTCAGGTATGTTACTACATAAACTAAGACACTTAAGCAAGAAGCGCCTAAAAAAATTTTACTCAAGATGGCGACACAAGACTTTACTTATTGTACGAAATTGCATCCGAGGTGAGCCAGTAATGTTCTTACGGTATATGATTGTTGACAACAAGTGAAGCTTAGGTTGAGGAACTTGGAACTTAACAAAAGGAAGTTCAGTGTGTGTTGTGGTGTTATGGACAAAAAAAAATGAATTTGAATTTCATTGGGTACGTTTAGACTCAGATTTTCAGTGCCAGCTGATTACCTACTTGGTAGGAAATGCGTCTTTGTATTACCAAGTTTCATTAAGATGTTCCTTTCGTGAGGTGTCACGCTTGTTTAAATAAACATTTGCATATAAGTTACTGTTACGTGTCAGTAGAGTAATTAAATTGGAACAGTATGTAGGTACTAGTAACAATGTACGATTAGGACTATCAAATAAATCAAAGTATTTATCAAACTGTGCGTTAACAAGCATTATTATTATCAAACAAGCAAACTAGTGCATAATATACACATAGCTGGGCACCGTTAATCCAATAGTTAACTTCGTTAATCGTTAATCCGCTACAAAAAAAGTTAGCTTCGTTAAACGTTAAAGCGTTACATTTCGGAAGAATTAACGCAAGTTAACGTTAATCGTTAATCCGTTAATATGTGTAAAATTTTATTTTTTTTATCAGAATTTTTGATTGAAATTTTTTTATTCAAAATTTCATTTTACAGTAGTGAGTGATTTTCTGCTAAGTAATTTGACAGCTTTTTGACATTGATAATTCATCATTATCATCATCATCATCAGCCGAAGGACGTCCACTGCTGAACATAGGCCTCCCCCATGGCCTTCCACCTGCGATTTTTACAAGGTCGTCTGTCCATCTTGTCTTTGGACGTCCTACGCTGCGCCTTTGGTCGATGGGTCTCCAATCTAGGACTTTTCTGCCCCAACGGCCATCAGTTCTACGCGCTATATGCCCTGCCCACTGCCACTTGAGCTTACTGATTCGCTGGGCTATGTCCGTTACCTTAGTTCTTCTACGTATCTCCTCGTTTCTGATTCGATCTCGTAGAGAAACACCGAGCATAGCCCTCTTCATCGCTCGTTGTGTGATTTTGAGCTTCTTTATGAGGCCCATAGTAAGAGACCACGTTTCGGATCCGTATGTCATCACTGGTAACACACACTGGTTGAAGACTTTTGTCTTCAGACACTGAGGTAATTGAGACGAGAAGACCCTTTTGCGCAGTTTCCCGAACGCTGCCCAGCCGAGTTGGATTCTTCGATTGACCTCTTTCTCAAAGTTGGACCTACCTAATTGGATTACTTGTCTCAGGTAGACGTACTCGTCAACAACTTCGAGATTTGAGTTCCCAACAGATACCGGAGTGGGTACAACACGGGAGTTCAACATAATTTTCGTCTTTTCCATACTCATTTTAAGACTTGTTGGGATACTCGGTCAAGGTCTTCGAGCATAGTGCCCAGATCATCCAGCGTCTTTGCCACAACGACTATAATATAGTGACTGTAATATATTATCATCGGCAAACCGGAGGTGTGTGATGTATTCGCCATTGATGTTGATGCCGAATCCTTCCCATTCCAGGAGCCTGAAGGCGTCTTCCAGTGCCGCTGTAAACCGTTTCGGAGATAATAACGTATCTCTGTCTTACACCTCTTCGCAGTGGAATCGGCCTCGTATTCTGTTCCTGTACTCGGACCGACCTGGTGGCGTTGTCATACAGACACTTTAACACCTCTATATACCTATAGTCTATGTGGCACCGCTGCAGAGACCGAAGCACCGCCCAAGTTTCGATCGAATCAAAGGCCTTCTCATAGTCCACGAATGCTCAGCATAGAGGCATATTATACTCCTCTGACTTCTGTATAATTTGCCTAAGCGTATGGATGTGGGCTATGGTACTATACCCTTTTCGGAATCCGGCTTGTTCTGGAGGCTGGAAGTCATCAAACCTACGTGCGAGACGATTCGTGATGACCCTTGAGAACAGCTTGTAGACATGGCTCAGATGGGTCTGTAGTTCTTCAATATGGTTTAGTCTCCTTTTCTGAAGAACAACACCACCACACTCCTGTTCCATGCCTCAGGTGTGATGCCCTCTAGCAGCACGGAATTAAACAGCTTCTAAAGGACTTTGAGTACCGGTGACAAATAGCCCTTTAATAATATTGTTTTATAATTTCAAAATACTGCATCAAAATTTATAAAAATTACAAACTAAAAGCGATCCTCGTTTTGATGTTAAAATGTTTTCACCCGTGGAAAACAGCAGTTCAATTTCAGTACTTGAGGGTATAGCAGTATTGTATTTAATGAATAGATTTATGAATATCTGTTCCCCGAGGAATGCAGTGTCGATGAACGAGTCTTTTGATTTCATGTCCAGCCACATTTGAACAAGTCTTTGCGCTTTACTCGTTAGAGAGTTGGAGCTTTTTGGTTTTCAATAGACTGAGTGACAGAATTATCAAAAAACTTACTTGTTTGCACCTGTTTTTCGCACCGCGCCGCGGTTCCGCTGCCGTGCGGTAAACGATTGGATGCATTGGATTAACGATTAACGGACTTAGCTTCATACTAACGGAAGTTAACGTGTCCGTTAACATTTTTTAAAGTTAACTTAAAAGTTAATCCGTTAATCAAAATGTTAACTTCGTTAATTAACGATTAACGGATTAACGAGTTAATGCCCAGCTATGAATATACAATACTAGCGGCCCGCCAGCGACTTCGTACGCGTGTAATAGTTTTACTCCGTTTGGTTCCCATAGATAGATCGTAGCGAAAATATTTATAAGCCTATACGCATTAAACTACTTCTATAGCCTTCCCTCATAAATTAGCTGTCTAACAATGTAGCTAACATATTTTATAACCGGACCAATAGTTCCTGTTATTAGCGCGTTCAAACAAACAAACAAAAACATCCAGTTTTTAAATATATACGTAAAAATGCGTAAAGATAAATGTTATATTTTATAAACACACAACACGCAGCCCGGTTTTTAATCTGGTCAAACTTACACGGGGATAATATCTTTTTATTTTACAACGAAATGGAAATACTTACTACGCCTATCGTCAATCGTATATTTCTTTCGAGAGCTAATGAAAAAAACCAGGCTATACTCTGTGCGCTTACACAGCATCACGCCACATACAGGCTTTGGGAGAAGCATATTCCTTCAAGTCTTCTCCCGCTACTTTAAGAGTTTGAACTTGAGCTTTGTTTATAGTCATAGCGAATACTCTACTTTCTTGAATTCAAATCGTGAATTCAAAGGGTTAATTCTATGTAGGGATCTACCCCATCATCATCATCAATACCCAAAAGCCGTCCACTGCTGTTTAGCAGTTTGCAAAAAAAAAGATTGGACACCCTTCGACCACAGAAACAGCGTTGAATGTCCACCGACAATATGAACAGACGACCTGCAATCTACACTGTACACAGACCGCTTGATACCTACCCTGTTTAAACACAAAACAATATCATTTACTATTCTAAGGAATAAAATCTTTTCTCGAGAGCAACATCAATAACAAACATGTGTCAAAACATTCTGTCTCAGATATGTCAAAATATGATTGTCAAAAATGAAATATTTTTTATTTCAATCATAAGCACCAAGAAGTATTGATATCAATTTTGTTGCAAATCATCCCCAAAATAACTTTCTACCCCTTTTTAACCCCGTTACAAGATAAATTTCAATAAAATTTGATACACATTTTTCTTTAATTTTTTTAAAGTATGTTTATGCAAAATTTGAAGTAGATTGGACCAAGGGATCTGGTTGTCCCATACAAACTTTGCACCCCTTTTTGACCCCCTTAGGGGTGGAATTTCTGAAAATCCGTTCTTATCGGATCCCTTCGTCACACAAAGAACACACCCTCCCAGTTTCAGGTCTCTACAATCAGCGGTTAAGGCTGTGCGTTGATCCATCAGTCAGTCAGTCAGTCATTCAGGACAAAGCATTTTATTGGTATAGATGATGAAATCAAGTCCATAATTTACTTTATTTTAACATCGAAGACGGCGTTTAATAAAACTATGTACGTGTCTATTTCTTATTATTTTTTCGAAAAAAAAAAAACTTTTACGGAGGCTTTGATACCTACTAATCTGGAAAAAATCGTCTAAGCACTGCCTAGGTTTTCAATTTATTTGACCAGTAACACTGCAGTGAAAAAATGAGATGAAAACTTTATAAATAACGACACTGTATATAATTATATAAAAGCAATTTCTCAACAATCTTATCTCCCGTAAAATAGATTTTATAAGCACTCTAATACTCGATCGGATATGCGTCAAAATTGATATTCCCCGAAGTCGCGCCGTAAAATCGGTTTCTAAGGGTGTCTGGGAAGGCTGTATGGGGTATGTGTCAGGCACTTCCCATAAAAGCGTCAACCTCATATCTAGATGAGCCATCTGCCGTACAAAGAAACCACTTTACGGCGTTTCGCAGGGTCTCCGCCAAGGACCTCTATTGAGTCCTATCGTAAATATCATGGCATACTGTGTTAAACGATAACTTGAATGAGTGGAGCGTACTGGAGAGTAATTTGTGAGTGTTTTGTACTTGCACAAAACATTTGTAAAATGATAATAAATAAATAAAATAACTCTTATACAGCGTGGCTGTACCTGACTTATCTATGCGTCTTGACTGTCTATGATCTACCAATCGAGATCATCGCAGCATTACCACCTTGAGAGCCAAAATCGCTTGTACCTCGCGCGACTTTTGAAAAAAGTGGCACTCGTTATTGTGCAAGCAATTTTTTTTTTAAAGTGGTCAGGAAGACCTTAAAAGGTCGATCTCTGCTGCCTGAGAAATACGGACCGATACCACATTTTTTTTGGGGTTTAATAACGTGAATGCTAAAGTGAATAGCAAAAGCATGGTAGTCTTGTCTTGTGCTTATGTCAATAAATCAACAACCCAATAAATCATGGGTTCGCGCCAAAAGTAAAATAAATAAATGCTAAGATTAACGTTCGATTGAACAGACTAACACTAACCTAAAGACAATTATATCTTCTGTGCCTAAAGTCGCAATGAAAGATGGCAAGAAGTGAACCTGATACATAAAACATGAGAACTACCTCTGGTATAAAATAAACGTGCGATATCTTGACGGTGCAAACTCGGAACTTCATAATCATAAATATTCAACAGACTTCCTAAACTGTATCTTCATTCCTGCAGATTCGCGGCATAATTTTGAATGTCATTTCCACGCGAAAACTGTGATACAGTTCTTTGACTCAGATTGAGCTGAAAACCTGAAAACGAATATTTGTTAGCCTAGCCTCCTTGCCACAAGTAAATGGTTTCGTTTTTGAATAGGTTAGTGTTATTTTTTTATGTAATATGTCTTAGTTTTATTTTTTTCTTGTTTGTTATTAAAAACTATATTTTTTATGTATAAACCATAGAATTATTATCCCTTTCGGAAGGAATATTAATTTTATGGAATAAATACAAACAATATAATCGCCAATTAAACAGTTATTAACATTTATTAAAAAGTTATAAATAAACAATTTGGTAGGCAGTTATTTCACAATGTCCCACCACTAAGCTCTGGTTAATGTTACCTATCTATCCAATACTTCATATGAAATGACGTCCCTTAGGTGAATTATTTGTTGGTTAGTTCGTCGATAGCGAAACAGGCCCTTATTGTTAGTAAAAATGATAATAAAGCTTAATTGGTACGAATACATCACAGAGTTGACGTGACGTCATTTCCGGCAATGCTATCTAAATTAACTTGAAAAAAAGTTATGGAGGCTTATATGAAGTTGAAACATTAAAAAAAGTATTTCAACGATTAGTAAAATTCCCTTGTTTTCTGTGAAACCTCTTAATTTATGTGTAGAGCAGGCGGAATATTTATTTTTTCTTTGTAATGTAAAATGCAGTTTTCTTCAGATGATACGTGTAGCGCCATCTATCCGGTTTTCCACTAAACCTCACTAATCCACGAAACAACTGATACTACTTAGGGAAAAATCCGCTAGAGAGCAAAAGCCTGCTTGAAATAGTGTCAGCTATTACTCAGAGATGTCGCTGTCAACAGGTTCTCACAGGATTCGCTTCAAAAATGGTGGCAGGCAACTGAAGTATGATGAATAGGCTAGTTGACTAAATTTCAAAAACTAGATAATGCCCTGAATAATACCTTACATACAACTTAAAAGATCAATATTATGAACTACAAAAATATGGTTGTCAAGTAGTTAGGGAGTAAGGAAGTTATATAGAGTTCTCAAAGTCATGTTCTTCGCAAGTTTTAGGTTAGGTAGGTTAGGTACCAACACGTCACTAACACGATCACTACAATACACCTGACCTGAGTTATATAATCAAATTATTGCAATTCTTGACATGGCACATATCATTCATTAACCGGCGAAAAGTTATCAGTCGTCAAATCGCCAGGCGATTAATTCAGACTAATCATCATACAGCCACAGGGGAAGTCCTGAAAAAACCTTAACACGAAAATGCTCATAGGGGTGTCGACTGCGGTATTGCACATAAATTGCGTGCACACGTTGTACCAAGGGGCGGGACATTAATATCATCTGTCCTATCAATTACGCGTGGTCACCACTGCCGACAGCCAATCCAAGGAAAATACGTGAAAAATTTGACGCACGACCCTAATTTCTTCTTTGAGTGTGCGGTCAGGGTTGTCAATATTATTTGTTGATTTCTTGATTTTATCTAGCTAGACTTATGAACTGTTTCGCAATGTATTAGTTAGTTCTGGCTAGTGTTATCTGCCAGATATTTGTGACGAAATAAGGTTCTACAATTAAATTATTCGTTTATTAAAGTATACTTAACGATTTAGAAACAGACCATAGTCATCATCAGGTGGCAAAGACATAGAGCGATTATATACAGAAAAAGGCAGCTTCCTCAAAACTTATGACACCTTTGGTATTTCTAAAGCTAGAGCATGCTAGGTACTACTACTTTGACAGTTTTTTTTTCTTAGAAAATCAATAATTTATGTATTTACAACCTGCATTTTCCCGAAACCCACAATTGTCCTGAAGTTGTGGCTATTTTAGGTCGTGTATCACTGCTCCTAGTGATCCTACATACAGAACTAAATGAATTATACGAACTTTCACTCCAGTGATCACAGTTAAAGCACTGTGACGCCACATCAAAATCACGAAGAAAAATATGAAATAAATAATATTGTGACAACCCTACAGCCAATATAAATCACGTTATCCCGGACTGCGATCGCGATTGCCTCATCAACATACTAATGTGAAGCCAGATGTTCCTAGGCTTGCGACTTTGCCAGACTGTTTTACAAAAAAATACACTCTGTCTGGCCGTGTTGAATGTTGCTAAATTTTGTAGGTACTTGCTAGTACAAATAAGAAGTTTAAGATTCAACTAGTTGCTACGACGACTACGACGTAGCATAGTCGTAGAAAGTCCTTTCCATTACATTATTAGCATCGCCAAATAGTTTAAGTACCACAATGTATCAATATAATTGATGATTTTCCCTTTTTCATAGTGAGCAAAACAAATTATTTCATTAGAATTATTTTTTTTTCCTAGCCTATACTGTCTCACTACTGGGCAAAGGCCAAACTACTCCACGTGTCCCTGTCAGCGGTAAGGGTTTGCCAGTCTTCGCGGTATTCGCTTTCAGGGTCTGCCTCTCGGACGCCGTCCTCAGTAGGCAGCCAGTGGGTGACTATCTTAGACCATCTTAGACCAAGTGGGACTGGGCGGGACATGCTCTCAGAATATGTCTTTAACATTATTTTAATAAAATAAACTAACTTAGCTATACATACCTATTATTTTCTTGCGAAAAGTAACCTTAAATTTAAAAATAATAATATAAGTTTACTTGTTTACGGTAATCAAGTTCTTCATAAATTTTCTCTCACACGACACCCCAAAGGTTTTTACTTTTTACGTAAAAAATATCTGACGAACCAAAGTTCAAGATAAAAACCACCACTTACGTTATGAGAAAAGTTTAGTCCAAACAAACTGTTTTGACAGTAGGTAGTTTTTCCACTTGAAACTTTTGTATTTTGCATGACTGTTCCGTAGCCGGATGGCAAAAAACGAAAAAAATATGTAGATTGGTCAGGTCTGTCTGTCCGTCCGTTCGTCTGTGTGTACGATATATTTATTTATTATAATAAACCAAGTATTGATTTCTGGTTACATAAAGATTATATATTTTAAATTATTGCTCCCATTACAGGCCACATCCTGTATATTAATATTTTTCAGTACCGCGTGCTGGAGACATATTAAATATAAATAAATAAATAAATATGCACCAGACAACACACTAATTGTCTGGTTTTGTGGTAAGGAATTTTCTTCCTTGTGTTACGAAGTACCAGACAACGATTATGACGGGGGCGTCTCTCATAAATACTTAAATACATATAACATCCATGACAAAGGTACAAATGTCCGTGTGCTCATCACACAAACATTTGCCCGCTGCGGGATTTGAACCCGCGACGGCCGGCGTAATAGTCAGGAGCGCTAACCAATACACCAAACGCGTCAGTTAGGTATGCTCATAAATAGAGTTTATCGTATAAATACTCAATAGTTAACAACAATCAGCCGCTATCGAACAGAGTGGTTAAGCTGCAATCCACAGGAGGGGAGGAGGGGATGATGTCATCACAGCGATTAATTAGTGGAAAATGAACATCGGCCCGACATTTTCAATTACAGCCCGTATCGAACTTGATTACAGGATACCCGAAGGGATACTATTCTGACTGAAACCGAGTAGTGAACTAGTGGCCTGTAAAATTGCGTGATGCGGTCTGGGAGGGATAGAAATGACGTCATTACAATTTCATTTATGGTTTTAAATTTATACGATACATATTGTTCTAATGAGACTTATTTAGATGGACTCATACCAGTCTTCTATAATTACATATTTATTTGATCTAATATCCATCTATTCTTTTTTTCCCATCCATATACATATAAGAAAGTTGTGTTATTTACACCACTTTTTTCATGTTTTTTACTTAGTCGGATCGGATTTGTCTTTGCACCGAATAGGATATAGGAGTGAAACAAAGTTCACTGAGACTCTACCTACTTGTTGGTGGTTTTTCATCGAAAATTCAATAGCTTGGCAGTTTGACGATGCGACGAATATAGTCAGATATAAAGGAGTCTATTTGAAACACACGATCCTATATAAATAAAACTCCACAAAAACTTATTTCACATTGTGCCATCTCTATTTTTATTATATTACTTATGACTAACTGCGATGGCGTTAAATTGTTTCACAAACAACAATAGTTTATAGAAACATTACATTAAATGCACTCATCAATTCCCTTTATCGACTGTTAGTCATGGGAAGATACACGAAACCCTTACAACGACCTAACTTTGATCATAACCCGTGGGTCGACTATCATAGCGGTCCGAATATCCAATTCTAAACATACTACTATCCCGCTCTTTCGTCCCATCAAAGAAAAGGACAGCTATGCCTGAATCACTATACAGGGTGTGGTCTGTAATAAAACTTGATATTGTCATTTACTACAACTAGTAAACGATTTTGATAAACAATGATTAGGGATTATAACTTTGGATTATTATAACTCTATTATACTCCGATATACTTTATTTTTTTATTAATTATTTATTTAATTATTTTTTTTGCTCCTACTACATGCCACACGCTGCATACTCTAATCCGGTAGCGTGCTACATGGTAACCCCCTGAAATATAACAAGACCGGTAAATGTTGCTTTGTCGTGTTACGGCAAATAAAAGAGCGAATATCGCCTATAAAGAAGATAATAGTTAGTACTTAGGTACTAACTATTATCTATAATAATATCATGGAAGTTTTGATTAAAATTACTGTTAGATGGCCTATCAATGTCATAATGGGTCAAGATGGGAAACTCATCAACATCATTACGTGAGAAGAATCTCACGTGTATAATTAATAAGAGCATAAATTAACTAAAGAGCTTAACTAAAAAAAAAATGTTTGATAGGAAATGTATGGTGTCAATAAAAACACAAAAATCTCAAACTTATTTATGCTTCTAATGAAAAAGTTAGTAATTCAAAAATAATGGTTTATTTATACGCTACTTTTACTTACATCAAAAAAAAAATGCTATGACCAGCCAACTAAACTATCAGTTAGCTTGGTTACAGTCGCCAGCACATCGGGTTATACATTTTTGTTAAAAGAATTAAACCTTTTTACAACTAAGTAAATAAGAATTTGTATGTTTACCTTTACGTGCTGTTGCAAAGGCACACACACAGAATCTTATGCAACTCATATTCACAAAATATATTTAGTCTTTACCCGAAAGGAGTAATAAATAGAATACTTTAAATAGCCATGCGAGATAAGCTTTGCATACTAAAATTTTAGGAAGTTCCTCATACAAAGAGAATCTAACACTTGCTCAAAGACAACTGCGCAAGTAAACATAATAATAAATATTTAGATAAGATCTGTTCTCGCCATGGTAATAAATTATACCTTTTTGAGAGCGCGAGACCCGACTCGCTCAGATCGTAAAAATGACTGAAACAGGCGCTTTTGACTTATGTATGTCTAGCAAAAAGCTCAGATTAAACTGTTGTAAAAATAGTTGAAATTAATTTCAAGAAAATATTATTCATCATCATTATTATCAGCCGCAGGACATCCACATTTGAACATAGGCCTTAAGAATATTGATTCTAATGAAATACTCAAAGGTTTTAAGGTTCGCTATAAGTCAGATTCAAATTAAACAGCCAGAGGATAAAGAATGCAGGCCGGTTTATCAAACACTAGCTTTTGCCCGCGACTTCGTTCGCGTGGACTTCAGGTTCGTCCCGTCTAGTAGCGCAAAAAATGAGTTTTTTTACGACCTCACATTAGAAACCTCAAAAATTGTAGTCTATATGTTATTCTGATGTATAAGCTATATTGTGCTAAAGTTTCATTCAAATCCATTCAGTAGTTTTTACGTGAAAGAGTAACAAACATCCAGACATCCATACTTACAAACTTTCGCCTTTATAATAGTAGTAGGATATTCTGATTTTTTTGACTAATCCTTCTCCTTGAGATGAAGTCATACACGTAAATCAAAGTCAAATAAAATAAAAGCCTTGTTAAACTAACAATAATAAAGAAACTACCTACTTGTTGATGGCGTTTCTTAGAAAATTCAATAGCTTGGCAGTTTGAAGATGCTTATCAACATGTAGTCAGATATAATGGAGTCAATTTAAAACACACGATCCTCCACATTACTAAACAACAGACGTTACCTACATCGAATGCAAAACGAAGAAGATAGTCAATCGGAAAGAAAGAAAAATAAAAGGGGACACCGATGTACGGTGAAAATCAGCTGCCTACGCTTTGATCTAGGGTTCTGCGGTGTTACAATTTACATATTTTCCGTATGTTTCTATTTGCGTTCCCACTTTGATGTCCTTTCTTGGGTCGCGGGAATCGATCTGTCTTCTCTGAGATCTTGTTTGTGTTGCTTTGTCGTGGAGATAACAAGGTTTGCTCGCACTTTTTTGTTTTAAGTTGTAGAAACTAGAATCTATCTATGAAAGCAAGTTTAACAGTCAAAGCAATAAGAATTATTATTATTTTATTATATTATTATATTACTATACATTATTTTATTTTCTCTATCGCAATACTTACTAGAACTCAAATTTTTACGTCAAAACTATGTTATATTATTGGTCGCCTTTCCTGTAGATCTATTTTCAGTTTCCTCTCTTCCGTAGATTGCTTTGGATACAATGTTGCATGTAAACATCCCACTGCTGGGCAGAGGCCTCACTTTAAGTATAAGAAAATCTCCAACATTACTTTTAAAAGGCTGTCCTGATTTTCAATTACTTCCTTCCTCCGCTTTCATTCAATTTCACGAATATACCGGAAAATTATCTGGCGAAATTAACAAGTTTGGCTCCGAAGTTTGAGACAAAATTAGCTCGGCAAGATACACTAATTTTGTTTCGGCTTACGTTTACGGGTGGATGTGGGAAATACGTTGAATATTAGATGTCATACAAACTGTATTTTCTGGAATATACGGCGTGATTTGCGTAGTCTGGTGTCGCGTCGCAATACTTGCAATCAGACGGCTGTATTGTGCCGACACAATGTTCCATGATCTGTAGAGAGCGCTGTATTTTCTAGCTATATTTTTCACCGTGGATTTTTTTGCATTTTGATTTCAAGATTTTCCGGGTAGAGGAAATAAAACCTGGATTAATTACTGTGATTCAGAGAGGCAAGAGAGCAAATGAGAGTCGAAGCAGTGGTAAAATATAAGGGTTCGTGCAAGCCAATCTTGTTAGACAATTTTTCTAAATTTTATTTTACAAATAAAGTACAAATACAACTAAGTATTTTCTGAATATTTCAAGTGCTTTCCTATTACAATTATCGATATCGAGCAAAAATAATCAAAAACATCGCGTGTATTGTATGGAAGCCCCCTTTAATTTTATTTATCTAATTTCTCAGTCAAAGATAAAAAAAACGTTTTTATGATTTGAATACGCGCCTATTGTTACACCCTGTATGCTACAAAAACTTATAAGTCACCGAAATACCCGATGCTAGTGACAGTTTTTACCGTGAAGTATAGTAATGTATGCAGTTATTTTAGTGCGTCGAGTGCATCCAATGGCTCGTAAATAGTCTATGCCATTATTGCCGTCAGTTGATCGTTGCGTAGGTACAATTTTCGTCTATGAAAATTCAATAAACTGTCCACTCGTAGGCCTGGATGGTTGAATTTGAAGAAATTTACGTTTACAGAGACTGTTACCAAAAGTCTCGCATTTGAATTATTAATTTTAGGGCTCTTTAGATTTACGCACAGCGCAGCGCTGTCAAGAAACGTCTACGGGTAAGAGAGATACTACAAGTAGATACTTAATGAGTTACTTACCCGTAAAACCTGCAAAAGGTATCTATTAAAATTAGGCAAAATGCGATCGTGATCAATACACATTAACAAAAATAATAATACCCAAACATCATTGTTGAGACGTAGTCGTGTAGGTAGAGTAGTAAAACGTGTCTAAAGAAAAAATTGTAAGTGTAAAATAGAACCCATCTACGAGTATGCAGTCCACAGGTCACACAAATACACGGTAAACTCAACATTTTTGGTTTACGCTTTGTGTAGTAATATAATAGGACTTATATTATAATTTAATAGACTTTTCACAATGGCCGCTAGTTATTTGATGTCTGAATTCTGAAAGGACTGATACATGCTTTATTTAATTAGGTAATCTATTTCTGTTATTATTATATTACACACGGCCCTTAAAACATTTTAAGGTAGTTTCAAAAGTTTTCAGGTTAAATTGTCCAGTCACTTAATCAGGATTAGTGTCCCAACGTTGCATATATGAGAAATGGATAAAGTTGAACATGAAGATCATCAGAATTGATGATCTGATCAGCTATGTACAAGATTCTTGAATGATAATCTCGGAAGCATCAAGTAAACAATGAAATCTTGGAAATATTTGTCCCGTTACGCTTTCAGTGCGGACAGCGAGATGAGTCGGGCGAGATGCGCACGCGATCCTTACTTTCGAAGCCAGTCTTGGTTAATTTAAAAAACCGGTTAAGTGCCTGTCGGACCCGCGCACTGAGGGTTCCGTGCCACCCTTAACTGAATTCAGGGTCCACTTACTTTCACTTAACGAAAACATCACAATATATTGCGACAGCAAAAATAACTTTGTTTTTCATAGTGTTTGTATGAAAGACAAAGTTATATTTGCGGTTGATAAAAATGTGCAATATCTCAAAAACTACTAGTTCGATCTCCTTCAAACCAATTTTCGTTGCAAGTTTTTGTTGAGATCTACATCATATATTTTTTCAAAATTTTCAGTTCTTAGTTCAAAAGTTAGAGGGGGGGGGGGGGGACGCCCATTTTACCACTTTGGAAGCGTCTATATCTCAAACCTTACACTTTTAGAAAAAATGGTTTGAGAAACCTCAACATCATTTTAAAAGCCCTATCCATAAACACCCCACACGCATAGGTTTGAGTAAAAAAAATTTTTTAGGTTTTAGTTTCATGTATGGGAGCCCCCCCTTCAATATTATTTTTTCTTACTTTTTGTATCTGAATCGGAAAGCGGAGAAGAAAATACACCTACCTACCAAGTTTCAGCTATGTGATGCTTATAGTTTCAGAATAAAGTGGCTGTGACATACGGACGGACAGACAGACAGACAGACAGACAGACAGACAGACAGACAGACTGACAGACAGACTTGACGAAACTATAAGGGTTCCGTTTTTTGCCATTCGGCTACGGAACCCTAAAATTGAACGCATTCCATTTTATTCTGTTGGTTGTTTATTGGTGGCCTGTAATTTAAAAGTATGAACTCTTTGACGAAACAATGGGTAAATAATGAACAATTAAAGAAATACATTTGTTAGTTCATCTAACTCTAACGACTGTGGAACTCTCTGCCCTTGGATGTCAGGAGGACCGAGTCAAAGTTATCATTCAAGAGCAAAGTCCGACAATTCCTCAAAGAATAGATAATTGCATAATATTATGTATGTATGATATGTGTATTACTAAAATGTATTTATTTTGTGTGAGTTTAAGTATGTTTAGTTTATGTAGGTTTATTTGTTACTATAAATATTAGTTGTTGCTTTTTTATTTCATTTTCTGTTTATTATTTTCGCTGCACCCATTGCCATCTCTCTGCATAACCTAAAGGTTTGACTGGCAGAGAATGCTTTTAGCTTAAGTCCACCTTTGTACTCCATTATAATTTGTGCAATAAAGTCTTTAAATAAAAATAAAAAATAACTTCGGCACATACATCAGATTATAAAAGTACTAGGTTGTTTGACCTAATTATAAAAATTAAATGAATTATTAATTTATTTTGGACTTGATAGCAACTGGAGTAGATGATAAATTAAACAAAGATTATTTCGCATTTGTTTTATTTTATAACTAAGGTTGTACACTAATAAATGCAGTGAGAAAACTTATTTACAAAACAGCGCCCAAGAAATACATCTTCGATCACAATATCACTTTTATACGTATGTAGGTGGTAGATAAGTCTTCATGGAAGGCCCTGCTCTTCCTAAAGGTGGCAAACCTGATTGAAGTGTTTTAATTGACGGAGGATTTAGTTCTTTTCTGTTTTGGTAACCCGAATCAGAATGCCTTGCGTGATTGTTACGCTGCAATACCTTATAGTTTTTAATCATCCCCCGCAATTCCTCGTTCTGATTTATACTATGTAGGTTATTCCTTAGTTGAGACAAACCTCTGAACTCATCCTGTTCCTGACTACTTACACTACGCATGCTTTTTTTCGGCGGCTGTACATTATATTCAGCTTCATCACTTTGATCGTATTCAATGGGAAGGTATCTCATCTCGTTTCTGCTATCATGATTGCCGTATCCGAAAGAGTTGCTTTTCGCTTTTACCTTGTTAGATTCGAAGTAGTTTTTCATATTTATATAGTTTATCATATCTGACAAATCCATCGGTTTATTAGTTTTCAAGCTCTTCAATTCATTGTGAGGTTTCGGCTGGTATTGAATAAGTTTGGGGATTTTATCAGCTTTTGTTTCAGCTACAATTTTTTTGTGAACCACTTTTTTCGGTTCATCTGATATTTGGTTGATATTCTTTTGTTCAGTTTTCTTTGGAGTTATCAAACCTTTAAGAAATATATTTGTTTCAAATAAATCTTCTGTAGTTGATTCTAGAGGTGAAGCTGTAGTTGTCGTCGTCGTAGTAGTGGTAGATGTTGTTGTTTGTGGATATTCTTCTATTGGTTTTATGGGCCTGAATTCTGACTTCTGTTCATAAGCTTCAATGTTCTGCGGTACAACAGGGTTATGATATGCTGGCATTTGTGTTACTGTTTTTGGATCATCTTGCAAATGCTGCTGTAAGTCTTTTGCGTTTGACCAAATGTTATTATAAGAAATCCTTTGCTCCTGATTGGAAGCAGATAGTGTATTCATATTATAATTCGGCCTTGTCGTAGTATCTACGTGAAGAGCTTTGATTCGTCTGGATTCATAAATGCCATAAGGATTGTCATTGTAGTCATTAGTGTTTGCCACTGATGGTTTTGGGAAAACGTAATTGTTTTGGTTAAAATTGTTTGATGATACGGTACTACTTTCTTTAGTAAATGAGCTTTCTGGATAACTGGTTGAATATGGGAAAGTTGATGATGATTCTGTTGAGACCGATAGTTGATTTAAATTATTCATTGAATAGTAGTTATTTTCGTTACTGTTTTGGAATTGATTATTTTGGTTGGGTGGCTGATTGAATGAATGTTGATTGTTGTATTGGTTATGACTAAATTCAGAAGATGCGCTGTTTTCTTTATTGTTCGGTTCAAGTTGCGCCTGTAACATTTTTGTATATTGATCTGGAGTCATTTCGTTGAAGTTAATCATTATGTCATCTTCACCGAATGATCTTGAAATTGTGTTTTTATCTGGAGTCTGATTTGGGCTTTGGTTTCCATTATTTGTATTCAATCCATACTGCCAGCGCCATAGACCTTTGTTAGCTTCTTGTTCAGCCTCCTTGACACCTGCGTCGTAATTAACTAGTTGCGGCATTGCTTTATCATTTGAAAATACTCGTGATACCGATTGCTGTTGCTGAACATTATTCATAGAAGGCACGTGAGCGCCTTGGGATGCTAAAAAAGTTATTTGAGGTGAAATGGGACCGTTTGATTTACGTGATTGATCTATATTAAACTCACTATTTGATTTGACAGGAACTTGAGAGCTCGCTGCCATGGCTAAATTGTTATCCGAAGATCCTTGACCGAAATTGTAAGAAAACGCTTCTGGTGTTCTACCTGTGAATAGATTTCTTGGGGGCGGGAGTGCGAAATTATGATTTTTGTCGATTGAGTTCTCATATTCTTTTTCATCAACTTGCCATGACCTTAGGTGTGGTGGTTTCTTAGCTTCTTCTGCCAAGTTGTACTGTACGGCCCTACAATAAAAAATATGAAATAAAATATTCGTTCTTCCATTTAGATATAAAATAAGATTTATTGAGCTTAAACTTACCTCTGTATGATTTCTGGTATGGGTGGAGCAACTGGTAAGTGGTCTCCACTAGCACGAAAACCATTTGAATCAGCAATGTAGTGGACAGTATATGTCTGACCGTTGTCACCGACGTAAGAATATGATCCTTCTACTACTTGTTCCTCCTTTTCAGTACCCATATTCTCCATGTGACTATGTTGCACGTAGTGGGTCTGATCAGCACCTAAAGCTCTGGAAGAAATATTCATATAAAGTCAATTGCATAAAACACGAAACTCATAAAGTAAATAATTAATTTTGTTCACTTACTCATAACTGAAGCTTCCATCCAAATCCATCTCATTTGACAACCGAAGTATTGGAATTGCCGGTTCGGTGGTAGAAGAAAAAGCAAATACTGGTGCAGGGAGGTAGTTCGGATTCTGTAGAGAAGCTGCTCTAATCTGGTCTATCCCGCGATCATTTCTATGCGTGTCAACTGATATTATCATATTCCTTGGGGTTTGGTTGATTGGGTTCGGTGTTGAAGGCCCCTGGGGGAAATCTCTAGTCGGAAATCTCACATCGATTCTATCAATAGGATTATGATAATTCGGGATTTTAGGTACTTGTCTCATTTCCCTTCTTTGTGCTTGTTGTGATTGCTGATTCTGCGGGCCATTATCAGTTACATTTCTCTTTATTTGTTGCATTGGTGGTGGTGTCGATGAGATTCTTAATTTCTTTCTTTCTTCGTGTTCTCTCTCGTCATCTTCGTCAAATATCGGGACTAATGTAGATGACAATATAACTGGAAATGGTGATGGGTACATTGAAGGAGCTTTGGTACCAGTCGGTGGTAAATAAGGGAAAGGGAGATTGTTTGGATTTTTTATTGGAAAATAAGGCACAGGTGTATGGGACTCGGGTGGTAGATATATTGAACTGTCAGAGGCGAAGACCCCTGAGTTAGGTTTTTGGAATTGTGGAGGGAACCCATAATGTTCATTGGCTGTGATATATTCTGCATATTTTAGTACCAAAGCTGTTAGTATTATCTGAAAAACGAATGATTTAATTAGTCAAAGACTTACTTTAAAATCGAAATATCCAAAAATCCATCAGGTACCACAAACACTCTCACACTTACCAGCTTCATTCTTGAAGCTGTTTTCGGATTTGATTTTCAGAATGAAAAATGTGTTCACGTCACTCTTTAACACTTGTAGAAAATAGACTGATAATGAAATTGAATTCCGCATATATTTATACGCACGCGATCAGACTGTGGCCAGGCATTCGTGAAAGATCGTATAGCTCCAAAGTGGTTTTCTCCAGTGGTTGAAGCAGATTTTTTGCGGCAATTTTCCTGACTCAATTGATAATACGCTGCGTATAAACAGTGTTGTAATTGCTGGCTTAGAGCAATGTTTCTTGTCATATAAAAATTTAAGCAAGAAAGATCATTGATTCAATAAGATTACGGTGTTTTTTAGACCTCTTATTTGTGATCGTCTGTACTATGTCAAAATTTAACCGCCCGCCGGATACTGAGACTACAATTGTTTGGTTTCTTTTACGTCTCGGCTCTTATATGTTCTGTGCTTGGGGCCTAATGGAATAATATTTTATATAAAACAATATTTTTGCACCATTTCACCATCAGTGCCGTTACTTTAAAAAATCAAAAGACAAAACCAAGCCAACCACGCGATCAGTTCTCTTTTTTTATTACGTAAGATACATATTTTTGGTAATGTCCTTTAGGGGAATGTCCGATAAGTTGACCGTAAAGCGTTAATTTTATGTGAGATCATCCCGGGTAGGCATGATGCAAGCCTTGTAATGGTCTTATGGTCAATGTCATTGGCCCGGCGACCGGTTTCCGTGAGTTTTGGAGGTTACGCCCTTGCACTGCGAAACAACGGATTTGGGCTCATACTTATTTGTTGCAGGAGTAATGAAATATTTTGGCACATTAGCTTTACAAAGCTAGAATTATTTGGATTTTGAACCACAAATATTATTTATAAGGTAAGAGGCTTTCTATCTTACTTCTTGATAAACTATTTCTATTATGCACTAAATACAAAACGGTTGGTTTTCCTTTTTGCTTAGTATCACGTAATCATCGTCCCCTGTATACACGTCTATGGTTGTACCACCTATGTGTATAGTTACATCTATTTGTATAGTGCCCAGTAGTATAGTTTGTTTGTCACAAAATATTTTTGGAAGTTAACCGTTGAACCGTCTCGTCTCTGAGACCCAATTCTTGAAGATGTACGTATGGTACTTTATACGTCCCTGTCACTTATACAAGAAAGGCAATGCGAGTGAGTGAGAAAAATAGTATCAAATACAGATCGCAGCATCCGCTTCCCAGAAAACAAGGCAGCTCGTTAGTGTTTAAGATATGGTTCTTTTTCTGTCTACATTCTGAATTTAAATTAAACGTCAAACTGTAACCCTAAAATGGAATCACAAAATTGATCTTTTTAATCGTTTTACATTTTTGTGATAGGTATTTCATTTTAATTTTTATTCGAGAATAATCCCGTCAACAACTCTATGAGACTTGTTTCATTGTTGTAGCAATAATATTTTAGATTTAACATGTCTAAATCTCAGGCTCAGTTACACTACTTTAATATATCATTCATCTATCCATATGAAAATTTATACTCGAGCGCAAGTATTAGGATGACATGCATCTTAGACTCAATAAAGCTGTCTCTTTTTACAATATAAACGCTTAGTGTAATTTTAATTCAAGTAAAATCATCTAAAATCACGCAATAATCAGATATTAAACTAATAATTGATTAAAAATACAAACAGACACTAATTGCCTGTTTGTTAAAATTATGTGATATCTATCTGTATTACATCTATCATGTAATTTTAATCCATAATAATGCATTTTATTATTTCTTACAGGTATGTGCGCAGTTTTTGCAAGGGGTGAGGTAATGAAACAAACAAAATTTTTATACACAAATTACATTTATTTTATAAAATATCACTATATTTGAACATCCTATCAGTATCACAACCTTTCGCACCAACAGTCATCAAATTCACAATCACCCAACATCATCGTGAGTGCAATGACTGCATTTACAATTTTATACCTATCGTTTGGAGGTAATATATTTCGTATACCTATGACTTCTAATACACTAAGACTTAAAATCTTAGAGTATTAATCTTTTGACGGCCGCGTTTGGTTTTTTAATTACTTAGAAACTTATTTGCCGTAAGAGGGTTGGTTTGGTTGGGGGTAGTAAGTTTGCTGGTTCGGGTAGTAATTTTGTTGGTTCGGGTAGTAAGTCTGTTGGGTAGGGTAGTAAGTCTGTTGCGTGGGGTAGTAAGTTGGCTGGGTCGGGTAGTATGGTTTCTCTGTAGGGTAGTAACCGGGGTTTGGTTGGGGCTTGTTCTTCTCAGCTTCGGCTTTCGCTGCCTCTTCCTTTGCGTTCTGCTCAATGGCACTATAACAAAAAAAAAACATAATATTAGACATGATAATTGATTCGAATTAATTTACTTATTAAGTAAAAAAAAATGTTCTAGTTGTCACGAATAGACTGAGTAAAACTCGTCTCTAGCGCGATTTTCGCGCTAAAGGTCACAGGTCGCTGTAAAAATAATGATAAGCTAAAGAAAGCGCTCTTTACGACACAGATAAGGTTAAATGTTCCATAAAGAACATCCAGTGTGCGCTACGCAGTTCACTAACAAAAGAAAACTGTAACATACACGATATGGGCTATAAATTCAATAAAGTATACTATAAATAATCCCAGTAACGTTCTGAATTAAGTATTAAACAGGTGTTTATTTCATCTTCATTAATGGTCACCTTATCCTTTGTATCAAATGATACTTAATATAATGCTAAAACATTAACGATCATGGCACTCAATTAACCGAAGAACAATTGACTCTTTCGTCCTAGGCTCAAATTGCGTAAAATATTTCATAAGTTATGCCAGTGCTTGAAAAATTTCATATAACTCGCTAATAAAATACAGGTTTAAACGAGCGAACTTATTGTTTTTCAGTAACTTTCAGATGTTTCCAATTTGTTTTGTTATTATTTACAAAATAAACCATATTGAATTTAGTCTTTTCCTGCTTCAAGGGTATCATGTTCATTTTCCTTTCACGATACTTTTATACGTCTCGGCTTTCATTTGTTCAGCCTTCCTTTTGTATTGTAACAGAAGCCTGCCTACCTATTCCCTTTTAATATTGTTAACCTGTCATTATTTTGAGTAAATAAACAAGTGTACAAAACGGAAAGTTTAACTAAATCACCTTCTTGTTCCTTTTTTTTAAAGCCGGGTATCAAACTGATCAATTAGGCAACAGCCAAAAAACATTTCTTTACAGGAAGCGAGCAACCTGCGTTTCCTAAGTAGTAAATAAACAATAATAAAGTAGTCCATATTTGTCTTATTATGTTATGAGTAACCGCTATTTATTATGGCGTATTACAAACAACTTCGGGCCATAACTCATTGGGTCTCTCGGGGAAATACGAAGCTAAGAACAATATGCTGCGATACAACATATTTTCACTGCGGTGCTGGAAGTCTCAACATCATTCACCTGTCGAGCTATAGATGGCCCTTAGAAAAACACTGAGACGAAATTCGCGTCATTGTGTTTTTATGCCTAAAGAAGAATTTTTAAATAAAATGAATACAGTTCGAAATATATTTTTTGATTTCTTAAAGATAAAAACACAATTGATAAAATCACGAAATTGGTCTCGGCGTGTTTTCGAGCGCTGTTTGATAGGTAAATAATATCGAGACTTCCACGGGAATGTAATATGTCACGAGTTTGTGTATGGAGTTACAAATATTTCTAGGGACAGATTGCTTTGTGCTAGTAAAATAAAGTCACAATATTAATAATGTGGTAAGATTCCTTCTACATGTAACATTTTCTCGTTTGTGTCATGGCATATATTCTCTGACATTGTCACTGAAACAGCTAAAATTGCTAGAATTGATTGACGTCTGTTTTACAATGTCGTAATAAGTTCGGGTTACCGTTATCTGTCCAATACTTCATACGAAAAGACGTTCCTTATTTGAATTATTCGTTAGCTAGAGCTAATTTGTTGATTGTGAAACTGGCCCCTAATATTTAAGTTCGTTCTAGTGTTTTTTTAAAACTTGTTTATTGTTAGTGGAAATAAAATAAAATAAAAGGTAATATTAGTAAAAAACAAGTAAAAGCTTCCGGAATTAGCTTGTAATTTGTATACCACGGCATTTTGCTCATAAAATGTTGCCCACAATAATTTTCTGGAATCTTCGCGGCTTGCTTAAAAGCAATTTGGTTTTAACGTTCAATACCTTGGTTAGCGCGTTAATTAAATAATATGGAGCTGGCGAACTGAGTGAGTTCAATCAGTTTAGTCTGCTGCCTTTTAAAGGGGATTCTTGTTGAGTTTCATAAATACTGTCAACATAGTAGACTGTAAAGTTTTGTATCGCTGATTTATGTACTGCTCTGTTTGTATTCTGGTAATATAATTCTCCTTACAAAGAAGAGCTTTAAAATACATACTTTCATAGATTCTTTGCCACCTTGTCAAAACGTCCATTAGTCCAGACCACCGAGGGGTTTATTAAATTCAATCTAACGGTGGCTATTATATAAGTATGGTCACTGACCACACCAAACTTGGTTATGTCAAAAGAACTGCTCTGCCTATGTCCTTTTAAAACTGATTTGAAAATATATGTACTGGTTTAAAAAATATTAAGACTTGAAAAAACTTACGCCTGAATCGCTGGTGGGATCGGCGGGGGAGTAGGCAGATGGTCACCAGTGGCATGGAACCCGGTGTGGTCAGCCCAGTAGTGGACGGTGTAGATCTTGCCATCAGCACCAGGGTATGAGTACCAGCCCTTCTTGACGATGCTCTCGTCCTCAGTCTTTGGGTTGGTGAAGTAACCTTCTTCACCGACGTGTGTGCCGTCGGCGATTTCGTATCTGAAGAAAAAAAAACAGATTGAAGAAGACTGTATTCCTCGTTTTTATAAAGGTTTTTTCATACTGTCCGCTCTATCTTGTCCGCTGAACGGATTGACAGCGTTTGTCTCATCGTTTTATGGAGCGAGAGCGACAGCGAGCGAGAACGTATTTTTCCGGTGCTGACACGCTCTTTGCATGGCACGCGACGGTTTTGGTCGGTGATGAAACGGTCTAGTGGGAAAGGTGTCATAGTTTTGAGAACAAATATTTTTTGTTTGCGTGACACGTTCAGCACGGTCATGGTATGTTATGAGGTAGTGGGAAAAACCTTTACGTTTATTTTCTGCTTTGGTTTTTGGCAGTGAGATTAATAAATCTGTCAGTTATTATCAGAACGAGTTTTACTGAAATTGCTTAACACGTTCCGGGACACTACTCCAGACACAATAGATGTTTTATTGTTTTCACGCCTGTAGGCGGGCACTGTCCCGGAACGTGTTAATCTTTCATTTAGGTGAAATGCTTGTCTAAACAAATATTAGTACAAAAATTGCAAGTAATGCTAGTTTGTTTTTATTTGTATTTGGTCGAGACAAAGCCAACGACCGCATGCTTATGTTTCGGTGTCAAATTTTTTTTTGCGAAGTTGTACGTCCATTCGAAATAGGTATCAGAATAATATTACTAAAATGAGTCCGTTACTGCTAAATTGGCGTATCATGTTATGTTATAAATCGTATGTAAATTCAAGCTACCGAAGTTGATCAGTTAGAGGTACATTTATTACCCGCTAAGTAATCTGACAGTTGCAATATTTATTATCTGAAAGAAAAACTCGATCGATCGCTTGATGCCTCCATTCATTCGGTCATCGACCTATAGATTGAATTATATTGAGAGTATCGATTCAGACAGATGACTCACTTGCTTGTGGTAGATAATCTTACTTGTTGACGTGTTTAATTACTAACTTAATTGAGATTAAGATGCAAAGTGAATGACACTTTGTACGAAAAAACGTTTGACGCAAAATATTGCCGCACCACCGTATTTTAACTACTACGAAGGTTAAATAATATCAAACTCCATACAAAAAAGAAGAATGCGAGTAATGGTAAAGGCTAACTGAAGGAAGATAGTAAAACTAAGCGTTATGAGAGTTGTCTTAAATTTAATCAAATAGTGACTGAAAAGACACTCTTTAAAGCTAGTATAGGGAGACATGGATAATATTTGTAGTAACTAAGTATGTTTTTAAAACTGTTTAATTGATTTAGACGAAGTTCATTTACTTTCCATCAAGGGCAAAGATTGTAGTCCCTAACGACAATTGAATTAAAGTCTGCTTAGTAAAAAAAATACTCCACAAAACTGTACATTTTGCTTTATATTTGTATTGTAATGTGCAGACCCAATGCTTTTCGGAAAGATGGCAGAACAGTTAGGTATCGGATTTGCTATAAAAATAACCGGATTTTGTTTGATTTTTATGACAATCTTATACAATGGCGAGCGCGACCGTTAGACCGAGTTTAAAGGATTCTGTTCGAAAAATTTGCATTTTTATTTACATTTATCATCACTGACCTAATTCCCGTGAAATTCAATAACTGTTTCTAGTGTATTGACATCGAACTTTGTATTCATAAGTAGATTGCCTACTGTCTGATCTGGGTGATCGAACTAGGTGAATCTTTTACTACGTGATCAAAAGGAACGTTCACACAAGTAGAATATTTGTGAATTATAAAGCTGTAGAGTTTGTTTGTTTTGAACGCGCTAATCGCAGGATCTTCTGGTCCCATCTAAAAAAACTCTCTCTATGCGTATCGGGGAAGGCTATAGGCTATAAAACATCACGTTACGATCTACGGCAATAGAGTAAAATCAAATCTCACGGACGAAATCTCGGGGTGTAACTTGTAAGTTCCGCAAGAGAATACTTGAATTGTTAAAGCTTTAGATCTGTGGCACTTTTTGATTGTTATTTTTTGTTTACGACTTTTTTTTTCTTTTTAATTAATGTGTAAGTGGCTTTTTTTTGTGCATGCTGTGTTCGCCTGTAAGAGGCTGTACATTTAGAATAGTTTACTTTGTAAAATACGTTATATTAGTAACAATGTACTAGTTGTAGGTGAACCTATAAAATAAAATAAAATTAAAATTAAAATTAAAATTATAAAGGTACTCACTCATATTTGTAGCTCCCATTGTCACCGTAGATCAGTTCGTTCTTGATTACCGCTGGACTGGGCGTAGTTGTGGTAGAAGAAGGGTTGTAAGTAGGAGCCCATGTGCTTGGATTGTAGTTGTTGTTAGGGGGATAGTAGTTGTTCGAAGGGGGGACATAGTTGTTTGAAGGGGGAACATAGTTGTTTGAAGGGGGGACATAGTTGTTAGAAGGGGGGACGTAGTTGTTTGAAGGAGGAACGTAGTTGTTTGAAGGAGGGACGTAGTTGTTGTTAGGAGGATAGTAGTTGTTTGAAGGAGGAACGTAGCTGTTCTGTGGGGGCGAGTAATATTTGCTCTGCGCCAAGTTTTGGTTAGGAACGTAGTTATAGGCACTAGCAGCTTCCTGTAAGGATTCCTTTGAAGATTTCAGGAGTTCAATTGACGCTGCTGCCTCTTGATCTTCGATTTCCTGGTTCGTTTCGGTTTCATCGGCAAAGGCAAGCGCCAGTACGACGGCAAATATGCAAAACTGTAACAAAGTAGATAAATGTTTACTTAAACAACGCAATTAGGTTCTTTTTGTATTGAGGCGGGCTATTACGCCTAAAAGTATTCTCCGTCAATCAATCAATTTTAGCAAGTTGCTAATAAAAACGTGCGAACTATCTCAAAAGGATTTATCTGATGAAGCAATGACACGACACCCAATTAAAATGTCTGTCCATTTTTTGTTGTACATATTGTTATCATCAAAATATAAATCTGCTAATTATCATGTTACATTACATTAATAAGCTCCAATTCATCGGCACTGTCTTCTCATGGAAATATATTATATTTTATTTGAAATAGGTCTATTAGTTTTTTAAACTATATCAGTTATGTTGGTACATAATTTGTATTGTATAATTGTTTTTTATTCCCAATAAACTTATTGTTTACCCTTTTAGTAGATTTGTTTGAAGACAAAAACAATATATTTTATTTTTATTTTAAGAAGACTCATTGTAAAGTTTTATATGAAATATTGTAAAACATGATAGCATTTTCCGAAGCTTTTTTTGTTCAGAGCTTTTGATTTTATTTTTGCTTAATAACACTATTTATTAATTACACTCTAATTAAATTAAAACAAAGACCATTCAAACAATAACTATCAATTCGAGCTTCCCACTATTTATCCGCACTAAACTATCGCACTTGTTCCGAAAAATGTCCGTTCACACTTTTTCGTTATATAAAAAAAAACTTTTTTAAGTTCAAAAGGTCTCAAGGACTCACCAGCTTCATCTTGGGGTCCTTCTACAACAGACGCGGGTCCAATACTGTGATACAGAGTATGTTGCGAAAAACTTATATACCGCTCTGCGCAGGATCTCTCGGTGGTAAATTCCGCATGCGACAATGACCTCAGCCCGAGTTGTGATTTAAAATCTCTAGATTAGGGAAAATTCTTTACTCATCCGTGTTTGGGCTACACTTTGAGGTTTAAGGTAATATCATGGCTTGTAGATTTCCGATCTCTAGAATAACTCCTGAAGTTTGGCATGAAGCAATTGGAGATTTATGGCCTATTTCAAAATGTCATGACAAGGTTCTGGTTCCCGTTGTCAGCTAGATACTTCATACGAAATGACGTTCTATATTTAAATGGTTCGTTTGTTAGTGTTTATTCGATGATGGTGAAATATGCCCTTATGCGAAAATCATGGCTGCGGGTTGGTATCATTGTAATTGCTGTCTATCAAATATTTGTCATTCCTAGTAGCAACAATACAAAATTATCAACAAAAACACTATTTGTTTATCACATTCATAAATCAAACCTTTCCTGATTTTGTATTGTCGGAAATGAAAGGGTTTATTTGATTGTATTAGTATTATTAAGATCTGAAAAGGAGGTTTTTAGAGATTGTGAACCTGGGGAACAATATATTTAATAAAACAATTTATTATATTAAATAATTTGCAGTGTTGACAATGCCCATTATTATGATTACGAATCCGGTGCCTGTGAAACATGTATGATAGCAGCTTTTATTGATACATTATTTGGATTTTTCATTACGTATGTATTGATTTAATTAAACTTACAGGGTCACTAATGGTTCGATTTTCGATATCGGGAACTTGAAAATAATAAGGTACATGGTTGCAATCCCGTTACAATCTATTCTATTGAATCCATATGGGAGACCATTAGCCCACCTGTGTAGTAATACTTTTGGCAGGTTCATATGCACGATTACAATGAAATCTATTATCTACTATATACAAGTAAGTCGGGTTTTCCTCAATGACGCTTTAACTCCAGAACACACGAACCGATTTCCACGGTTTTGCATTCGTTGGAAGGGTCTCCGTGAGGTTTATAGCATAAATCGGGACGGAGCGCTAGTACGAAATAAAATAATGATTAAGATTCTTTCAAGATAATTTTCTTAATTCGTTGCTCTATGAAACAGATCTCCAATGTTTGTCATAAATCGTAAGACAACAATGATAGAAAACTGTACATTACCAACTGGATGACTCAAAAATACATAGATTACGTTAAAGCGAGTTTCATTCACAAAATGCAGTAGGCGTAATATTTGTTATACGGTTAGAATATGGACAGTCCAACCGTCGTAAATTGGTCTAATTGGTCTTTGAAGGTTCATCGCTTGCAATGTATGAGTAATTTCGGCTTTTCGGTCATAGTGCATTTTGGTTTTATAATCGTAGGTAGAGTTACCAGAATGTAGTGGGAAGTCTAGTGGGATGGGCTTATCTACTAAAAGCTACAATATTCAGTCAGGAGGCCGATTCTCGCATCATCTAACTTCGTTTCGTACTGGTAATTTGATTACGAGTTTCACTGTTTTACCGAAAAAATCAAGTAATAGGATGTATATCCACGTAACAAAAAAACTACCGCACGAAAGAAATCAAAATGCATAGAAATCGTGACCCGGCTAAAGCAATAACTGTATTTTCTTTAGAAAAGAAAATTCGATCGGTGAACTTTTTTCGTATACGAACTGCACGAGAATTGGCCGCCAGAACCAAACTTTACGTACATTTAAACAGTAAAGTTAGCCTGTTAGGATCCCATTATTGGACAAAGGCCATACCTGAAGTATTTATAAGTACTTTAAGTATGAGTACTTTAACATTTAAGTAGGTAAAGCGAAATGTCTAATGACAAATTGTAGAACATCCTTGGACATTCCGATCCGATGGTTGTGCTAGTTACCGAAAGCCTGACATCGGAGTCAGAGGAAGTCTTACATTCGATGAGACGGTACCAGCCAACTAATTTTCGAACTAAGCCTATTGTTTCGAATGTTATTCGAAGTCTGAATCAATCTTTGCAACTATTGCAATCATTCGCTATCCAGAAGCTTAAAGCGCTTAAACTTTTTTTTTAATATATTTCATCCCACTGCTGGGCAAAGGTCTCCTCCAACACCTCCCATTGGTTTCTCTCTCTCTCTCTCAAAGCGCTTTAATTTAATTTAATATTACTAGAGAGAGATTCTACAAAGCTCATTCTCAAAACAGAACCTCGTATTACAATAATATAATTTTAACATGAAAAAAACAAATTAAGGTCAGCGTTCCCATTAACAGGTTCTAAGTCGCAAAAACTAAAAAGTTTGACTCTAACTTTAGTTAGTTTTTTTTTTGTTTCTCACACAAACTGGTGCATCAGTAATTAGTTCCATCTGGTTAGCTCAAATTGGTTCACTAAAATAAGCATTTTAGGTATCCATATTCATAAAACATTGTTTAATTCAACCTCTTAGTTTAAAAAGATTGATTGTAGAATGCTGGAAGTAGAGATATACTCGTACATTGACGACGAGATCTATTATTAATTTTACATTAAAAAGAACTGTTACGTATTAAGGTGTATTAATTTTGTAGGACGATCAAAAGGTAATGAGCATTCTTGGCTATGCCACCGATAGCGATAAAAAAACCAAAATTATTAATATTATTTTGTATATATGTATACAGGGTGGAATTGCAAGTGGGTGCCAAATTTTTGAAGGTGAAAGGGACCATCAATATGAACAACTTTTACTATGGGGTCATGGTCAAAATCTTAAATAAAATTTCAGGTTTCCCATACAAAATCAGTCACCTACATTGACAATAATGTATGGAGAGGCAGAAAATAAAATTAATAATTGAACGATGGTCCCATAGTAAAAGTTGTTCATATTGATGGTCCCTTTCACCTCCAAAAATTTGGCACCCCCTTGCAATTCCACCCTGTATAGCAGAAGTTAAGTGTGAGGTAAACTCTTAGCGATTCAAAGGTATACAAAGTTGATATATGTAGATAGGTTTATTCTTATTCACCATTACAAACCTCAATACTATTATTCGATCGTAGATAGTTTATTTATTGCCTGTACAATGACATTCGTACCTCTTTCCTCATCTCAATAAGCAACTTCTTAATGGTCAATACGGCTATTATACTTTCTGACCCCATAACTTGACGGTTGACTCAACTCGCATGAATAATTTATAACATCTTTAATTATTATACCACCCATAAAATAATTATAGGTTATTTATTAATACATTAATTTCAATAAAATTGCTATATTTTTGGAACTACGTAGGAAATGCAACACGAGAAGACAGTTTATTAGGGTTCCGTAGGCAAAAGGCAAAAAACGGAACCCTTATAGTTTCGTCTAGTCTGTCTGTATGTCACATCCACTTTATTCTGAAACAATTATCAATATAGTATTATTATTACAGTTGAAACTTGGTAAATATAGGTGTAGCCTCGACACGGTTCTACCTGTCAAACACCAGGTGGCGCTCAAAAAAACGTTGAGACAAAATTCTTCCTTTCATGTATTTTTACGATTTATTAAAATTATAACTACAATAAGTTAAAAGGATATTTGATGCAGCAGAAAAGCAAACGATTTAACTTATCGAGACCAAATGTCGCCAAGCTCATATTTAAATTGATTTGGAACCAATGTTATAATTACTTTTAAAGAAGATAACTAATCACCAAAGTAACACTTAGTTATTTATTTTACTCATCCTAATGCCACGCAAAAATCATTTTCAAACAAATTCTGAGGTCAGGTAATGAACGCACATAATTTCATTGGCTTTATCCGGGTCGTAAGTGAATTTATATCAGAACAATAAAGAAAAGTTTAGGATTAAGAACCGGTGATTAATTTGATCTGACTGCAAGTCACACCTTGAAAACTCTTTTAACTGTAAGAAGGAAATCGAATATTTGGTCTTTAGTACTATTTTACAAACATGTCTTTTCTTTAGTTTCATAGCATCGAAGCTACTTTATCATTAGGTAAGATAATAATAAATTAACGCTTGAATCATAAAAGAAAACACGTAATAAATGGCAAAGTTAGCTTTACGATAAAACCACAAAAATATAATAATTATTAAAAGGAAAGAAATAAAAAAATAAAACAACGCCCAGACATAATAATGCTTTTAAAGGACCGTGCGCATAACGCAAATATGATTTTCAATATATCATGATGATCCCATACCTGCACGCACTTCTGACTTTATTGAGTTACTTACGTTATCTAAAATTGTCTCTGTGGTTGACAAAAGATAAATTGCTTTGAGGTACAATTTATTTAATAACACAAATGTACGATAAAAAATTTATGGGAGGCCCCATCTCAATCCCAATTAGCATTGTTTTTTTTAATCGCTTGCGAACTTTGTTGGGTTTACGTACTTATGTCATATTTTTATAGTCTTATAAAAAGTATGTATCGTATCTTTATCGAACAATATCCAGTACCTCAATTGAATTTATTCACTATAGTTCCTCGCGACTTCCTGTATCGTTAACCTTTCATACACATTTTGAACTCCTTATAAATACGATAATTATTGTCTGTATAGAAAATGTCTAGAAAATGATTAGTTTGGCGCACAGGTGTAATATTTTAGGGCATAAGCCCAGTTTCTTAGTCTTTAATATTTTTTGTACTATCCTAATACGATGGTTTTACAATATTTTTAACACTCACAGTGTCATATTTTATTCTTAAAAGATGAAATATGAAACCAAAAATTGCGCACGGGCGGGATTCGAACCAGCATCTTTCTGGCAATCCGGGCCAACTGCTCTTCCAATTGAGCTACCGTGCTGTCGGTCCGACCGCGTGAAATTCTTGGTCTCATTGATACGTCATTGCGTGACGTTAGCGCCATCTACCCGTCTGTTTATGCAACAGTGGGCCAAGTAGTTATTCTTTACAGAATAAATTCAACTTGGAAATGATAACGCTTCGCTACTCAATGGTTTTACAATATTTTTAACACTCACAGTGTCATATTTTATTCTTAAAAGATGAAATATGAAACCAAAAATTGCGCACGGGCGGGATTCGAACCAGCATCTTTCTGGCAATCCGGGCCAACTGCTCTTCCAATTGAGCTACCGTGCTGTCGGTCCGACCGCGTGAAATTCCAATTCATTTCCAAGTTGAATTTATTCTGTAAAGAATAACTACTTGGCCCACTGTTGCATAAACAGACGGGTAGATGGCGCTAACGTCACGCAATGACGTATCAATGAGACCAAGAATTTCACGCGGTCGGACCGACAGCACGGTAGCTCAATTGGAAGAGCAGTTGGCCCGGATTGCCAGAAAGATGCTGGTTCGAATCCCGCCCGTGCGCAATTTTTGGTTTCATATTTCATCTTTTATCCTAATACGATTAATATTTGTATAAAAGGGATTTAATTCATCAACATACCTAACTTTAGTCATTTAGCGTGTTACCGAAAGAGTGTTATGTTATTATTAACCGTAGCGATGCAAGCCCAAAAGGAGCACATAAACACAACCTACATAATAATGTACTAGCATTTTGATACTCATTATAGTTGCATACAATAGTCGTCTTAATTATCACTGGCTGACAATATTTTGGCGTATTGCTTTGTATAATAGCAAACATTTTACAATCACATTTAACCGGTCAATCTCCTTTCCGCCTTCAACCGAATAACGATCGGCATTATTGCACGCAATAAAATCCATGCTACTATAAAAATATTACATTATTCATAACTGCGGATGTGTTGTGATAATATTTTTTTGTCTATCGGTGAACATTTAGTGTCTTGATATTCAAATATTAATGTAGATATTGTTGGATTTAAAATGTTAAATAAGTACCAATGAATAATTGGATGATCAAACGAACTTACCTGTAAGTGAAGTTCGATCCAAATTGTCCTGACTTCGTCGAAGAGATTTAATTGACCATGTAGTAGGCCCTGCTACGCGTCCATTCACTCGCACACAGGTTTAGCGCAAGAAAGAGAAGGTAAAAAACTAGTATCCTTCCCTCCTTCCTGCGCCTCACAGCACTGCCAGCCGCCTGTCGCTCATTCATTTCAGAGCAAGGGGACCGATGTTCCAGATGTACAACATTGATTTATGGTACGGGTGGCAACAATTTTTGCAGAAAATACACGTACCTATGGGAATTGGGAAGGGTGGGAACTTAAATCTCTTCGACGAAGTCAGGACAATTTGGATCGAACTTCACTTACAGGTAAGTTCGTTTGATCATCCAATTGTCCTGCCTTCGTCTCTGAGATTTAATTGACCATGTAGATGTTCGGAGTAAATCAATGTTGTTACAAAAATAAGTTGACACCTCTAAAGTTAGTAATCTTTGATTATTAAAATGATCATTTAAATAACAAAAATGTTTTATGTTACCATGTTTGGCATTATGCACTATTGTTATGGGTGCATGATAAGTAATTTCTTTAATGGGAAAGAAAGAAGATATTTATTAGTTTTTATATATATTGATCTTGGAGTTAGTCCAAGAATATGTAAATATAATAATAATTTTAGTAATCCTAACTGAAATAGGACGAAAATTTCTTAGTTCCTTTTTTTTTTGGTCTGTTATAAAAATTGCAAATAAATACGGAATACGTATTGTTGAGACAGATTGCGAAAACTACAGTACAGAAATACTTCTCATCCAGCGCCCTATCATTTTGAATGCACTTAACGGGCGTATTGGAGAGTCTCTTTGTCTTGCAGTTTTAACGTATTTTACAATCATAGATTTGTAAAAAATACACGCATGATATTCGATTACTTTTAAGTATTGGGTATTTATGTATTTATGCAGCTGTTTGAAATATATTCAGCCGTATACCGAAAACAAAATACTTATTATTCGAATTTTGAATTCTAAAGAAAATGTTTTGTTGTAATAAGTGTAAGATGATTGGTAAAAAAAAATAGTTGGTTCATTTGTGGGTATATAAGATTTTAGATGTATTCATCGGTGTATATCAACGCTATTATTATTTTCTGGGTTACAATAAGGATACGATATTTCAATGAATTTGAAATATTATCGTTATCAAAACTTGAAAGCATTAAGGAAGTAGGTAATGATTGAGTAATTTAATTTTTTTTTAAAGAAGCTTGGAAACGACCTCTGGGGGCGTTGTGGCTTTATAAGGTCATACGAGCGCAAACGATTTCTCCGATAGAAGTTTTGGTACCACCTAACCCGACGTTTGCCTAATATTTACTTATCAACCAGGCGCGGAAGTCTTGACATAGTTCCTTGTAAAAAACACCAGTTGGCGCTCGAAAAAAGCTGAGACAAAATTGGTATTTTCGTGTATTTACTGATTGAGAATAATGTTTTAATCAAGCTTAATTTTTTTTTTCAGATTTACTAAAGATTTAGCTATGTAAGTTAGAAGGATATTAGATGGAGTAGAAAATCAAAATATTGAAATTATCTACGCGAAATATCAAACATGACGCTTCAGACTTCCAGCACAGGAATGTTCGCCGAGTATTCGATAGTCGGCGCATAGTCGGAAAAAAAAATACTCATAAATATTGACTGGATAAAATATGTCTGAATTACTGAGGGTTATATTTAAAAAAAAAATGCGATCCTATCTTATCGATTTGGTTTTGATGAGATACTTTATTTTTATTTAAGTTTATATTTTCTATGAGTTTGACAAATATTTGTGACTTATTCTTCTTTTTTGGGGGTAATGTCAATGTGCATTTCCGCAATTATTGTGCCGCCAATGTATTTGTGTCTTATTTGGCTTCAGATGAGACTTGTTTCAATATTATGAGCAGTGTAAAATAAATCTTGATGATTCAAAATTAGGGTACCTATTGTGACAAGAAGTCCAAAAGTAAATGAATATGTCGTGTTACAACAAGTATGTCATAGATCGATGTCACCAGGGAACACTGGTTTCATACATATTAAAACACCCTCAAATATAAATGATAAATAAAAAGATTCAAGCATTATTCTTTGTAATAAATAAATTACTTTCAGGTTTTATAAATAAATCGTCGAACTACTCGACGTCTTACGGCGCAAGAGTATAAGAACGAGCGTAAAAAATAATATTTGCAAAAAATATGTTAAAACTTGGCAGACCATGATTGGTTATTATTTTGTGGTCGGCAATTGTTTCACCATACCTAAGTAATTGGTGAATATTAAGACAAGATTTCCTTTGAAAATTTATTTAACATAGTATATTCAATACTTTTAAACATCAATTAAACGATACAATTCATAAAATAAAATAATCTGTTTTATAGTTAATGCAGCAATGTTTCCATATGAATGGTTTCCTGGGGAGATGGTTGTGGAGTGGGTGTATGTGATTAGTTGGAAAAAAAAAACTGATGATGAGAGAAGATATTTACTCGATAAAGTTAATTCTTAAATCACAGAATATAGTGGGAAAAATATGCATAGTTTATATTCCCAATAACTAAAATTTGATGCTTGTAGTGCAATTTAGGTTTGATGCTGCGTTGCTGCCTTTTGTTTTAAAAAGATCGATTTTTGTAATTTGTACAATAATGACCATGTCTTTTATTTATCCAACCTTTAACGTAGGTGTGTAAAAAGTGGAATAAATATAGCCAAAAAATATAAAGAATAATAATAGTACTTCAAACAATAGGTCATTCTATGTTTGAATTATTTCTGGAAGAGATCTCTTTTAGGGATAAGCCCACCTTTGTTCACATTGTGACTTTTTGTATTTTCTGTACATCTTATAAGTGCAATAAAGAATATATTATTATTCTTCGGTGGTGTTTGTGGTGGTAAATGGTGAGAAAAAAAAAACAAGCCCATAAAAAACTAAAGTCAATTCAAGTTGACCTATGGTTGTCACAATTTTTTATTGGCGGTGGCTCAGGCATCGCCTTTTCTGAAGATAATGGACACAGATCTTTATTTAGTTTTTCAGACTCCACATTAAGTACCGAACTTTGCGACGATTTAATCTAAGAAGCATACATGAAAAGTTTAGTGCATATCATACCATATTTTTCGAAAAATAAAATAGCATCTAAAACAATTAATTACCGTCTACCTATTTAAATCGAATATGACGGTAGTGCTATATTGATTTCGCAATTTAACAAGAAAACTCATTGGTATAAACCAAAAACATATTACGCTTTCCAGCTGGTTGTTGTTACGTCGGTTAATAAAATCTAAGCTGTACCGAATTATTAACTGAGGAGTGAAACAAATCTTAGTTGGATCTCAAGACTGAATAAGTACCTACTGTAAATATTCCACCATTCAGAATCATACAAATGCCAGTTAATGAGAAAAACTCAATATTATTATCATAGCTATTTAAATTGTGAGCTATAATTAAAATCAGTTTTACAAAATTCTTATATGGACCCAACCATATGCATTGAGTAGAAATCAGAAATGTAAGTAAGAACTTGCTTACTTAAAAAATAATAATTGTCTTCTTTTTATACAATCCGTAAACTTCGATATTTAAGTAATGTTAAATATTTAATTTAATAAGCGATGTTATGTTTTCCATAGCATTGTCTAGCAAGACAAGTTTTATAGCCATTAGCCAGAAATAAATAAAAAAGAGTTGTAATCAATTGCAGACATAGGACCATAATATTGTGAGCTATGTAGTATCGATGTGTATAGTACCGTTTTTAGAGCTTTGGGGAAAAAAATAAGGAGCGTACACCGCATCGCAGGTGGCACTATACGTACTTATGTTTATCAGTCTAGGCAGTTATAGTGCTCTTAAGTCTTTCATTTTTACAATTTCAGGTAAAAAAGTACAAAATAAATATAAATTTATTAGATTTGAAATAAATCTGCTGCAACTATTGTTTTTCGGTGCTTACAAAAAAGTACTTAGTAAAACATATATATTGCTCCTTTTGTTTGTAAGTGTAAAAGCTCACATTAAACTCAATTCCAATCTATGTCAAAAGATTGACTGAGTCAAGTGTTCGGTCGTGGTTTTACCACGAATGGAATACGTTAGCCCGTAACACGTAGTACGGCTTCAAGCTTAGCTAGCTTTAATGAAAAAAGACCTTACCTTTATTTGGTCGGATTCTGATTTCGAGCGCGAGACGTTGAAGCGCTAGGATTGTTAGACGGTAGTTCACCGTAACAAACAAGCAATTCACGGCGCATGGCGTCGCGTTGGCACAAGCACGACACACTATGATGCCTGTTGGGGCTTGATGAGTGTGGGCGAGGAACGCTTCACACTGAGAGGCCCTGATGGCGCGTCGTCAGCGCTGCTTACATTTTTAATGAAATGGCTTTGTGGCCCCATTAGTTCACTTTTTTCATTTGTCGAAACGCAATGAAAATAAGGGTAGGCTTATTGAAAGCAACGCATACCATACGTCTCGATTCAAGATAATTAGGACTGGCTGGCATCACGTGCCAGCTCGGCCAAAAAATTGCTACAGATCAATATCGCGTATTGATTCGGAGCGTTAAAATGCGGACTGGCTAGTATCTCGTAAAAGCTCGGCCGCGAAGCGTAAAGCATGCATGTAGCAGCCACGCTGGGTTATGCGTTTAACTTCAGTTCACGTTCACAATTTACTTTTTCAGTATGAATATCATAATAAGGTAACTTTCGTTTAGCACGAAATAAAAAACTTAACGGTTTTTTCTTTTTTGTTGTGGTTACTGCGTGCGTCGGAACGGCGCGCGCGCACGGACACGAATGAGCGACAGGCGGCTGGCAGTGCTGTGAGGCGCAGGAAGGAGGGAAGGATACTAGTTTTTTACCTTCTCTTTCTTGCGCTAAACCTGTGTGCGAGTGAATGGACGCGTAGCAGGGCCTACTACATGGTCAATTAAATCTCAGAGACGAAGGCAGGACAATTGCAAATAGAACATCATTTCGAATAAAGTATCTGGCAGATAGTTAACTAACCGGAACTTATTTAAATATTGTGAAACATAAAGTAGAGTCGTTATTTCTTACTGCTGAATTTAGTGATGAACAGCAAAAAACCGGCCAAGTGCGAGTCGGACTCGCGCACCGAGGGTTCCGTACAAACATGCAAGAAAAAATATATATTTTGTAATGTAACTAAAAATTTAAGGTTTTCGGAATTTTTCCTTTATGTGTGCTATAAAACGTTGCTTCATGCCAAATTTCAAGATTCTAGGTCGACTGGAAGTACCCTTTAGGTTTTGATTCCCTTGCGAGTACTTGCGAGTTTCAAAATATGCAGCTTAAATTGCTGTTTCTTTTGATTGCGTTGACATAGAAGTTTGATTTCGTTACAGCTTAAAGGTATTATAGACCTGAGTATTTGGTATGAATTTCAATTTAATACCTCTACGCGTTTATGAGGAAATGGGTAGTAAGTTTAAAATTATTAAAAAAATATATATTATGTGATGTAACTAAAAATTTATGGTTTTCGTAATTTTTCCTTTATCTATGCTATAAGACGTTGCTTCGTACCAAATTTCAAGATTCTGAGTTAACGGGAAGCACCCTGTAGGTTTTGATTCCCTTGCAAGTGTCGAAAATTTGCGGCATAAACGGCTGTATCTTTTGATTGCGTTGGCTTAGAAGTTTGATTTTTTCACAGCTTCAAGGGACAATAGACCTGAGTAATTGATATAAATTTCAGCTTCATACCTCCACGCATAATATATATTATGTGATGTAACTAAAAATTTATGGTTTTCGTAATTTTTCCTTTATCTATGCTATAAGACGTTGCTTCGTACCAAATTTCAAGATTCTGAGTTCACGGGAAGCACCCTGTAGGTTTTGATTCCCTTGCAAGTGTCGAAAATTTGCGGCATAAACGGCTGTATCTTTTGATTGCGTTGGCTTAGAAGTTTGATTTTTTCACAGCTTCAAGGGACAGTAGACCTGAGTAATTGATATAAATTTCAGCTTCATACCTCTACGCGTTCCTGAGAAAAAGGGTCTTGACAGACGGACGGACGGACAGACGGACAACAAAGTGATCCTAAAAGGGTTCCGTTTTTTCCTTTTGAGGTACGGAACCCTAAAAAGAAAGATTTATATATTCTTATAAACATAATAGTATATATTCTTTGTCTTTGGAAGGGTTTATGTACGACTGATTTCGATAAGGTTAACTTTTAACATTAATTTAACTTTATCGAACGCTCCTATCTGCTGGTTATGGCCTAAGCGAGTATACTATATTAATATTATAGTAAGAAATTAAGACGCACAAAATTAATAGACGCATAAATAGCTCGGTAAATGAGATATATGTTTTAGGACTATCACCAGATTGCCAGTTAAAAAGTTGATATGTTGCTGGTTCATAATAATATATCAACGATTTACAGATCTTGGGCAGACGATACAAGCACATTACCACTGGTACCGTTGCCTTTTATTTTCCGGGTATGTGATCCGAATTCGTGTGTACCCTTTACGTCATATTTGTCTTCTGACCAAACCTTTGATGGTTCGGGAGCCGACCTACCGTTTTACGGCAAATATCGTAAAATTGTGGGAACCTTTTCCTCAATTTTGGTGATTCTTTGAACACGCCCATTGAGGAGCGTAGCGGTACTTTTTGCAGATGCATCGACGTTTTGATAAGAGAGGGCATTGACTCTGACATGAGTCTTTATGGCGGAGTCGGTCGAGTGGTAAATTAAAAGCATATTTTTCAGAATGCAGGTAGGTGAAGGGTCTGCATTCTCAACCGCAATGAAGGGAACGAATTGATATTTAATTTATACATAATATTCTACCGAAAATCGGTTATGTTTCAGACAATATTATATGCTAAAACTAAGTGTTAGAGATGTAATTGCATCAAAAACATTCAAATAAGTTAATAATCAATAAAATTGTGTTTTTCCTAATTCCCGTCTGTTTGAAAAAAAAAAAACCTAACTAAACAAATTGATTTAAGGGATAAATTAATTAACTTTTACTTTTTATAAAATATCTACCTAAGTTCAAATTGATAAAGCACCCTCTCCCGCAATGGAAACCAAAGATTTATTTTAAAAGATTGTAACAAATGAAAAACACAAAGTTTGCGGTCAGTGCGAGATAACTTCAACAATAAGCTAACATTTTGATTTATTGAAGACTTCCCTCCAAGAACGGAAAATAAATTCACTAACTCCATACAAATACTTTTAGTATCTGAAAGGATTTAGTAGCTGTAAACTAAGTACATTGAAGGATTTATGGGGTAGTAGGATAGTTTATCAAAGTTGAATTAAATGTGTTCAGGGTATATCAACTTCAACACGTTGTGATTGATGATATTGATGAGAGTGAAGGAGTTTGTAACGTACTATTTTTATGAAGGAATAAGGGTTGGTTTTATGATCGAGTTTTGTTGTGAGTTAACTTAACTCATGTTTAAAATGTCGTTACCATCGGTTGAATAATTACGACTATGCATGTTTTAAACAAAATATACCCTAATCAATGGACAGAATGGCTATTTGAATGAATATTTTTTTTCATCAAAACAAAATGAGTAAATACTTCAAAGCTCGTACCGACTTTTAACCATTAGTTAATAACGAAACGAAAAAAAACGATCAAGAAAACCGGTCTAAATCATTGCAACTAACTAATGTCCTTAAAACTTGTATGAACATAATCAATAGAAAATAATTGGGTATACTTATGTTACTTAAGCTTACCTCCGTCATTCACGACCCTCACTAAAAAGCGGATAAAATCAAAGGGCTATTTATCTTCACTAAATAATTCAATGCAATTGATAGCCTCTCTAATTGCCTAAAAAATTGCACGTCCTGTCCAATCTCTGCTCTTGGAAGAGGAATTTATAAACATCATTAACATTTATCACATGATGCATGAGCTCAGATAAAAGTATAACACCAGAAATATATGGAAAATTTTGAATCTGGTTAGGGTCACTATTTTGTATAACAAATATTTTTGCAGGCATATACTTGGAAAATTAAAGGAAGAGAATTTTTAAGCCAAAGATATACTAGGGACCATCAAAAATATATGCGCGAGGACTAGGCTAAGGCTAAGACGTAGTTCAATTTTGGTAGGAAAGGAAGAATTTACGTTGTACCCCGTTATAAATAAATATGCACTAGACAACACACTAATTGTCTGGTTTCGTGGTAAGGAATTTTCTTCCCTGTGTTACGAAGTACCGGACAACGATAATGACGGGTGCGTCTCTCATAAATACTTGAATACATAAAAAAAAACATGACTTAGGTACAAATATTCGTGCTCATCACACAAACATTTGCCCCTTGCGGGATTCGAGCCCACAACGGCCGGCGTAATAGTCAGGAGCGCTAACCAATACACCAAACGCGTCGTCAAAACTTATAGTAAGTAAGTTTTAAAAACCATCACGTTTCAATGTTGTGAATGCATTTAATTTGAATACGTAATTTGTAATATGCAACGAAGTGATTGACGAGTGTAACATGGGATTTATAAGTGTAGCAGGGAGACTTGTAATTTTAATCTGATGAGTAGATTGATAATAAAAGATAGTTCTTGTGATAAGACTGTGGATATACACTTATGTTCTTAAATATAAGAAGTTCAATCAAAAACAAAGTCATAGTGGAAACGTTAATAAACAATGAGATATTAACAAAAACATTCAGAGAGCTTCGTTGTTATATTACATGGTAAGCATGTTAGATCAATAAGTCGGGTTTTCTTTCCTGACGCTATAACTCCAGAACGCACGTTTTGCATTCGTTGGAAAAGTCTCGGGCTCCGTGAGGTTTATAGCAAAGAAAATTCCCATTAAACGGGGCCGGGGCGGGATGGGGCTGGGGGCGAAACGAAGTTCGCTGGGACCGCTAGTACTCTATAGATATTTATAATAGGCTTCATTTAAAAAGAGTTTCGTTGCGTTTTTGCGAATGCCGGTATTGGCTTCAACCCCTGTTTATCGAAGCTGTCATTCTTGCACCAAGCGTCGCTTTGTTTGCTGCTAAGCGTATTAAATAGAAATTATTATCTGCAGCGGTATTGGGCAACATAAATCATGACGGTCCCTTGTTATTTTTATCGGCAGTATTGAGCGTGCCTGCGGTCCGCTTTGGGTTAATTATGGTGGGATACCCAGGGATTTGGGAGGGCTGTAAGGAATATGTTTTGATAAGGAATTGTCTAATGATTAGTTATTTGCAATTAACAGTTTTACCAATTATGATGACCGACGACAACGACGGTTAATCACCTTTTAAGTGTAACACTAGGAGGTAAATGCTATTGTGTCTTATTTATTTATTTTAAATGTTCATGCACAAAAAAATGGTACATATGGCGGACTTAATGTCAATGCCATTCTCTACCAGACAACAAAAGGTCTATACAGAGCAAATACAGACGATGCGAAGCTTAAAAGCTCAGTCTTATTGTGAAGTTCTTGCTCACTCATCACCAGGAAAGATGTGGTAAATAAAACTATGTTAATAATTTTACATTTAGACACACATGCCACTTCGCGAAAACTCCTAATGCATCATCTCAATATTTTTAAGGTCAATGAGGTTTATTTTTTACTAATCCATAGAGAAATGTTGTTGACTTACGTTTTATGAAACACGAGTATTGATTCTTAGAATTTTTTCGTGTATATATCATCGATAAAGGATTGGGGTCAAAACATTATGAGTATTTATTTCTGATGACGCGCTTGAAGATTAATGAATCCGGGTGAGGTACTGGGAATAGTGTCAGATTTTATCCAGGGATAAGGACTTTTTAAGAATATTACTACACAAGACTGGTTTTAAAGGGATTACTGACCCCTGGGCCCTGACTCATCTCTGTTCCGAAATTTACGGAAACACAAATACTTTACGTAAAATTCCAAAGTTTTATTTTTCATTTTGGTTGCCGATATCGTTGGGAATTCCTAATCCCCAAAATATTTTGAAACCCGTTAACTTATTTTTCAGATTTTCTCATTCCAATCTTCAAATAATTTGCTAACGGCCTGTTTCACTATGTTCTAATAAGCTCTGGTTACCGGTATCTGTCCAATACTTCATAGGAAATGACTTGTCATATTTGAATATTTGTTGGCTAGTGCTTATTTGTCGACAGTGAAACAAAACCTTAGTGAATATTTTTTTAAATGACAGCCAAGTTAGATTGAATCGTAATGAGGAACTGCTGATTGAAGGTATTTTTAATAAGCCTGAATGAAGTTAAGTGCCTACTAGTAGTAGAGCCTCCTATAAAACTTACGGGGCTTTTATGTTTCACCGATGAAACAAGGGTCTAGATTGCTGATGCTATCCGGCTGCAATGACACCTCTGTAATCGAAATGTCAAAGCGGCCGATTGTGTACTTCATATTGCAAAATTAATAAATTCAGGTTCTCTGCTGTCAATTTTTAAGATTAAAAAGTAGTAATTTATGTACCTAGTTATCGTGATTGAATTGAATTGCGGCAGATAATGTTTTCCAGTTGAAATGGAAAATCGTTAATATGTCAGCTTGTTGAAGTGGTGAAGAAAGGTGTTTGACCTTGAAAAGGTCCAGTTTCATCACCAGTTCGAATCGCTTTAAAAAAACATTCAATGGGTTTGTTGGCCACACCTTTTACTATTGGTAATGTGGTAAACCGCTTCATTAAGTAGCCAACTAAACAGCTGTCATTTCTGAAGAAAGTACGAGATCCATTTTAATTTTTATCGATACTATTAAGTGTTAAATTGGAGAAACTGGTTAAAACCTAATCGGTCACACCTCTTTATTCGAATCGGAAAGGTCGTCAACAAAATGGCTATTAGCATTATCATTGATTAATCTTTAAAAAGTTATATCATTATGACACACTTGCTAATAGACACGCTAACTCTGTAAGGTTTGTTCACCTGGCTAAGTGATTCTAAGGCCCAATTTCTTCATCGATAGTAATGGTAAAGTTACGTTACCAGCGGTTGAATTATTTATGATTGTGTTTTGAAAAAAAAAACCTTATTTAACCAATGGTCATTAAAGTAGACATTCTGACATTTGGTTATGGTAGTTTTTCTTAAAAACACACACAATCGTAAATATTCAACCGCTGGTAACGTAACTTTACCGTTATTACGGATCAAAAAACTGGCCCTAAGCTAGGACACTGTAACATATTATTGTGGTACTACTAGTGGTCCGCCGCGACTACTCGCGCGAGATTAAAATTTACTCTGTGCTCTCGTAGGTCGTACCGTAATGTTTAATATTACTCATTTTTGTATTACTTATTTATTCCTTGATAAATAAACTATCTAACTCAAAAAAAATGTTTGATATCGGTCCAGTAGGTACTTCCGAGATTAGCGCGTTCAAACAGACAATCTCTTAATCTTTATAAAATTAGTTTAAATAGCGTTTCGTATGTGTACGTGAAGTCTAGCTCAAACTACAAATAAAGTATTATGTATTTTGGGTTTATGACAGTGAACTTTTAATGAATTTGAGTAATTCTTTTGATTGCATCCTTATTTTTAAAACATTGGTTAGCTATATCTAAATAGACATTTCTTCCTTGTGACAAGTTCTTCTCTTCTTCATTGAAATTGTCTTTCTGTAAATTTCATTTATGACTATTTATCTCATTCTGTATTCATTTATTGTATGCTCCTTAAAAATTACTTCTATGTAACTTTTAAATAAGGGTTAAGATTAATAATATTTTCCGAACCGTGAAGAAAACGTTTTTACACATGTAGGAAGCTTTTTCCTATCTCAGGGAAGGGAGGAAGGTTTATTTGTGTTAACGCTAAAATCACGTGAGTTCATGCTTATGTTTACTCCAAATAGTAGTGTTAAAGTAACTCGTTGGACTGGTTTATTTTTAGACCAACTAAGGACCTGTTTCACCGTACACAAATAAGAACAATCCAACGAATAATTTGTAAATAGAACGTCATTTGTATGACTGATCTGGCAGCTGGCACCAGCCCGAACTAACTAAGACTACAGTCCTTTAGGAATTCTTTGTCGATAAATATTGTAGCTAAGTAAGATGTGATGTAAAGCGCACTACTCATTCAAACGGTCGGTTTCACCTCTCTTCTCAAATGAGATCCCTTACTAATGCAACAAGTGTCACAACAAATGATTTTAATCTTCTGAATACGTCAACCGAGATTGGATAATAAGGAAAAGAATTAGGCTTCGAAAGCATCAAACATTGTGCTTTTCGATTCATCGTATTTTCTCGCCGATCAGTAAACTAATGTGCTTTGTATGCAAATGGGAGTTGTAGACTGTTTATACAAGTATTGGTTTATTTGACGGCAAACTAAGTATATGCGTTCTGAATAACTCAAAATCTTGTATTTAAATTTTGAATTTCTCGAAATAAAATTAAAAAAAATAACCTTATTAATAGAACTAGCGGCTTTGCCCTCGCATTAATCCACACAAATTTCTCATATATTCCCACCCCCTTTTTTTTGGGTATAAAAGACCTATAATTGGAATGGTGTAGAACCGCAACAAAACGTAAAAATCATTTTCAACTGCTTTTACTAGATCATACATGCAAAAATCTTGATGAAAAGTAAATTAATTTCACAGTTAATAGTTATGCTTGTATATTGAAAGATCAAAGTTCGATTAAGACTTACTTAGGTACGTAACTCAAATCGTTAATGGCTATTAAGTTTCAGACATTAAATTACGTCGTATACACCGAAAATCTATTTCAGTTAAACCAGAAGCAAGTTAACCTCTTAACATCTAAGTTTAGCAACATCAAAACATAGTTACCTGGTTACTATCAGGCATGAAGTTTCCGCTGAATTTACATATTCAGGCCTCGATGTAGGTCGCTTCTAAAGTGTCTAAGGTGCGACCAACATGCGGAAAGTTTATTATTACTAAAGTTTTAAAGGTAATAAGTTACTAAATGTGTAATTTAGTAATTGGCTTTCTGATTAAAGAGGATAAACAAAGCCTTTGCCGTTAAAACGCTCGATTTAAAATGACATTGATTTTGTAAGTCAATACTCAATGAGTTAATTAATATTGGCTGTAGAAAGAAATAACGAATGTTATCGCCAATACATTTCAATAAACTATTTTTTTTATTTTTGATTGTACATAAATTAATAAAAATCTGGGTGAACTTTATTAAAGCTTTTTCAAAGAAAGGAATGTATTGTAGCAAAATCAAAAAGCTGTTCTTATTTATTTATTTTAAAACTTCATGCACAGAAACAAATAGCTACCTAGTCAAATCCAAAATCATTTTCTACCAGTCAACCATAGCATAGGTCTAAAATACAGGCGACGCAAAGCCGTTTATCAATTTTTTTTTTCGAAATAAAAGTTGTGTTTTGTGAGATTCTGTAACATATTATACGAAAGGAATAAAAGCCTGCAATATGTATCACAACGTTCTGAAACTAGAGTAGTACATGAATAAAACAAAAGACAGTGTGAACGGAGCTCGCTGAAAACCTAATTCCGTCTAAATAGCGCCACATTCTTCAGGAAATGTGTGTGTAAAAAATGTAGGCCACTGCGAGCCGAGGGACGTTTTTACGTTTCAATTACAGGGATTATTTCACAGTTATTTTTTAACTGCTTTTGTAAAAAAATCTAAGGCATCTTTTCATAATCACAAAATGACCAAACATTAGTCAACTATATCATAAGGAATTGCATTCATTTAAAAATTGCCAATTTCATGCAATTGTGAAAAAAACATATATAGGTATGTAATTATATTTCTTGAGGGTATTTAAACCACTCATATACGAGTATACTAAGGATTTTAGGGCAAAATGATTTAATTCAGACGGGGTATAGTCAATACTATTTCGTCAACTTGATCACGTAATAGCATGGAGGTATATGATGGCTGACGTATAATCGTACCTACGTATTTGAAGTACAATCGTTCCCTTTACTTAGAATGAAAAACTGTCGAATGCGTAAACGTATCGAGAAATGTCAAAATCCATATAGAAAAGTGATTTCTTAACGCACCGCTAGGGGCGCTGTTCCATTTTCGATAGTTCTTCGTGATAAGGGTACAGGAAAATCCCTACATCTTTTGGCGAATAACATCATAGTATCTAGCGGGTCACCTCTGACATGCTGACATGTCATTATCATGCCACGCGAAGGATTGTCCACTTCATCAAATCTATTTTCGTTTTAGGTAAAGAAACACTTTGATTTAATGAAAGTAGGAATTGTGATTTCAACTTTCATTAAATCAAATACTTATCTTTGGTTTATCATTGGTTGCCAGCATCAATGACATTGTTAAGACCTTGAATTAGGTTTCCAAAGTGTGTAAAATGGGCCGCAAGTATATTTCTTAAATGAACTATCTTCTTTTAAACTTAACATAATTTCGCATCCATTAGTTAACGAATCTACCGACATGTGTGAGTACTAACCAATGCCCGTATGTTAGGACGTTTTCTCGACTCCACTCATACTCACCTCAACCTCAACTCAAGTAATCAGTATACTTAAAGGACAAAAAAACTTAGACTCCAAGTTTTGCTTAGTCGAGGCAAGGAAGGTTTGAGGGTAAATAAATTGTCAATTACATAGAAATTCTTATCTGTATCCCAATCACGAAAAATTATCGTCTTGGAGGGCGTATCGAGAAATGTCAAAATCCATTATAAAAAAGTAATTTACTTACGCACCGCCACCAGGGGCGCTAGTCCAATTTCTATACGAATTTACATTTAACGATACGCTTACGCAGTCGATAGTTTTTCGCGATTGGGGTACTGTTGGCAAGTGCTCAAGCCACGTCAAAGTGATGTTTCAAAATAGTCGTTCGTTTTGACTTAGGATACCGTCTTCAAAACATCTGGAGGGTTCCTCAGTCGAGTCAGATGCGAGGCAGTTTCAAGGAAACGTCTTGTCATACGGGTGTAAGCCACTAACAGATCGGATACAGTTACAAATCTCTATGGTAACCAGGTATTGGGTGAATATTATTTAATGCTATTGTATGGGTAATTAATACAGGTAACTATCGCTTCCCTCTGAAAGGCTCTGTAGTCTAGTGTATCGGAAACTGAATTTCGCCATAAGGTTAAATGATCAGGTGAAATTAGATTTGTGGTGGCTTCAGCAGGTAATAAGAGCTTTCTATGTATAAACAAGTTGAACCTATCTGCATAAAATTTAAGATAACAGAGCCATGTTACTCGTCTTTGCGTGATAGCTGACATTTAGAACGAATAGTACCCATTCTCATTCCAAACATTTATGGTATTTAGTCATTTTTACTTAAAAGTCTAACATACAAATAATTATTATGATATAGTGCATAAAAGATTCTGAATTAGATTACAACAAGTGGAACAAAAATGTATGAGTGAAAATAAAATCCAAAATGAAAGACCGTTTTTGAGAGGCACTTTGTTGAGTTGTAACTCAAAACCTTTTTATTTTATGGATTTTTGGGCTTACGTTTTGAAAATGTTATGCAGTCATGCTTCGATGATTCACACAGAAATGAAGTTTGTATGTAAATGTGTTTTTATTAACGTCAGGAAGAAGGTACTACCCAGTATATCATATGTGAACCGGTTTTATAGCAATTCTTATCACGTACAGTTACTTCCATAGTGTAACATTTTGTTCTAAATATGTTTTGCCGTACTTTGAAGCGTAGGTTTTAATCTTCTGATACCCTTGAAGATTCAGCGTTAAAGGTCTATCTTTATTATATGTGCATGTAGGGAATGTATGATTGAATGAAACGGCTAAATATGCAATGTGCGAGTCATGTCGTAATGATGGAAGTACTAAGAGATTATCTGATAGTGATGGCCTCTTCTTGATTTATTTTAAGTGCACTTTATTTATTGGTAGTCACTGCACTCGTTTACGAATCTTGATTAAGATCAATGTTGTGGAGTACACACTACCATAAAAGATCGGTTTACAAGTTAAAGTGACTAATATTCAAAGTAATTAACATGATTTCATGTAAGGATCAATAATTATCCAGTTAACAATTATATAAACCCAAAGTTAAAGTTTTATGCGTTACGTGCTGGTATCACTGTACTTATTTGGTAGGAAGAACATCAAGACAGCTATGTGGGAGTTTAGATTCTGATTTTGAATCTGTTTTTGGAATACTCGAACTGTGATCACGGCAAATCGTATGGTTATTAACAAAAATAAAATGATCAGCATCAGCATGATCTTACAAATTTCGTCGCCTTATGAACCTTTACAAATTGGTAACACTGAGATTAATTAAAAGTTCTTTTTAAGACTTCACCGATTTTTACTTTTTGCTAAAAAGTCTTTAAATTGTAGGTATAATCCAGATATTATATCCAGACATTAAACTATGGCAAGGAAACCGCAATCTAAATTCAATTTAAAGTGTCAAGTCAACGAAAAGAATTTCGTTCGGATCTGTGTTCGGGATTCTCTGTAACATTTTTATTTAAATATTTTATAAATATAAATTATTTGTAAGAATATGAAATAAAATGGAACCTTAATTTTTCCTTCTTAATTTTTTTGTGTTAACTAATATGAAAATGTATATATATTACTAATTTACCATAAGATTACAGAAAAATAAAATATAACTTGCATACTCGTACAATCAACTTGTCACAAGCTTACATTTGAGCTTACTTTTCTGTGATCATAATCATAACAAATGGCATACTTAGCACAGGCTATATAGTGTAGGAGAAGGTATACCTTATTAAGGCATAATTTTAGTTTTACAGATTTAAAGAATACAATAAATCTAAAAAGCTTATTTATACATTATTTTGTGCTTTATAATCTGGAAATCACAAATGCTTAAAACTTCTATAAACATTGCTTTTTTCGCTAACGCATTAGCAACGAAAACGTATGCAAAATGTGTCATTTTAATGCGGCATGATGTTTGCACATTGGCATATGCTATGTCTCGCTTTGACATAGCTAGATGTAATGTTGCATGTGAATGCGTTGGTGTAATAACGGCGTAAACGTCAAAACTGCGGTATTTTATAAGATTTTAACTTTTTTACCTACTTAGTTTAGCTTCTTTTGTACATCGCAGTCTTAAAACGTACATTATATATATAATACTGTAGAGACAATCTTACGTTAGAGCGTAATACTCGTTTAAAGCATTTTTTAAGTCTGGTTTAAATTCTGTCTCACTGGTCGGTGCATTTTGGGTTTTACGAGTTCAAGGTTTGGTTTATACAGATGAAATTTAGTTAGTAGCATCGCTCGAATGTGGATAATGTAGAGCATGACTTTTTATGTGTGCGCTTCGGAAAACGTTACGTAGTTTGGCTGATGGCAAAAATTGTGTACATCGTATAGTGTGTCTGAAGAACGCTTGAAGCGAGATCCAATTGCATTTGGGAAGTACGAAATACGTTTGGGAAGTTCGTGTTGTGGGTGGGGAACCTTACTGCTAACTTATCTATAAAGTGGTTTAAAAAATAGTTCTCCTTTCTCACGTCGCTGCTTACTATAAATATGTTGATTACGCGGCCCGATTCGGCTTAAACTAATCTGAAATATTAACTATCTGCAATGAATGAATGAAAGTCACACTTCTTTCCTTTGAAAGTTTCTGAATACAATTTATTTGTGGTTCTTATGAATCACGGTCGAATCTTTACGGTGCTAATTAGAAATAACTTAGCCTGAATAAATAATGACAGCGTTTTAATATTAGGGGATAATTTATGCGTTGATAAATGCTTGTTAATCTTGATTTATTTGTGTTTTTCAAAGGGCACGGTACAGATGGTCATGGCTCGGCTCTTTCAGTGTTTTGGGGTAATTAAAGAAAGATAAGAAGTAATTAAGTTATAACTACAACATATGAAGGCAATAAAATGTATTAGGAACGAGTAAGAATAAAAAAAATCCTAACAACGAGAGCCCTCGAATAGGTTTGCAAATGACAGCAAAAGTTAAAAGGGCCCTTTCAAAAATTATACAAAATACTAAAGTTTATTTTAATTCTGTCATAATGTCTGGTACACTGACGCTGACGCCATTTTTAATCACAACCATGAAAATACCTTAACCATTTCTAAAGATCGTAATTTTTCTTCACAAAAATATGCGAGTAATTTGTTTAAGGATAATGTAAATATTAACTTATCTCCTCGACCACTTCGAAAGCCATCCAATAAATATAAGTCGAATTCGCGACTCGCACAATGGGTTTTAATGATACACCCGGTATGTCAACGGAGGAGAACACAGATTATTAGGGTACGTCTACACTTAATTATTATTTTTCTTTTTTATTTAAAACTTCATGCACCAACTAACATTACCGGTATGTCGGACTAAATGCTAAAATCATTCTTTTTCAGTCAACAGGTAAATACAGTTTTTTTACTGTTACTGTCCCACACATGGCAGGGCACAGGCTTCCCCAAAGTGTTCCACGTGTCCCGTTCACCGGTAAGGGTTTGCCAGTCTTCACGGTATGGGCACAAAATATAATAGTCCCCCTAGCCAATTTCGACTACGGTGGCCAGTCACAACGACTAACCGACTGTGCGGGACATATTATAGTGCACAAGTGTGTGCGCAAACACAGGTGCACTCTCTATTCCTCTTACTCTCATAGCCCGATGGGACAGCAAACTCTCCGGGACCTCTGGCGCAGCCGTCGCTTTAAAATGCGACCCTCTGACCGCTGCGCCACCGAGGCAGTTAAGCGCAAATATAAGATGTACATTTTGTGGTATTGGTCTAAATCGTCCCGCTATCGATTTTGGAGTCTGACTCTTGGACGACGTCCTCTAGTTGGCTGCCAGTGGGTAAAGATCCTGGGCCATTTTTAGGACAATGAGAACTTCAGTTTTGTGGTATTTTCAAAATGTCCACAGTGCCGGTATTAACGAATCATAGTGTTGCGGATCCGGTCTTTTCTTGAGAGTTTTTATGAGTATTTCACACTTGAGATTTTTTTTTGGGTATTTTGCTCCTTGCGAATTTTTTGGCAAATACTTATCAGTCGTTGATCGAAGATTATCTATTCTATTCACCCATTTAAGCTATTATTCCACGAGTTAAAAACTATGTCTGTCAGAATGATATAACAATTTTATTTTCACAAAAACAACAGAAAAAACGAATTGCAAATTAATAATATTAGTAGGGATAGGATTTAACTTTTACATTGGCAATATGTAGTTGATAACGTGTTCAAAAGTTCAAAATGGATATCGTGCAATCTACCATTGTTTATCTGTTTGAATAATTTTATGGTATCATAACTTAGCACTTTTTTGCCTACGAATATACAGGGTTATACAAAAAACACTAACAACCTGGAAGGCTGATTTGTTATTCAAATACAACAAACTAAACACATCCGAAGCGCGACCAAGATCGAAATCTCGACGATTGTCTTTTTTGTTAGGTTCCACTTCCATAGAACATACCTACAACATAATGCATAGACAGTCCCATATTATTGTATTTGGGTGTAAGAACAAAACCCCTAGTGGTTGTCTGGGCCATAGATTAATAAATAGTTACTCCCAGGCTAGCATACAAAATGTCTGTAGGACAATACAAAATGTCTGTCATCTAATGTAAGAGCTAAGCTCTTTTCGGTGGAGTTTTTTCCATTCTTTAAGCTCTCTATTTACGTCTGTAGGACTGACTCAACAAAAATCTGCTTAACTAAGTCAACCAAGTTTTTCGTATGGATAGAGACGTTTCTCTTAAGAAAGTAGGCGGTGAAAAAAATGCTAACGTATTATAGAAGAAACAGACTAAAATATCGTTTAGAAAATTCTGTTAACTATCTTGAAACGTTATCATCTTTCTGCTAGGCAGAGATAGATTTTAGCAAACAAGAGTGTTTAAAAAGAAATAAAAGTTTTGAAAGTACGTAAAACATATTACTGTTAAAAGCGGGATGTAAGATAGGAAAATATTCCCTCTCCCGTGATTAAAATAATAATCGTTAATGATGCGCATGCGACTACATTCACGTTTTAATACAACCGTGATATCCACCACTTCAGAACGACATCTTATTAATACTCTACTGCATTTATTACCTGATTAGTGACTCACATTATGTTTACAACTTTACATAAAATCTACTATATAAAAATAGGTCGGGTTTTCCTTCCTTACGCTATAACTCTAGTACGCACCAACCGATTTCCACGGTTTTGCATTCGTTGGGAAGGTCTCGGGCGCCGTGAGGTTTATAGCAAAGAAAATTCACATATCTAAAACGAGGCCGGGGCGGGACGGGGTTGGGGGCGAAACCAAGTTCGCTGGGACCGCTAGTTTACTTATAATCTGCATGGTTTTGTTTCTTGTTTTCTAAATTGTGAAATACATATTATTTATTAACATTACCTTGACATAGCGAAAAAAGTATTTACTAACAATAGCATGTAAGCACTGTAACATAGTATTCAAGTAAACTTACTCCGAATCTCCAGAATTCTCAGTTTGTTAGACTACCATTTGAAATTCCGTGCACATGCAAAGAATACGAACTTTCGTGTTGAATCTTTATGTAATATGGAAATGTTCTTTCCATGCTTTTCCAGGGCAGAACACAAACGTCTGGTATATTCTGGTAGTTGAGATGACGCGGTAGATTTTATCATTCATGCCGGTATCTTTATGGAGAACGCAAAAGGTATAGAAGCAGTGTTTGGTAGAGAAATGCCTCAGTAAATATCTAATGACAAAATGTCGTATCACAGTGCGTGTGGTTGCTCTCCTCTGAAATGGCTGGCCCGTTTTCAATGATATAGGCGATAATTGTTGATATTTGTTTACATATTTTTACAAGATCAAAATAGTGGATTCATTGATAACATTAGACTGACTGCGGCCGAGCGTTTTGACTTTGCTCCCTGCTCTGATCTCTGCTTCCCTCCCGTAGCATCGTGATGTTTTATCTCCGATAAATAAACTATCCAACACAAAAATATTTTTTGAATCAATCCAGCAGTTCCTGGGATTAGCGCGTTCGAACAAACAAACTCTTCAGCTTTATAATATTGGTATATTTTTTGTATTGTTATATATCTATTTAAAACGTATATCTGAAAATAAAAATAAAATCGACGATCGCTATCTCACTTTTAGCTATTAATCGATGGTTAGATCGTTATACTTCTATGATTTTGCCGTTGACAGTTCATCATTTACTTATTCGAGGCCATGTATGTTTATTTGTTCAATATTGCTGTCGGGCATAAATAACGGATTCATATCGCAAAATGAATCCGAACCTTATTTTCTCTCGTATCGCTTTTATTCATCAACACTGGTAGCTTTGATTTGCACTTTTATAACATACATTATTATTATTATTATTATTATTATTACATTTATGATTTAAATCAAAAGTATATTTTAATTATTTACTTAAATCCACATTTACATTTTTATTTTTGTTTTAATAGTACTTTGTCACTATACAAACATAATTTAGTGCATTTTTTTTTGTTGAGGCGTAGTGCAGTATACTGGGAGAGTAAATGATGCCAGAGTAATCCAGAAATACGAGATGTATATAATAATATTATAATATTTACATTTTGCAAGTACACAGGAGAAATACATAACATGGAATGACAAAAGCTTTCAGAGAATCACAACGTAAACAAACAATACAAATCATCTGATTGTTCTATTTGGCACATGTCGATATATAAAGCATGAAGGTTGCCTTCCAACATTTTTAATACATAGACATTGACGATAAAAGTTTTAAATACTGTTATTTTTTTTGCGAGTATATCACTCTAACTCTAATTTATTTATTTATTTATTTAACAAACAACCCGTTAATAACCCAATACATCAACATTAATGATGGAAATTTCAATGACCTGTGACTGATCATCTCTGAATCTAGAATCTAGCATGACAGATAAGGTTTTCCTGTATCTTCGAAACTTTAGCAAGAATTCATAACAGCGTGCCTACACGTGTATCATATTCCATAATATAAATTTTTGTTCGAGTGGTCAGAGCAGGAAAATTTATGATGATTTTTGAATTCATTATTTAAATATTCTATATTATTTTTGAATTTACACCAAGACATTTAAATTCGGCCAAGTGAAACCACTTTCTCCTAATAAGTTATGGCGATATATGGCCAATACGTCATACGAAAATAAGTTCCATTTGAATTATTCGTCGGTTAGTGCTGATATGTCAATGGTGAAACAGTAGACTATATTATGTCTAATATGTCTTACAAAGTTAAATGAAAAAAATAAAAGCAGGATTTTGTTGACGACTAAAAACCCGTGAAGAATTGCACCAACAAATTATTGTCTGTGAATGTTATCTTCCGTCAAGGTTATATTTTAAATTGCATGGGGACCAGGGTTAGTTCATTGTATGCATCGAATTCCTATGGGTATCGATCAGGAACTTTGCATTCAACTTCACGTTGTTTTTTTAATCGCCATTAATATCAGGCTATTGTTGTTCATCTCGATTCTTCCATTCGTATGGCGATTTATTTGTTCGATTTTTTTAAGTCACTTTATTTCGAATGTATTGGAAGTTTGGGTTTGGCTTTTTTGTGCAGAATAGAGTTTTTTTACCTGAATAACGGAAGGGTTATGGTTTTAGCAGTCTGCATGTATGTATGTAGGAATTTATTTGTGTTCCACATTTGCGGCTGAGTTGCTGATCCGATTTTGGCGTATGAGGTATAATTAATAATTACTCAAATTTAAAAAAAAGGTTGCATTTATAACAAGTGGGATATCAAATTAAAGAAGGCAAAGTTCTGAATGCTAAAAAACTGTGTTTATTCGTAGTGGGGTTACAGATTTTTAAACTATTTATCTTGCTTAAAAGTGAACATATTTAGTATGACTTTTTTTTTGTAATAGTACGTGTATTCTATTAAAATAAAACCTAAGTATACTTCACATTTCTCTATTATAAAGCGACGCCTGAATGGAAGGTTGTGATTTAAATTGGGGGTAAAACAATGTCTAATTCTTTGCGACTCTTTATTTTCGATATTGTTACGTTTTTTGTTATGCCGTGACTGCCAGAAATAGGGTGTTAATAAGAGCACTATTTATAATTTTCTGTATAAGTATTTACGGTGTTAGGAAGTGGTTGCTTTTTAACTCTGTCTAATCTCAAAATTTAATGTCTAGTATCTGTACTCCGCCACTATAAATATCTGCCCCAGCTAATTTAGGCTTACACAAAACAAGTTGCCTTCTGATATCCTGGACCGGTTTTAAATCACCAAGGATTCGTGTCAAAGTTATGTCAGTAGTGATGAGCAGAAAAAAATTGTGTCGATAGAACCTACCCTACATCCAAACTTAAAAATTTAAGAAAATATGAAGGCAAAGATTTCATCGATCTTGTCAGAAAAGAAACCTGTAGCACTTAGGCAAACAAACTTCCTATGATTGTGATGTTCAGTTTTAGCCTGTTGTCTTTGTTACTCTTACTGAGTAGATGATGTTTTGTTTCATCACTATTCGGTCACGTGTTTAGGAGACAATTAAGATTTTTGCCCACTACGCCTTAGCATACCACGACCGTGATAGGAAAGAGTCCGGGAATAAATAATTTGTATTGAAAACTATGACATCGTTCCCACTAGACCGTTCCGTCACCGACCAACACCGTTGCGCACGGAGCGTGTCAGCATCAAATACGCTCTCGCTCCATACTACGTTGAGACAGAACGCTGTAGATCCGTTCAGTGGGCAAAGTCTAGCGTATCGTGTTTGATACGCTCCTAGTACGGTCATGGTATAGTCTGTGTAGTGGGCCCAGACCACATGCACTATTTCAATAAACTTATGCAGTTAATATATTTTTAAATACAGGAAGGTTTCCCATCCCTACTGTATGTTAACTACACTTCTGTAGATTGGCCAGTCCATACGATTTGGTAGTCACATTAAAATAAACGTATTTTCTGTATGCATCGCTTTTTGTTTGAAAGAATGTTGATTGGAAAAGGGTTGTGTGAGAATTAAAATAAACAATCAGTGAACAAAGAGCTATGGATTGTATATCCTTGTGGTGTAAGAGAGAAAATAAAATGTCTGTATCAGTTAAGTTACTATAGATATTTTTTTAACTAATCAAGATTCAAAACTTGATCAATATAAACGTAAGAGCGTAGCTGCCTCGGTGGCACAACGGTGAGAGGGTCGCATTTTAAAGCGACGGCTGCGCCAGAGGTCCCGGTTTCGATTCCCAGGTCGGGCCTAAAATATTTACCTGGGTTTTTCTGTTTTGAAATTCTTAGGGTAGCCTGGTTCCACCCCCGTGCCTCGGAAAGCACGTAAAGCCGTTGGTCCTGCGCCTGATCACTCTCCGGTCGTGTCAGACTGCTGTCCCATCGGGCTTTGAGTGTAAAAGAGAGTGCACCTGTGTTTGCGCACACACTTGTGCACTATAATATGTCCCGCGCAGTCGGTTAGTCGTTGTAACAGGCCACCGAAGTCGAAATCGGCTAGGGGGACTATTTTTACTGATTATTCAAACTAAATATTAAGCACGTTTAACACTATCATCATGAGTAATATCTGCTTTAAATATTCGCATCACTTATTAGTGTAATGCACATTTTCATACATTACGCACGCGGCAATTTCGGCGTTGCGATAATATCGAAAAATTCATTAAATCCTGAATGTTAACGAGAGCACGATCGTTACTCGCCAAAGCCGATATTAAAATTTCCAATGAATAGAGAGATTTACCGCGCATTAAGTAATTTATTATGGTGACTGAAATATCTGTATGTGCATGTCATATTCCCTTTGATAGGATTAAAAAGGGAAACGCAAAGGTATCGGCTGAACTGACGAAGCTTTTTTTGTAGTATTTTGTAAATGCCTTACGTCATACTTGTAGGTAAATGTAAGACTTTTCAGCAATCGGCTTTCAAATATCAATAAAATGGTTTTAAAATAATATGTTACTATAGTTTATACCAGAAATGTCATATTCCTTTTCTATTTTTTTACGTTTTTGACTTATCAGAATCCGATAAGTAATGTTATGTTTTTGATCCAAGAATTCAATCAAATTGCAAAACTGTTTATTATTATAGGTATATTTATCACCTGCCAATACTTATTGTACAGATAAAATAGCATACAGTATCTTCATTTCCGATACAACGAGAGGTTCAGAAGTTTCAAAGTAATGTTAATGCCTTAAGCTCTTTACGCTACTTTGTAAGCTTTAACTAAGCTTATTGTGTCGCCTTCGCATCATAAACAAGCCCATAAGATAATCTCGTTGATATGTCAGTAAAGTTTCATCTGGCAAAAAATAAAAATAAAAAATAGAACCGGGTTAACTTTTTTAAAATATACTACTGTACTGTGTAGAAAAAGCTGGGGTTTAACTACTCTGAGAATCTTTCACTAACAAATGAAAATATTGTCTTCCTTTTTTGCAGTCTGCTAATATTTTTAATAGAGAGATAACTCTGTAAAATCAAATGCCTAAGAGGTACCTTAGTCATGATGCCAGCTAAAGTGTTCTCAATGCATGAAACACTACGAATTGAAAAAAAAAGTCAATACACGGATTCTAGTCAGACATGATCAATTAGATTGCAGATAAATATTTCAAAAGTACAAACATATAAAGTCATGTCGTTAAAGGAGGCAACATTAGCTAGAGGATTGCGTATACCCAACAGATTAAATATAACTCATATCATATAATACTTTAGTTAAAATGTTGGTTTATTCCTAGGACCCCATCTGAAAATGTATGCAGTCAAAGTCGCGGGTGGAATCTACACCTCAACGTATATAAGTACTGACTAATGATGCAGCCAAATTACATACATACACGTATCAAGTACTTGCCTTATTTATGTAGTTCCAGTATCAAACAGGAGCGAATTGTCGCGTCTCGTTTGGAACCCTCTAATTTCGACGTTATCCAGTGACGTAGCTCATAATGAATAGCCAGAACACACTTGTATAAGGTCATTAAGGTCGCCATAGCATGATCAAAAAGTTTGTATGTTGAACCGGCAACTGGTTTAGTTCAAAAATGTATACATAGGTGCGTATAGGCCCTACCGTTCAACTAGCTATCTAGCCTAGCCCTAAAACTTGGTGTAAGCTTTGTACGCAAAAATAAGTAGGGTATATGAATGTGAGTGGAAATAATGAGAATATTTAGAAAAAGCATACACTGTTATTGAGATAGCTGGCTGCTGTGTATCTTAAACCATACAATTATAAAGCTAAAGATTATGGAATAATGTACTACCGGTCCGATTTGAAAAAAAAATGTTTTCGATAGCTTCGTTATCGGGGAAGGCTCTAGCTAGGTTATACCTATATTAAAGCATCACAACTTCAGTGCATATATTACAATTTTTTTAAGTAAAAAAGTGTTAAAGCTCGCACTCGAACTACTACATGATAAAAGTTCGATTGACGCGAGAATCTATAGACCTATAGCCTATACGTTCTTGTCTAGTATACAATTGTGATTATGCTGTTTTATTCTGACTATCCCGTGTATACCCCATTGTTTCGGGATGATAAATTAGCCCAGCTTACCTGTAGGGATTACTGCCCCATACAGTCGTCACCCTTCGATGTCTCTGCCTTTTATTTGCGTTTGATTATTTGATTAATTTGTTGAAACACAATTGTAAGCTTTCGAATTGATGGATATCGAATAATTACGTTTTTGTTAGTAACGGCCTTTGACGTTGCCTAATAAATATGCCTAATATTTAAAATATTTATAAAATAAATGTAAAATCAAAAACTGAAATTTGCTATGTAGCCGTTTAAGAATGAATAGTTTCAGTTCTTAGCAATGTACCTATTTCAAACGTATCTAGTCTTGAACTTGACATTGTTATTTACTTCAACGAGATAGCGATTTTGATGTACAAGTACATTGATTAGTAGGTAATTATGACTTTGGATTACATTATCTCGGTGTTAAAAAATTAAAGAGCACTATGACCAGGTCCAGGTAACTAGGTATACTCTGAAGAATCGTTAATTTAATTTTTTGATCCTCTTTACAGGTTATACGCTACATATATTTTTATATTAGGCTCACATCGTTAAAACTGTAACACAGCACAAGGATAACAAGTTTTAGTGTTGTGTTGTTATCGATACAAGTTTCTTCGCGATCAAGTAACAATTCACACGGAAAAGATTCTGGGTAGAATTTTGCATAAGCTCTAACTTTCCAGACACATTTTTCGTTACTCGTAAACAATTTCGTTTAAGTGATGTCTAAACAATTACATCGCACTTGTCGGATGTCGTCGCGTTTTTGCTAGTTAGTGCTTAGTGTTTCTCGTGAAATATGACGTCATCAGCCATCTTCTTGATAAATCTCGGCGTTATAGACTAGGGGACAGCGTGAGGACAGTTTTTGTCGATGGAAATAGAGTGATGAAAGGTTTAGATTTATAATTTACTAATATGCTTACTTCAACCACAAAGCTAATGTTTATCTTGGAACAAGAATCTTTATACATACAAGAAAGTCGTGCTAAGTTCACCGCTTTTCTCGAGAGCCGATTTTCATGATTTTTACTTTGTTCGATTTGTCTTGGCCTCGAACATGATAAAACTATTAAAACGAAACGAAGTTCTGAAGAAATATAAATTATGGAGATAAAGACATACAAATATCATTTCTTTGCTTGTCCAGTGTTTAGCCTTGACTTATGAGTTATGACGTTATACAATAAGTTGCAGCGAATCACAGTAATATCCAGACATTTTGCATTTGCAAAAGATGTTGCTTATTTGTCAGGATTGTACTGAGAGGAGAAATATTTGTCAGGAATATCTACGCTTGTTGTAAAATAATTTTACACAAGTTCTTCGCAGAGCTTTGAAACAAAGCATTCCTATTCTTTTTAATACTCAACAAAAAGGTAAAAAAGTATACTTATAGAAGCGATTGTATTTTGCTTATGTATAAAGTATTTATACATTATAATAAATATAATTATTATGATTATATGATGACTTTTTAGGCCATGAATATAACTTGAATTAACACTTGTTGTTTTTCAACAATCTGTAATTAGGATGAACTATTACTGAAGAATACTCGATAATACCGGTATCAAACACCAAGAAAACACTTAATTCACAACCAGCACATTAGCAACAACTCCGCGCCATTATTCGTATGACATTAGTGTTGCCATCACCTAAATGCAGTATACTACATCCCTTCCTTATTAAATTTAAATGTAAACAAGAATTTCCGAAAATACTTTATTAAAGTTTCACAATAATCAAAACAACAAAATTAATCTTCGTGAAGGTCTGCATCTGCTTCATCATGACTTTCATGATCAATTATTTTCCATTCGCCATCCTCCGCTTTTTTAAGATGTATAATGTTTCTTCGGTATTCTTTTCCTGTCGTATCATTCCTAATCCTAACGTCTCCACCATTCACATCTGTCACCGTATGCGGTTCTTGGTTAAAGTTGGAAGTTAATTTATTTTCTTTAGACATATTTTTTACATAAACTTTTTCCCCAACCACTAGGCTATTGTCTGTTGCTTTTCTCTTCCTATCAGCATATTCCTTTCCTTTGTCTTTTTTCTCCTTATCCCTGTCTCTTACTTCTGCATCCATAGTTTTGTGTTCAATGTCAGCTGCAATAGGTATTTTATCCCGAAATTGTCTTCGAAAAAAGAGTTCTGCAGGCGTTTTTCCAGTCGTTGTATGAGGCGTGCTGTTATACATGATTAGATATTCTAGAAGCTCGTCTTTCCATTCTTTTCTCTCTAACTGGCTTATTCTTAATCTCTTAAGCACGTCTCTATTTTGCCGTTCAACTTCGCCATTCATTTGAGGCCAGTAAGGTATTGTGTTATATAATACAATGCCACACTCCTTGCAAAACGTTTTAAAAATCTCGCTAGTGAACTGGTTTCCATTATCACAGGTCAATGTAGCAGGATATCCAAGTCGCGAAAATATTTCTTTAAGGTTTTTAATTGTCTCTATGGAAGTTATGTTTCTCATTATTTTTATCTCCTTGTAACGACTATAATAGTCAACTAATAAGAATAGGTAGTCGTTAGACGGGAGAGGTCCTAAGAAATCTGCAGCTACATCAACCCATGGTTCAACTGGCAGGTCACGCCTTTTCATCGGATGCGGCGGGTTGGGTGCTGAAACGAGAGTGCATCCTTTACATGTTTTTACTCGATTCTCGGCGTCTTTATCGATCCTCGGCCACCAAACCTTAGTTCTGAGGCGGGCTTTCATGGCTACTATTCCAGGATGTCCTTGGTGGGCGGCCTCGATGACTCGTTGGCGTAGTTGTTTAGGGATGATAAGCTTAGTACCTCGGAGTGCTATGTTTCCATGGAAACAAATCTCTGATTGAAAAATCTTGTAGACTTTAACAGATTCATGCCAGTTGTTTTCGAAAACGCCAGCTTTTAGTGCTTTTATTTCTTCGTCTGATGCACTAGCTATATCAATTTCGTTAAGAGGGACCGCTATAGGTCTACTATACTCTACTACAGCATTTATATAGTTTTCATTATCGAACGGTACAGGTTGGTCTGATTGGCAAAGCCGAGAAATGGGGTCAGCAATGTTTTCTTTTCCAGGACGGTAGATAACTTTATAGTTAAAAGCCTGCAGTCTTAGAACCCAGCGCTCGATGCGTGCACAGGGCTTGGATCTTTTACCAAAAATAGTTTCCAGGGGCTTATGGTCACTGATAAGCTCAAATTCTTTACCCAACAAGTATATCTTAAAATGTTCGACTGCCCATACTAGCGCCAAGGCTTCTTTTTCCGTCTGGCAATATCTCTTCTCGCAGTCAGTGAGGCTTTTATTACCAAAAGCTATAACACGTGGTCCCCGGCGGTCGATTTGTATAAGTACTGCTCCTAATCCAACGGGGGACGCGTCTGCTATAACTTGAGTTCTGTCCGCTGGATTGTAATAACCAAGTGTCTTTAGGTTAGAGAGTTGGGTCTTAAGGGTTTCAAATGCCTCATTCTGAGATTGACTCTAATATTTTTGAATGTCAGCTGATTTACTCAACTTAAGCCGAATCAGTTGCTGAAGGGGTTCTGTTAATGATGCTAAGTTGGGCACCCACTTTCCGACATAATTAACCAGCCCGAGAAAACTCTGTATTTCTTCGACGTTAGATGGCTTTTTTGATGACTGAATCGCCTTAATGTATTTATCTAGGGGTTTTATTCCTTTTTCCGATAGTTGATGTCCCAAAAAGTCGATTTTATTGGTTTTATAGATGCATTTCTCATGATTGAGAAGTACATTATTATCTTTCAGGATTTGTAAAACTTTATTTAGCCGTCTGTCATGTTCCAGTTCATCTGATCCATACACTATGATATCGTCAATGAAATTGGCAGTACCTTCACAGCCTAGCAACAATTTTTCAACGACTTTTTGAAACATTTCAGGAGCACACGAAACACCAAACATTAATCTCTTATATCGGAACAAGCCTTTCGTGGTACTGAAGGTTGTTATATATCTACTACTTTCATCGATTTCTACCTGATGAAAGGCATTTTTTATGTCGAGCCGAGAAAAGTATTTGGCTTGTCTGAAGTGAGGTAATAGTTCATCCATAGTTGGAAGTGGATGATTTTCCCTGATAATAGCCTCATTGGCTCTCCTCATGTCTATACAAATCCGGATGTCACCATTCTCTTTCAGGACTGGCACCATCGGGGAGACCCATGGCGATGGTCCATTGACTTCTTCAATGATATCTGCTTCTTTAAGTTCAGCTAACTTTTTGTTGACTTTTTCTTCTAGCGGAATTGGTATCCTTCTATACGGTTGAATAACAGGCTTAACATCTTTGTTGATAGGAATTTGAATTGTGACGTCTTTAAATTTAGAGAATGTGGTAATGTTGTTGACAGGAATACCAATTCTAAGTGCGTTTAGATCAATTGCGCTGGTCTTTCCCAGAAGATTGCGCGTTCCATTTCGAATCACATAGAATGTAGCTTTTTTTATTATATTACCAGCAATTGTTATCTCAGCATCAAATGCACCAAGTACTTCCAGAGGTTTTTGACTGCCGTAGGGTAGCAAAATCTTATCAGGATTTTTGATTAGGTTATAGGCTTTAACCTTGCAGTCTTTCAAAAACTCCCATGTCTTGTCAGTTATAATATTACATTTACTACCAGAGTCGATCAACATGTCAATAATCACACCTCCAACTTTACAATGAACAACAGAATCATCATCTAAATGGAATATATAATCTACTTCATCTGTGTCCTTTTTCGTTTGTTTAATTTTCTGTTTCTTAGAATTATTAGTGTCGTCATTCCTTATATTGAACCTCCTTTTTTGTGATTTAGTTTTGCAATAATCCTTGAAATGTCCAATTATACCACACTTTAAACATTTCTTATCTTTTGCCGGGCAACTACTATCGAATGATAGGTGTTTACTGCTGCCGCATCGAAAGCAATTCCTTGTGCGATGAGGCGTTCTCGAATCAATTTTGTTGATTTCAGAATTTTTCTGCTCAAAAATTTTACTTGTCGCCGGTTTCTCGAACGTGTCAAGTTGTCTATTAACCGTTTCTAGAGTAATAGCAACGGTAATAACTTGTTGTAGAGTAATAGAATCTCCGGCTGCCAAGATTTTCTTCCTTAACTCTGCGCTTGAACCTTTTTCAACTATTTGGTCGATCAAATTCTCATCTTTAGCTGTAAATTCGCATTTATCAGCTTGGTTTCGTAGCCTTATAAGAAAAGTTTCAAATCTTTCTCCTTCTTCTTGTCTCATAAGTCTAAATATGTATCTTTCAAAATATCTACTTTGTTTTGGAGAAAAGTATTCATTTAACTTTTCCACGGCAACATTGTATACGTCCACAGTATTGGTATCATCAGCGTGAGCTCCAGGTAAGTTATAGTATACTTCTTGTAAGGCAAGCCCACCAATATGTAAGAGGGTAGCTCGCTTTTTTAAACTTGAGTCAATATTAGCTGCCAGAAAATATATTTCCAGAGCTCTCTTCCATTTTTCCCATCTCACTCCCACAGAGACTGGGTCACCTTCGCAGTCAAAATTGGTGAGGTTTGGCAGAACCGATGATTGAGCCATTTTGATGTGATCTGTAACAATTGTATAAGTAAACATATCACCTGAACCTCAACTTATCCACTGTTCTTCCATACACAGCTCTGTTATCTCTATTTAGTCTTTGCTATTGACTATACTTTTATTACAAAATTTAATAGATTTTCATCTTTTCTACCAGGTCTCTCGAATTGACCTATTAAGTCTTTCATATTGACCGACCTTGCATTACTACCAGTCTGTCATATTGACCTTACAAAACAACAAAACAAACAGGTATCTCATATGTTACGAACCAGTTTGTCAATTTAACCTCACAAAGCTGCCACGGCCTATCATATTGACCTTTAGTCTCTCATATTGACTTCACAGAACAGTACTGGTCTTTCATATTGACCTGTGCAAATTACCTTAGTCTCTCTTATTGACTTTCCCTTTATTTAAGTTTTTGTTATTTTTCAATCAAAGTACTTTTAACTATACAATCATCACAGAACATAATGCTATTATAAATCCTTGTTTCGGTTTTTTCCTTTTTATCTTCTTTAAATCATTTTATAAGTAGCCAAAATGCATTATTCATATTCATATATAGGTATTCATAATCATATAGTCACTTCATAATATAACAGCAGACAATACATTTAGGCAAAAGATGGTTAATAAGTTACATCATGACCTCAACGAGGTATTCGTGAATTTTAGTATATTAATTTCAATTTAATTTATTTTTTAAGAAATTGAGAAATTGGGCTCTTCATTTTAGGGTTATATTATACATTTGTAGAAATAATAATATTCACAGCAATAAAGCATTCTCTGAACGCTTGTTACAGATTGATACTTCGTATTATCGTGCTCAAAATCACCAGGTGACAATAAATCTATTGTTTGAACCATGTTTGCACCTAGTTTTTGCCGGCCGGCAGTAGGTAGGTATTTCTAACCTCCTTTAAAGTCGAATCATGTATGCAAACCACATGATGGGTTGAATAACGTGTATTTACAGGCTCGTACATTCGTTTTATAGGTAATTAATTAACATTCGTATATCTATACTCTTTAAAATACGTATTTATTTCGTGTAAACCTTGGACATTTTTTGTCAGAATTCTCATAAAAATTTGCGTAACTACCAAACTTTTGACTTTTTCTGTTTAACCAAAGTTTAAAACTTACATTTTCCTGCGTCGCCACTGAAGAATACTCGATAATACCGGTATCAAACACCAAGAAAACACTTAATTCACAACCAGCACATTAGCAACAACTCCGCGCCATTATTCGTATGACATTAGTGTTGCCATCACCTAAATGCAGTATACTACAATTACTAAAGAAGATGTTCTTATTTAAACGTATGTTATCTGCCCCTTGGCCTAAGAAGGTTTCTTCTGGCTCTAGCAATCTCGTGCCACCGAACATTATCGGTAACGACCTCTTTTATATTTTGAAAATAATAGCCATACAATAAGATATAATACACAATGATACAGTGCAAGAAACACCCTTTAATTAAACAATGTGTAACAGAATTTAGAATTCGCTTATAAAAAACTAAGTACTTTAGTATTGAAATTCTTCATGAAAGTGATTCATTCAATGTGAAATCACCAAAAATTAGTAGTATGCACTGGCAATATGTATGGACTTTACCTCTTGGCTTAAAGTACACTCTGCACTTTTAATTTTTGCAAAGACTACTCGTTCCTATTTTCAGACGAAGTCCTTCAGAACGTTCTTACGAATAAAGCTTCCAGTGCTAAGTTACCTCGGAAACTTTTATATCACGCGCACAATAGAGCACCAGATTGCATTTCCAGACCCCTGAATGGAATCCAAGAAATCTGTTGTTGCAAGACGGATGGCAAATTAAAGATGGCAGTGGGAGTGATTGAGTATGAAAAAGCACCTTTAGGATTAGGCTGTGATCTAAGATTTGGTACGCTATCAATCTACCGTTTGACAGGCGAGATTACTATCGAAGTGGCGACATATTGTACAAATAATTGTGATTAATGCCTGACAGTTTCGCTGTTTCGGTTATTAATTTCGTTAAGTGCCTAGTGATCCTGTCTGACGGAAGATTTATTTTTAATTATTCGTTTTTGAATCAACATATTTATTTACTAAAGGACTAATTGCCCGTTTATGTTTTCCCTCAAGATCTTTATTAATTTCTTTGTCCATATTGATTAAAAGGTCACTTAGTTAGTACTTAGTATGTTTTTAGTAGTTTAGTTTAGTTGTTCGTTTTAATTAAATCTAAAAAAAAAAGTGTTCTGACAAAACTCAGGTTCAGCCCAATTACGTCTGTAACGTGCACACTGAGTATATTTTTATTTGCGCTCGGACCATTTCAAAGGCACGTGCCCACGTAATCCTTCCAGGTTTTTTACGTGCATACACAAAAATATTTCCCCCCGCGGTAAAAACATTCGTCCCCGCAAAAGGGCAAATTAAATCATATACCCAGCGTCTCAATTATTCGGAGCGCGCGGTGTGTGTGAGGCAGAGGAACAAAAAGAATGGTGCCGCTAGTCCTTTGAAAGGCCCATCGGGGGTTCTCAATGCTGTCACCCCCAGAAGGGCACTCCACTCCAATCGCAAACATCCTGATCTGGCGTTCTAGTCGCTCGCACGTACATCGACGGCGTTACAGCGGTCTGCTTCTATCAACAGTGAGCAAAAAGCGCAGTGTATAATGTGCGGAGCGATGGAGATGGAAGGGAGGATGGTAGAGGCGCCGCGGCGGCTGGAGAGACGCGCATGCGCGCTGGCTCGCACCCCATTGGTCTGAGATGACGTCATCGGGGTGAGCCCGGTCTGAGTGACACTAACAGTCACCCCCGACCGATCGTAGGGTCCCCTCGTGTTCCGTGTCCCGGTACAAAAACAAACGTTCCAATAACTGATAGAATAGACAGTGAAAAACATTGTGATTGTTTGTGCTTTTGATAAAGGTGCCTTGCAGTACGAGTTGTTTATCGTAGCTGTTGAAACTCCGTCAATTCGAGGTGAGTCTAAGCTGTGTTTACAATGTACTCGTGTCTCTAATCTTAATGACGCTAGTTCATGCATGAATTGAGCTGTTACTTCAGAGATATTCCGTGTTATTTTTTAAGGCTGTGTCCCTTTTAAGCGGAAGTATTTAGTGCGTACTTTAGAACTGTATAACAATTTACTGTTTTGGTTGAACGTTTAGCAAAACCACGTGTGTTCTTTCTGCCAATTTCAATTTAACAGATCCATTTTCAAACCTGTCTTGAACTTATTTGCTATCACTCTCAACTCAAGCAAATTTTTCGGAATAGCTTTATATCATTTTCGTTTTGTCACTGTTATTTATATTTTCAGCCCCTAATGAATGGCTGCAAGTTCATCAAGATTATCTGTACCGAGCGGCACTTAAAGTCAATTTAAATAAACATTGTGATCACGTTTTGTATATTGAGTAGGACCGCGTAACCCGATACTTTACATAAATTAACGTCGCTCATCTCGAATCCATCGCGGAGTTAACGAACCATTGCCAGCTTCATGCCTTATTTGAATATTTGAAAGGAACAAAACGTGCGATGAAAGATGCGGTGGAAATTTTAACTTGCTGAGGGAGAAATCTTCAAGTTTAAAGCTAAAGCCTCTTCTTAACTTAATACGGTCTTATGTTGCTCTCTGGGTGGAGTTGGGGTAGAAAATTACTGTAAGCGCCGAGTTTTAGTAATTGTTAAATATTACCAGCATAATTTCCTCATTGGGTCTTTGTGATATGCGGTCGAAGTATGTGCGTTTCCCTTTATAAAAAAAATAAGTACTCTTCTGTATTTTTTTTTATAATAAAAATAAGTACTCTTCTGTATTTTTTTAAAATTATTTATGAAGACTGGAAACTTGAAATAATTCATTCTTGACCTCTTTGGAAAGAAGAAAGAAGGCCGAAATTAGACCGTGACCCGTATATTTTAATTCAACGTTATTTGAGCAAGGAAAGAGGCCATTCATTAAAGATAAGCTTATTTTTAAAAACGTGTCTCAGAAAATATAGCGACAGAAGCAAGATTCAAATGTAATTCAAAGTGAAATTGAAATTTAATATCTTATTATCTTACCAAGGCTTTATTATCTTACCAAAGAAAACACATAAAACTTAGCCAATTATGAAGCAAAGTTTAAAGTCGCTCACATCTTTTCAAGCAAGGTTGTATTTATTGCGATATATTGTCATTATTTTGTTTTGGATTACAAAGTCATTGGCGAGTGTTATCACTTTTTTAGGGTTCCGTAGCCGAATGGCAAAAAACGGAACCCTTATAGTTTCGTCAAGTCTGTCTGTCTGTCTGTCTGTCTGTCTGTCCGTCCGTATGTCACAGCCACTTTATTCTGAAACTATAAGCATCACATAGCTGAAACTTGGTAGGTACGAGTAGGTGTATTTTGTTCACCGCTTTTCGATTCAGATACAAAAAGTTAGAAAAAATAATATTTAAGGGGGGGCTCCCATACATGAAACTAAAACCTAAAATTTTTTTATTACTCAAACCTATGCGTGTGGGGTGTCTATGGATAGGTCTTTTAAAATGATGTTGAGGTTTCTAAAACCATTTTTTCTAAAAGTGTAAGGTTTGAGATATAGACGCTTCCAAAGTGGTAAAATGGGCGTCCCCCCCCCATCTAACTTTTGAACTAAGAAAGTGAAAATTTTGAAAAAAAAATATATAATGTAGATCTCAACAAAAACTTGCAACGAAAATTGGTTTGAAGGAGATCGAACCAGTAGTTTCTGAGATATTGCACATTTTTATCAACCGCAAATATAACTTTGTTTTTCATACAAACACTATGAAAAACAAAGTTATTTTTGCTGTCGCAATATATTGTGATGTTTTCGTTAAGTGAAAGTAAGTGGACCCTGAATTTAGTTAAGGGTGGCACGGAACCCTCAGTGCGCGGGTCCGACACGCACTTAACCGGTTTTTTTTAATAAAAATAGTTGCTTTAAGTAATGATAACTTTTTGGGCACATGTACTTACTTACAAATACTTTGAATTGAATTTATTGGATTAAAAATACCAACTTATTACCTCTCTAAAGTAAGTAAGCTTTAATGTCAAAACGAGGCCCTTCCAATTCAGTTCAACGTCTATTCTGAAACTAGCAAATATCGTTTCATGTGTTTCGTTTGCCATAATAAGAATCCGCTTATCAATATCAAATAATTATAACTAATATAAAGGAAATAGAATATAAATGCAATGATATATTTCCGCCAATAACTGGTTATGACCATAAAGGCTCAACTAATTGGTGGAATAAAACTTGTGCTGCCAATTTGGAGACCGTTATTAGGACGTATGGTCGCAGGTGCTGCCAGTTAAAACCCTCAATGAGATTAGCCCTTGAATTTAAGAAAGTTTATACTATCAACACATAATACACACACACGTATTACAAAGTATTCTAATAATTACATCTGAATATAAATTATATGATTTTAGATTGAGAAGTCCACTGCTGGACACGCCTTCCCATCATGCTGTTGATTCCTTCCCTAGGCATATGGTCAGCAGTGGACGTCCTTTGATTGATTAATATGAATTTTAGATTGATAGGCAGATATAATGACCAAACACATTTTATGTTGCGGCCCGGAGTACCACTTCTAAAATGTTCTCTGCGCCATTTATAAAATAAAAAAAAAGGTTGAGTACCGCTGATTGGATGGTCAACTTTTTTTAACATATATTATCTTGTCTACAGTATTTTTTATAATCTACACTTTCAAATTTAGTGCGGTCACTGTAGCTCCAGTTTAATACGCATCTGACACCGGTTTTATCTTTCGCCTAAGCGTTTTTCACAAAAAAATATGACATATTATTGCCGCATCAAGAGCAGCTTTTCGCATTTTGTTTTCGCTTATTTGTTTTCATAAATTCATCCCTGTTTCGTACGTGACTGAAATGTCAGAACATTTAAACGCAAAAATAAAATTATTTCGGATAAAAGTATCAAGTTCCCTTGAGTAGCTACAGCATTTGTTACGGTCAACGGATACGTTTGAATTACCTGTTTTTAAAACATACATATTTTGGTCCTAATATATATTTGATTTATCAAATTGATCGTATTCGCTATTGGTATCACCCGTAAAGTTGACGAGAATAAACAAGAATACATGGTGATGGTAGCTATCAATACCAGAAAATTATAGTTGTCAATAATAACAACACAAAGAACTTTTGTCTTTATTTTTTGACAACCGTAAGAAGAGTTGAAGTTAATAACGTAACTATTGGACACAAAAGCGTGTACCTAACTGCTTTTGCAATTTTAGGTATTTCTCATTTTTTACTTCTCAAATGTATTCAAAGGCAATTACCAAACAATGCACCTGCAAAATTGTTCTATGACTCACTTTATTCGTCCATTTAATCCAAAGATTGGCTGATCGTTCAAAGCGAGATCGTCCGATAATGGGTCCTAATTTGATTGGCACCCGGACAGCTGTGCACGAAGTGAAAACTCTATTACTTCCCTACTTGGCCGGGTTTTATCGTCAGTTAGAGGAAATTAGTATATCGATTGGCCTATTTAGGATTTATTTTGCTGAATGAAACTGTTTATTTTTGGAACTGTTTTCTCATGAATTTTTTGAGTAGGTGTTTCCCACTGAAAGAGGTTCTATAGATTCCTGGATTGGAAAAAATTGTCTAGCCAGTTGACTATTTATTAGGTTCCGGAAAAATAAATCGAATCTTAGCTAAAGCAGAAATATTTCAAATTTCTTTCCACTTTAAAGCAAATATTTACATGAGGTAGTTCTGTCAAATCCTGATTTTATCCAGAATTTTGTCGTTACTATTTATATGGAGTCTTGGATAGGTTTGAAACGTTTGAAACAGTTCCCAAATGTCAGCCAATTAACTCAATTATAAGCTTTGAAACAAAAAATAGGATATAAATTGCACTTGTAAAAAGCAACTGTGACAGACGAGGATTGTATGGTGACAAAACACTATAAAAACAAAAGTAAAACTAACAAACTGGATGTTCCTCATTTACACGCAAAACCACTTCTGTTTCCTTACATACAGAATTAGCTGAATAAATTCATCATTTTAATCTTGTCTATTAAATTTAAATGTAGAATCACACGTGATTGAGACCGCAAGGTTTAAAAGCGGTATTTTAAAAACTTTTGTTTGTATTTTTTATAATGCCAAAACATAATTTTGGTCGAAAAGCTTTAGAACGACAAGACAATTTTTACTTTTATGGAAAGAAGACGTTATGTTGTTATTATAGACGCAGAAACGAATGGACACAGTATTTAGAAATACAATAGTTTTAGTGTAATGTTGCTGTTGTTACTATTTTTTGAGTCACGATCTTTATTGCGCCAATTATAAAACTATCATCTAATTGTCTTGTACGCTAGAACTTACTGCTACAAAATGCTGTTATATCTCTTTTGTAAACATTAGAAATAGTAATGGTGTTTTAAGGAAATAGAAATAGGTAATTATCCAAAATTGATAATTTCAAGTATATTCAGATTTATGATAGGATGGGTAACTTATCCATATACAATACGATGTTAGGAAACAGTATTATTTTAGGAACTAAAACTTACAACTTATATGAACAAAGCTGTTAACTAGAAAGACAATGGCAATAATATCGATAAAGTTCCACTTAACACTATCCATTACATCTCAAGCTAAAGCCCTCAAAGCGACTCTTGATAATTTAGATCATAGACAAAGTCTTTCAGTACTCAATCAGTCCCAAACAATCGGAACTTAACGCCTCTTTGCCAAGCGTCGGGTTCCCTAGGGAGCTCCCGTCATAGTGATTGAGCCAATTATTACTGTTTTGCAATCAATTGAAATGGAGCTGCAAAGGATACGGCTCGGCGAATTTGGTTTGTTGATTTTGTGACTGTTGTTGTGAATGTTTACATGATGAAGTTGTTAAAATAATCACATCTGGTCTGTAATGAGTTTTGTTGATGCTTCAATAAGAAACTAGCTTTATCTTTACAAACTAAACAGTAGATCGGTTCATTGGTAGTATTGGCTCATACATGAGCATGAGAAATGCGGAAATTGAGATACGATCATACGAAATGCAATTTTCCCTTAAATTTTCAATGATGATAACTGTCCTACTAAGACAATACAAAAACTGAACTTTACCAAAATCATATATCAATTTGGCTCCATCTTACCCATTCCGCTTTTTAAAGTTACCTACCATAAATAAGAGACAGTCTTTTCACGACGATTGAACATGAAACATCTGAGTTCGCGAGTTGTTACTTCTTCTAAGTGGGGCGGAAAGAATTAATCATTTTAATAAAATGAAAAGAGAGGATATATCAATCTTTTGTCTCAAGCTATGACGCGCCCGGGAAATTAAGACTGTGAAGAATGGGGAGGCCATTATGGAAATTATTATTTGTTTATAAATAAAACGGTGCGTGTCTATGCAATAAATCTTTGGAGCAATTTTAAGAGTGCCCCTTCTAATCGACTGACGAGAGAAGATTATGGTCAAAAATGATGACTACTTCATTAATTTAACCTTATTCTCTTAAATAATATTTCTTAACTTATTACTTGTCCAAAGAATGTTTATGTTTAGTGATCAGTATGAATCCTCCTGAAAATCCTGAACGGTCCTCAGAGCACAAAACCGAAAACAGTCATTGATCAACTAAGAAATCTTGTACTAATCCAGTTATGAAAAAAACAATTCCCCTTGAAATGATTACATTTTAATATTACTCGTATACTGAAATTATAAAAATACGTGTATTGCAATTGAAACTAAACTGGTCGTTAATTTTAATTCGAACAATGCACAGAGTCCAAATGGAATGGAATTTGGAAACATTACGGTTTGCGCTATACAGATAACGATTGTGTGTTTATTTCACAACGTTTGCTGGAACCCAAAAATCCACATGAACCGAAACCCCGCGATTTATCGTTTCAAAATTATCGCTAAACATCGTCAATTTCGCTACGTTTTCGCCCGGAGCTATGTGGATTGAAAAATTGTAGCGGGGTCCGTGAGGCTTATGTAATTTGATGCAGCCTGCGCTCCCTGATATGTCGCCGTAGGCGGCGTAGGGCGGATTTAGGCCTCGTGCATACTAAGCAAGTAGGTACACGGGCTATTTTTACACGTCTCATTTTTATACGCTACGGAAACTGATGAGAAGCTATATTTCTAGTTTTCTCTGACTGTGGAGAGAGGGTTGAAAGAGGTTATTTCGAGTCCAAGCTGAAATCGCATTTTGGCCATCGAAAATATCTCATTGAAACAATTTTCATTTCCTTGATTCTACAGATAAATGTTAATGTCTGTTCTTCCCAAGATTTCCTATTTTTTATCGAACTCATTAAACCGACTTCATAAAAGGAAGTTCTAAGTTGTATGTTTATTCGCAATCATCTTAAACAATTTTAATGCGGTTTTCAGTTCAATCGAGTTTCTTTATCTCTATACCGATTAAGTATACGAGTATTATAAATCGATTGCGCGATATGTAGCCATTTCGACTAAGGTGTTCTTATACATACGTGTAGTTTATATTGTAATTTTTATGTGCTTAATATTAGAGATAGATAAAATCTTTTCTTTTTAAACTTCATTGTAACAATGTTAAATTAGCATTTAATTTATAACAAATGTTGACGAAGGACATTTATTGATATGGATGATAAACTATTTTGTGTCCACTAAAATATTTGACCTTTTCACTGGCATGTAATAGAGCATTGTAACTGTTTAATAGCCTCGAGCGACAGGTTTAAGTCAGGGAAGTTTTTCCGTGAATCAAACTTTTCGCTCAAGGCGCTGCAAAGGAGAATATCCCCACATTTCTCGTGTACATAGTATCAATATATCTGTTTGAGGGTGCCTCAAGGATTTAGGTCGAGGTGTCTGGAATTACTTGGGTTTATGATACCTTGAGATGAAGGTGTGAATTCTAGGTCAGGTTGTTTTGAAGATCGTTATAGGTATTGTTATTTACGTAGATAAACATTATTTTTTACGTATAAATATAAAAAAAAGTTTACGCTATAGTTTATTTTTGTTTTTATAGTATTTTGTCACCATACACACTTAATAATATAAATTGCACTTGTAAAAAGCAACTGTGACACTGTGACAGACGTATGCCTATATGCCTATATGAATATAAATGTATAGGCATACGCCCGGATAGCGTAAGACACGGGGTTCAATGCTTCGTCTGTCACAGAGCCACAGTTGCTTAATTTTTACAATTGCAATTTATATTATAAAGTTTACGCTGCTTGGTTTTTACCTCAAACAAGAATTTAGGTAAAGATATGCAACCTCACTAACAATGGTTAGACTTATCGAACAATGAGCTTGATTATTTCTGTATGAGGTTAACCAAAATTGCAAACGAATGATAAGTGGATGTATCTACGAGTAAACCTTTGTGTATTATTATGAAAAGCCTAAATAACAAAATTGTACGAGTGACTATAATCTGTGGCGACATGTAACGTCTTTTTTAACAAGATTTTATTTTTACCCAGTGTAATTATGATTTAAGATTTTTTTTACCTGTCGTCAGATGGTGAAAAATTAAAACAACAAGGGTGCGCGAAATTAAAAAAAAACCTTACCCATCCACTACGAATAATCCCCCTAGTGTTTCTCTTTCGAAATGCGGAAGCTAATATGGGGGAATAGAATCGGATTACCTATAGGGGCAGCTCGGACTCATACCGGGTGTATACTGTACACTTTTGGATACCAGCACAGGTATTATGTAACTTGACAGCGATCGCGTGGTTGTAATGTATAAGGTCACCTCGTTTTAAGTGATAATATTTAAACGGCTGATTCAGCACAGTAAATTAACCATTTTTTTTAACACTATGGGGTTTTATACGCTAGTTTTTGAGAAAATTGGAGACTAAGGTAATATTTTTTTCAGATTTTATTTTTTTATTAATGAAGGTTAAGCATAAAGAAAAAGAAGGTTTGGGCATTAAATTGAGAGAGGCGAAGCCGATGAAGTAGATAACTTTTTAAATTGTCAGGGTGCTGTTTTGAAAAAAAAATATTGTCCTTGCTAAAGAAAATAATAAAAATGAAATCTCGATTTTCCAAAAAATAATGACAGTGTTCTGTTTCTATGATGTATACAAAGACACTGTTAATATATTATCACTTAAAACGATTTGACCTTGTATATGCCAAAAGAAATGGCAAGCGCCATTAATTAGATGTCAAAAGCGAGACGATTTTTCTCCGCTATATATTTTTTTTTACGGTGATCTCACCTGACGTCTATAGGCAATGGATGCGTCTAGAGTGGTATGGTCGAGGTATCGCGGTCGCCTTTTTAAGCAATTTCAAACGAATGCTTCAAAGGCATAGCTTCAAACAAAAGACGGCGCAATGTGCAGGTGATTTTGGCTCTTGAGGCGGTTAAGCGGCGGTGTTACACGTAAGTATCTGCTTAGAAGCAACTACTTCATGTCTTAAAGAGACCTAGGTAAAAATTCTTAAGGAAAATAAGCGAGCTTTTAAAATTATGTCTTAATAGCTACTACACATAGCTACTACCATATGCAAGGTGACAACGATCGAATTAAGTAATAGCCCTACCGGTGTACTTTTGAGTCAATATACCGGGTGGCAAATATTTTGTTTTGTGCGGATCCAGACAGGCCAGATGACATTAACTTTGGCTTTGCAGCTTTTTAATTTGGTTAATTGCCAAGAAGAGTGTTATTATTTATTTGTTTGTATACATATGAGGAGAATACTGCTTGATTAGATTGACCGAGAAAGGATGGAAGGACGGAAGATGTTATATTAAAGTTATTTTGAGTAGATATTGAATATGTTTTTATTCTACTTTTGAAATTTTTAATATAATAACCTAAGAACTTTTATTAAACGCTCAGGGATCGATAGGCTGCCGGCTGTCGCCTAAACAAATATTGTTTGATTTGATTTGAAACAAAAGAATGTTGATACACACTTATGTTAGGTTTTAATAGAGTTGGTGGTACTTATCAATCCTTTTATTTGAAATTTAAATGAAAGATTTGATAAAATTGATTGTAATAGGTTTTGGTATACTTAGAAAACTAGCGTACGTACACTAGTATGTATAAAAATTGCAATTCAACCTTTAATTAAAGTGTCACACTCCCATTATAGACCACCGCTTAGTTTTCAGTGCCACCCTCACCCTGTATTCATGTAGGTACAGCTTCTGCCGTTGTTTTGCTCTCTGAGTGCGTGGGTGCTATCTAAACGGCTCGTATGTCATCGAGATGAAGCCAGTGCAATCCCAATAGTCAGTGTTTTGTTTAGGATTGCCGATTAGTGACGTTAGGGAGTCGATAGTTTTGATATCTATAAAAACTTACAAAAAGTCATTTGTAAGAAATAATAATTTTATAATCAATAAAGAAAAAATATCGTTACATATAACAGAGCAGAAAATAACGTTCACATAAGAAATGAAAATTCTTGTTTATTTACTCGGTATGTTTATTTACTCTTGTTTATTTACAGCGCAGTAAAGGGAAGTTCTTATTCGTGTATAGAATATAGCATAATATGTACACAATGCTGAAATGGTCTTAGCATACAGATTTCTTTAAAATTTACCTATCTATTTCTGACAGTGTTTTTATATCTGCTTGAGAATTCAAAATTATGTCGGGTCAGGGTTTGGAAATGCATTGATTATTGAAAAGTAGCCAATTATTAGATACTTTTTATCGAAGCACTATCGACAGTGAATAAGAAAAACATTTAAATTGAACTGCATCACTATTGTAAACCCCGCAAGTTTTATCGCGCACTGTAGTGGACGGTAGTCATCCTTTATTTTTCATTTTGAAAATTTTAATGTTTGCCGCTACCATTGCCGCTTTGTTTATTTGTCAATCAATAAATCAGTTTTAGGTTTTGTTACCTATTTTTTCCGATTTTGAATATGAAATTATTGTTTTGTTGTATTAATTTCGAAAAAGTTATTTCTGCCAGGTGAACAGAAACTCATTTCTCCCTTTTAGTATCCTTTTGTTTTGATACCTACCTATTGAAAAGTGCAAAATTACTTAAGTTTATTTTATCCCTCAGACAGACTTGACGAAACTATAAGGGTTCCGTTTTTTGCCATTCGGCTACGGAACCCTAAAAAGAGTTACGAATACAATTGTTCTTAACGTATCGAAAGGTGTGTTAAACTTTCTTGTTTCAGGTAATTTTTTTTCAGTATTTTATTGTGTTTCAAGGTCTGTAAAATTCGATCCAATCAGAATGTTGGCAATACAGCCTTAACTCGTCAAGTATGTGTAAACGAGACAAAATAAAAATTTCATTGTTATGCGGCGCCCGGCTGTCGTTTGATACCTGACTGATTAAAGTATAGTACCTATAATTAACATCAACTTTAAAACCTCCTTTATCTGCGTTATGCGAATGCAAGCCTTTATAAAACATTCCACTTTCTAATATAATGTAGTTACATTCGGCAAGTCGACGCAGCCTTTTTAACGAGTTCAAACTCATACCGACGTCGTTTAATTACCATGAAAAGTTAAGCTTTTTAAAGCTAATGTACCCACAACTAAATTCCCTCAAAACTGTGACGTTTTATAAATAAAATATACGAGTCGTTGGCCGCGAGGACCCCAGAGACGAGTTGCACACATTTTGCAAAATTTATTTACATAGGTCTCAAAGAGGGTTGTTGAAGAAACGCATTTTGGCTGTAAACCTCTCAGACATTCTAATGAGGAGGTATTTGTGTTAAGAATGAATGAAACATGCTATCCAAGACTTAAAGGGAATTTGTGATTCAAGGTAAATGGTATTTTTTCATAGTAACGTCATTGTATTTGGCCATCATCCAGTATCTGGCAATAGGCTTTTTTGTTTCAAAATACCTAAGGCTCAGGCTTATCAGTGTTATGACATTTTAAACTTTCGCGTTGCATTAGAATGAGAATGAATGAATGAATCGTGTTAAGGTCCGTCATGTCTAATACTTATCTGTGTTACACGAGACATGATACTACCCACATTATTGTCATTACTACTTACCAAAATAAGTTTCAAAGAAGCTGACCAACTTTTGTTCAGTCACGTTTTTCTTGATCGATAATGGGGTTTTTCTGTTATTTATCACCATAACCTTCGTAAGAAGTTACATTTTGTAAAAAAATCATATCAGGAAGTTCCATCCGAATTACAAGTATGGATTCAGATTTCGAAATGCACACGTGGCGACACCTTTCCCCGTTTGATTTTAATATAAATGTAAAATATGCCAGCTGATATCGCATAGGGTTTCGCAGCTGAGATGTGAAATGATTTCACAACTTTTATGTCTAACATTTCGCTAAATCCCAAAGCTTGTTCAAAAATAAACCCCTGTGTCGGGAACCCCGAGTTTAAACAGTACACGTAGCTTTCATACAATATTAATAGGGATGCTACACCCGTCTGGTGGGACTAGGGTCACAACAACTTTTAGGATGCAATTCTATAAGAGCCTATTTGGGAAAGTGGTTGTAGTGCTCAGAATTCGTACAAAGAGCAATCTTATATTTTTTTTCTCTGTAGTAAAACGACACTTGATATAGGTTTATGTACAAAATGTCTAGATATGTTATTGAAACCAGAAAATATGAAGTTTCAAGAATTTTTTCAAAGTCTGCCATTTGTAGAACTCATAGCGCTATACATTACATATAAAACTTGCTGAAACTCGCATTTTTTTAAAATAATTTGTTAAAATAAATCTTAGAACTTTCCTGCCGTGTAGCAACCCTATCTTGTACCGACTACTACTAAATGTAACACGTGTATTTAGTTACGAGTATACTCTTAAGGGAAGCGAGAGTTTAATTAGATTTATTGATTGACACCTCAGAGTAATATGGATGGGGTAGATTGCTAATCACTAAAGTACGAGTACGTCCTTTGATGCAGATGGTTTTGTAGTTTTCGTTATTAACTACAAGTTATGAAACCAAAAATTGCGCACGGGCGGGACTCACACCAGCATCTTTCTAGCTTACCGATGCTGGTTCGAGTCCCACCCGTGCGCAATTTTTGGTTTCTTATTTCATCTCTAAGAATTCAAATATGACACTGTGAGTGTTAAGCAACATTCTAAACCATACAAGTTATGAAGTAGGTTAGAGAAAGTCTTCAGTATTATAGTTATACGAAACCTTAGAGACTGAACCAAAATGGAACTACATACCTGCATACATATAAGTAACTCTATTAATATACACAGTTGGTACCATTATCCCCTTACCTCATCAAGATAATGATGTTTGTGTTTTGATTTCAGTATTTTTCTTTAGTTTAATAATCAAGAAGTAATCTACTAAGTTTCTTTAAAAATTCAACTCTCATTATCTCGCAGTTGAAATCAGGATTGCAGCGCTTTAATTCACTAAGTGTTTCGCTTGTACGAAGAATTGTATACGTTATTGTTCTTATTGCTTTCAGTTTACACGAATGCACTTTGAAACCTGTTACCAATGTATAAAGTGTCATAGCTGTTATACAAATTTGCAAATAGGCATGCCAGTTTATCGATAAAATTTTAAATTACAAGCAGATGCTTTCAATTTTTAATCACATTCCTATTTTTTTATTATTTACAAATTGATTATTGACAAACTAGGCTAGAAAAGACTGTTATAATAACAATTTGTTTAAAAGGCACGTCCACTATTTCATGAAACAGCTATTTTATAATTTATCCGAGTAAGGTTACTGAATTCCACATGGATTTTTAGCCATCTAAGCAACTTTAGAATACGTTGCGATTTTTTTACATCTGTGACTTTACTAGAGAAAACAAGTTCTTAGAATTTGGTTTTACAGTGTTTTGTATCGATAACAACTAAATATTATAAATTGCGATTGTAGAAATAACTGTTCCAGACAAGGAACAGTTTTTTTGACACAGTTTTTTCTTGTCTGTCACAGTTGATTTTACAAGTGCAATTTCCAATTTTTTGAAATCTATCGATAAAATTACCCGGCTATAGTTTATGTCGTCACACCACTATGCATACCACAGTCGACCTTTTTAAGTGGATTACACTCGGATTTGGACAATGCTTTAGTTTTTACAACCGCTTCAGGCATTGGATGGATGGGTCGTTAGATCCCTACTCTGTTTCAATTCTAGTGCGTTATTTACGGGAATTGTTCCATTTTGGATTACGCATTCTGGTTTGGGTGTTTGTTGTGAGATAAAGTATAGATGTTCCAGTATTAATGATTGCTCTAGTACTTTTACACATATGTAACATATTATTTTCTTGTGTAAATAGTCATATTATTGTAACACATTGTGTTGAAAGACAACAAAGGCAAAATGTAACATAAAATAGGCGAAAAAAGATATTGGAAACAAATTTAAAGCTTATTTTAATCCATAGGTATGATATGCTGATATTACCTCTATTACATATGCTGACAATTTTTTGGAACTTGTTAGTGTTATGCAGCGCAGGCATTATCATTTGTGTTTCATAATTATTGTGAATTGCTATTATTTACTTCGTATGATAAGCAAAAAATCGTACAAAGTAGTCGGTACTTGCCCAAACTTTCCCTGCATTTTTTTCAAACAATAAAATTTTAGGTAAAATGCTTATTCACTTATTAATTATAGAATAGAAGCGTAAATTTCACAATTTTCAAACACTTTAATAAAATGGTGTTTCAGAATTGTGAAATTTACGCTTCTTTTTTATGATTTACTTCATACCATAAGCAACAAATCGTACAAAGTAGTTGGCACTTGCCTTGCAAAGTTTCCTGCATACTTTAAACAATCACATTTTCCCTTTGTTGATTCAACGTCTGGATTTTACGAATATATCCCAGTCACATGAATTTCTATTTCCCTCCTTACAATGTTACCAAGTTTCAAGCTAGCGGCATGTTCCGCATAAACCTATAGAACCGAGTCTTATATGCTGATTCACACATGTACTTTATTCATGTATCGAGCAGCTAAGGAATAAAAATATTTGCCAAGAGGATAGGATACCAGCGGAATGATATAGAATACAGACATGATCTAAAAATAAATAACTTGTTGCTGCTGACTGATATGGCTTTCGGCTTTTTATTTCATTTTGATACAGAATTTATACTCTGTGATCAAAAAGTAAGTAATTAGTGTGAGTAGTAAATGTCTGTTACTTAAAATAGAGCCTATTCATATCATCATCATCATAATTATCAGCCTAAGGACGTCCTCTGCTGAATATAGGCCTCATCCACGGCTGCACAGTAGCTGATCGGAATTGTCTGCATCCAGTGTGATCCTGCGATCTTCACAAGTCTTCATCGGTCTATCTTGTCGGTGGACGTCCTTTGCTGCGTCTTTGGTCAAAGGGTCTCCAACCTAGGACTTTTTTGCCGCAACAGCCATCAGTTCATAGCTCTATGTGCTCTGCCCATTGCCTCTTGAGCTTACTGATTCTCAGAGCTATGTCCGTTACCTTAGTTCTCGTGTAAAGAAATACCGAGCGTTGCCCTCTCCATCACTCGTGGAGACATTAACATAAAATGACTCCATCTGGACATAATATAACGATAACATTCCGAGATAATAATATGGGAGTAGGAAAATACATCGTTCAAAAATCTTTACATATTTCTATGCACTTATCTTCAGCATCTAGATTGAATTAAATAGCCATTACAAACGATGCAGAGCGTCGCATCAATTTTTCCAAAGTAAAATATTGCACACAACATAAGATTAAGTTTCAACATTTTTGTGTTTTAGTAAACAATTTGTCAGTTGCTTAAAAAATTTGACACAAGGAAATCCATCAGGCATTAAATCAAGATTACTGTTAAAATAGACTCCAGGTACCGTTATTATGGTTTTTAGATGTTAATAAAAAGCCATTAACAGGCTCACGAGGTCTCAAGCATATTTTTATGTAGAAAACTAACTGAACTTTGACAAGAACATACTTATCGGATGCTATTTTTCAATGGCTTTTACCTTTAGATTGATTGCAATTTGGTAAACCTATAGTGTAATATTGTCTCTTTATGCTAATCCGGAGATTAAACAGATAAAACAACTTAGTTTTGCAAAGATATATCATGTGGTTAAATAATTATTATTGTAGCAAATCCATCTTAGTTTAAGTGAGATTAATTGGGTTCCAATTTAGAATTAAGAGGTAGTTCGTATTTTGAAGATTTTATTTTGTAAACAACTATTGATTGATGAGAGCATTTTATTGACTTTTCTGCAATCATCCACAGATACAAAAAAAGTTCTTGTCACAAACAAGTTCTATTGAATCAAAAGTAAAATATGCCATGTTACGAAAATAAAATACACTAAAACATTTTAAGACCAGCGCGAACTAAAGTGATACCGAAACAAGCATTATTACAGGACCTTTTTTACTTTACAAATTGTGTTTTGACCTTTACAAACTTCATAAAATAAAATTGCTATTGTAAAAAGGAACAGGAATCAGCATGCCTGGATAGCATAAGACACAGGGTTTGATTCTTTGTCTGACACAGGTGCTACTTATAAGTGAAATTTATACAGAGTGACTTTGAAAACATTGGCAATATTTTAAACTAAGAACCTACTCATGATCCGAGCCGAGAAAATCATAAAGTTACACTCGTATTTCCGGGATCCGTTTAGGCGGAGTAATTATTTTGATACTTTAATAGTATTTGTCAATTTTAGAAAATTAGTTATTACTTTAATTTGAAGCAATAATCAATTCTAAAGTGTTTAACATGATTTTACTCGGTTTCATCAAATGTTAGTTTATAACAATTGATTTTCATTTTAATATGCGGAAGGGACTACGAAACATGAGTAGTTTCTTAGTTTGAAATATTGCCAATGTTTTCAAAGTCATCCTGTATAAGTATACATAGTTTAAAACTGACTGCTAACTGAACTTACAGCCTCTATGTTTTCTGCTCAGTGCATATATCAAATACCCTCTTCATCGTAGAGTATGCATTTATACACGGATAGTACATTATATTTATATATTTTATTTATATATATATATATATATATTATTATGTTATATGTATATATAAATACGTTATGTAAGATTATTTATAGTATTTAGTTTATTACTAATATTAAAAAAATATAAATAAATTATAACTTTTTTCCGTATTATTAATCTAGCACTGCCGATAACCGCAACTATTTTATTTCCAACACCTATGGGTTGGCTGGAAGAGATCTCTTTTAGGGATAAGCCCACCTTTGTTCACATTGTGACTTCTTGTATTTTCTGTACATATTTTAAGTGCAATAAAGAATATATATATATATATATATATATGCCAGTACGAAGCTCAGACATCCGCGAATCCAGAGTTTAAACGAAGTAACTCATCATACGCAGAACTAGCGACTAACGAGCGGGAACTAAAGGTCTGGTAAATATTCGCAAGTGTGTCCTCAGACGAACACACAACTTCTGAGTTTTAGCTTTACCTACTATAATTTAGCTTTATAAACTTTTGCTTATACCAGTTTGCGGTCTCGTTTTACAGGCTTGTGCTCTGGAGCAAATAGTTTTAAGTTGTTTAATGTTGGTACAAAAAAAATTCTAATAATTTAGGTAATACTTGAAATATTTTTATTTCATACATCTGTTGTAAACTTTCATGGTCACTTAAATAAGAACAGTTAATTACGGGATTACTACGATGTACCGTATTATTTAAGAGCTTACGATCTTATTATCGGGAGAAAAGGTACATGTCAGCAATATCGTAATTAACTATTCTAATATTTCATTAAAAAAAAGGCATGTGATTTTTTAAATATACTTTTTTACTTTGTAAAAACCATGTTCTAATGTCGACACTTAATACCACTTAGATTATGCAGGTACAGTCACTATAATTATTAAAATGAATTAAGTGTACATTGGAATTCTGATGCAGAATTAAGCAGAAGCCTTTATGATAAACTTTTAATGTCCATCAATCAAACACATATCTAACTAACTTGATTTTGTTTAGATCACGTTTTTCTACTTTATTAAAACAATAACATGCAACATATAAAAAAAAAGAAAAAAAAAGATAAAACGAAAAAAAGATTAGATTTGCAAAAGATATAACGTTTCTTTACTCGCTTTCTGTGTGACCATAGACCTAAAATCCTTAAGACGTGACGTGCGTCTCGGCACGTAATTTGTAACGACGGAAGCCTCTGAGCTGAGTAGATAACGATATAGCTGGGTTATATCCCGTTTCGGGATAGCAGTAATATCTATCTTTATTACGGTTGGCTTACAATTGCGGTCACAGGGTTTAATAAGTACCCTTACCTTGTTTTTACTCGAATATTCTATCTGCTACTTATGAATTTTAAGAAAAGAACCACAAGCTTTTATTGTGAACTAGATCAACTAACGGACCTTGAGGCGCATCTACACGATTTCTGACTTCGTCCTGCAAATCATGATGCTTGAATTTAACTACTAACTGACACTTATAGGTATCTAGTGTTAGCGAGTAGAAAATCGAGAAGCATGGAACGGCACTAGACAAGCGAGTGATGGTGCCCCTCCCTACGCGAGCTGTCATTCGGACACGGACCGACGCGGAATTACGTGCGCAATTATCGTGTAGCTCTGTTTTTAGGGTTCCGTAGCCGAATGGCAAAAAACGGAACCCTTATAGTTTCGTCAAGTCTGTCTGTCTGTCTGTCTGTCTGTCCGTCCGTATGTCACAGCCACTTTATTCTGAAACTATTAGCATCACACCGCTGAAACTTGGTAGGAAGGTGTATCTTCTTAACCGCTTTCCGATTCAGGTACAAAAAATTTGAAAAAATGATATTATAAAATGATATCCCATACATGAAACTAAAACGAAAAAAAATTTTTTTACTCAAACCTATACGTGTGGGGTGTCTATGGATAGGTCTTTCAAAATGACATTGAGGTTTTTAAAACATTTTTTTCTAAAAGTCTAACGTTTGAGATATAGACGCTTCCAAAGTGGTAAAATGGGCGTCCCCCCCATCTAACTTTTGAACTAAGGAAGTGAAAATTAAAAAAAAATATACATAATGTAGATCTTAACATAAACTTTCAACGAAAATTGGTGTGAGCGAAATCGAACTAGTAGTTTTTGAGATATAGCACATTTTTATCAACCGCAAAAATAACTTTGTCTTTCATACAAACATTATAAAAAACAAAGTTATATTTGCGGTCAACAAAATATTGTGGTATTTTGGCTAAGTGGAAGTAAGAATCCCTAATTCAGTTAAAGTTGGCACGGAACCCTCAGTGCGCGAGTCCGACTCGCACTTAGCCGGTTTTGATATTTAAATAAATAGATATAACGTAAAGTGTGTTTCACTAGGCATCTAGTACCCAACTATTATTGAATCTGTCTGTACTATGAACCGATTCAAACTAGTTACGGAAGTTCTCCGCTTAGTTTACAGTAAGCTGTTAAGACTCGATCTCTAAACCTTGATTAGCATTCAGTGCATTCGCTTACGCTATGTTAACTTAAAAATGCAAAGCAGGATACGCCTTTTAAAATATTCAAGTCATACCACGCAAACAGATTTTATTGCTGTATAAAAACGTTCAGGCGTTGAAAATGTTTTACGAGTACGAGTCATGGAGTAATAAAATCGTTATTAAACATACTCGAGGATGCCGTCAAGTATATGCTGTGGAAAAAAAATCAATAAGAAATGAAAATTCCGAAGTGATTGAAAGCTGAAAGCGTTCCACATTTTTGTGTCGTCGCTGCTAAATTGCATTTTGCTTATTAGGTCAGGGATGATACAAGGTTGTTTTGAAACAAGATAGCTTTTCTCGAGGTAACTGAGTGCAACTCTTGATACCTTTGTGTTCTTTGTACTCAATATTACTTTCATCTACGTGGATGTTTTCTCATTTAATGGAAACATCTTTCAAATTCAGCGCTTATATTCTTGTAGGATGTAGGTAAGTACGTAAGTAAGTATAAACCAGTAATGGTTTATAATTTAATCCAGCGCAGATAGTTAATTAGAGCAAGTAATGGTAATTAAAATCTGCATTATTCAAGTAGCGGATATTCGCTCGTTATTCTCCAGTTTTTTCCCTGTCATCCAACTGCGTTTCTCAAAAATTAAACAATAAAATTTCAGAAAATGCACAGTTCAGTTTTCCGCAGCGCAAAAACTAAGTGGCCTGATTACGCTGCGTCTGAAATAAATGACTTTCATGAAGCAAAGTAATAACCAGCTGAAGTCGTAACACATAGCAACTTGGCACTGCGCCCCCGTAATTTGTGACTCTGTTAAGGCTCCGGATGTGATAAGGTCCGTTTGCGGGCAAAGTTTAATACTGTCAGCTTCACGCCTTAAGGATATCGCTCGTCCTGTTTTATAAAGCGTCGTTAGCGTCTAAAGCTTCTTAGGCGTCTTGTGTTAAGTTACCAATTGCTTTCAAGTTTGTTTTCACAACGTTGACTTTATATTCTTGGAAAGAAGAAGATTACAGATAACTTGAATGTTTTAAAATGTATTACGTAAGAACTGACCTTGTACAGTGGTACTTATAAAAAATACAATCATATTACTTCTGCACCACAATATTTTGTAACTAGACTAGGTCTAGTATACTATAAAATATAATTTAAGAAGTGTGCAAATAAAAAATAAATTTTCGCAAACAAAATGGTGTTGGTTAATTTATTCGGATGTAAAGCGGACGAAGGGGGACAGGCTGACATTAAAATTTGAGCCTTGTCAGGTGTTAGCCCATAATTTCCCCGGGGTACAATCCTGGATCGCGTTTTAAGGGTTTTCATGAATGGTAAGGTCTAATTTCGAGTGTCGACCGTTCTTACTCGCAAATGGGGCTCCATTTTGACCGTGAAATCTTAAGCCGCAATTTCAGCCTGTATACATAATTTTGTGTTGTCATTTACACTGTTTTCCTAATTGTATGCAAATTTTAGGGTAAACTAAATTTTGGAGTGCTAAATATGTTTTAATATATTTTATTCAGTTAAGCTGCTGAGCATCACTTCGAAGTATATTACGACTAGCAAAAGATATCTCGTGCCTCAAATATACATAATTCCATGCTAGTGCATAGATACACAACTTAATGTTTAAATAACTTTTTGGTTGCAAAAAATCGTATTTCCGACTATTAAGTTACTAACGCTGTATTAGATAGTATCGGAACGATAGCTTGGACATTTGACAATGCCTTGGCTCTTAGCCCACTGCACCTTCTAAGCGGATTTGAATTCTATTTATTTGAAAAAGAACGATTTACGATACACTATACTTGACGCTGTCCATAAATAAACGTTAAACTAATCGCTACAAGTAAAATAAATTGAGCATTGTTGCTAAATAAATGTATTTTCTCTGTTTCAGGTACCTACTTACATACAACGTTGAAAAACACAGCGCCTGGCACGTAGTTTAGGGCAAAGTGACATGCCAGAAACGAAGGTACTAGTAGATAAGTACCAACGGTGAACTCTCACTCAGGTACAAAACTACGGGCTAACTCGTACTCAGAATTAAGCTCCCGTAGGTCGTAGGGCAAAGGGAAACTCAGTTCATTACCTACGTGCTCTCTGAAACTTTTCACTTTCAAATTGCGTACTTTAGTTCGTGGACGTTGGAATTTGTGGTTAGTTTTCATACAGGCATATGATTAAAATGTTGCGAACGGATTTAACAGCGTATGATTCGTTGAGTAGTTTACTGAAACAAGGAGCTCCTTTGCCCAACTATTGTCAGGTGTTTCATTACTTTAACGTATATTTACATGACTTTTAGCAGAAGTTTGGCTATATCGGAATCATTCATATCGAATTGATAAGTTATACGGTTGGATTTGGATCTTGTGTAGCTATCTTTAAAGGGCCTTACAAATTGATAATAACAATTTTAGTTATCAAAAGGACATCTTGCCACTTTGTCATCCCTCTGCTAAGTGTTTTGGGAGAAGTCGTGACCTTTAAAATAGTTTCTAGTGCACCCCTCATAGTCGAAAACCGGTCACCTCAAGTTTATTCGAGTACAGTCGCGGACAATCAAATGTTGACATTTCATTCAATATTGAGCCTTGTTGCAATGAAATAGAACACATCTGGTATTAGAAGAAGTGTGGTTCTACATCAAATTCAACTTCCAGATCTACATTGTTTGTAAAGGGTTCGTTACGGATGGAACCGAAACTTTGGTAGGGAAATTCTAGAGGGATAAGTTTGGGGTTTAACAAGACAATGCTGATTGTTTAGAAGCTCGACAATGATATTGCTACAAGCAAGTATCAAGGTTGATTTACAATAATGCACGGTGCATTTATTTAATTTTAGTTATCCAAGGCAGTAGATGTGTCAATACTTTTAATAACATTTTCAGTAATAAAACTAAATACGAACTTTTGAAGCAGAAGCAAAGTTTATTGAGTAGTAATCGTATATTAAAATATTGTTTTTGTCCAAATAAAACTTATCGTTTCAAAGAATTCGTCCTCCAAACCAAGCAAGCCGCAAAGCAACTCTAAACAACATAATTTAGGTTATTGTTAAGTTTCAACAAAACAACCCTTTATGTACTAAACACACAAAGTGAAACATTCGCAGAATGCAGGCTTCTTGGTCCCCTAAATGTCTGGCAAGATTAATGATCTTAATTGAATGTGAGTGTTACAGACATTTCGAATGTACAACATCGAAAGGTTTAACCGAAATTCAAATCAAGGGAGCGTTCGAAATATCTTCATTGAAATAATGATAACAAATGAACGTCGATTGACTGACATCGGTATTGCAAAGCCCAAAAAAATAAAATAAAAATACTACTCAATGTACAATATTCACGAGCAATAACGAAAATCGAAGCTACAAAAATGGATCGTATTTTATTTATGGAGTGTGTCAAGAATCCACGATACATAAAATAGATTTGAGTCACAGGTGACGCGTGACAGACAGCATGGTATTAATTTTCCGTAATGAAAAATATTTTTTCGTGTCCCAGTTTCGTTTAGAGGCAAAGGTTATTACAACGTACTTTTTTATATTTATGATTAATGGGTTATGTTTTATAGCTATTTCAGACCATACCTCTTTTGTACCTGTTGAACACGAGAGGTATAGGCTTGTAATTGAATTTGTGTGTTCAATTATCTTATATTTTTTCGTTTAGATATACTGTACCGATGTACATGACTGTAATTCATTTAATAAATTGAGTACCTTAATGTCATCTCATTATCTTTGTTTTTCCATGCTTTCATTTCCTTTTCCCATCCAAAGATTGCGAGTTCTTGCTGAATTCTTACTCTTTATTTGAGTCTGTTTGCTGTAAACACGAATATAGAGTTAATCTTAGATTCTATCTACCATAACGCAGTTCGTATTTTCTCCCTAAAAAGTCGTACTGTAGACATTAAACTATAGGCATTACCTGCCTTTCTACTCTTCTTATACTTTTACACTGTATTTTTGGTTCATTGTTGTTTTCTAATCCTTTTTGAACAATATTTATTGTGAATCTAAAAATGTCAAACTTTCAAAGCTCTGTTATTCTACTTTTCTGTACATAATACTGTAAAAATAGCTGTGTTTTACCTTTGTTTGCAATTTTCCTTTAATTTGCATTGGGTAATGATTAGTTTTCCTTATTAATAAATAATTTGCTTGATTTTTGACATTTTTTTATCTTTGTTGACATGGTTGTTATGACAATATCTTTCAAAGTCTGACAACGTCTATCAAAGTTTATTACTTTTTCGGGTTTAATCCTCTTTAAACCATCAGTATTCATGTTCTATTCTTGAACCTACCTCGTTCTAAATTTGAACGGCCCAGGCCCCTATATAAGCCTGTACTTTTTTCATTCATGCATTCAATTACGAGCTCTAATCTCGAACAGTTTTCAATACTCTACATTTTTCTCAAGAAGTCTTGAAGAACCGCCGGTGACTACTGAAACGCCTCCTCGCACTAAGGGAGGGACCGGACACATTTCCGGAGGAGGATCCGAGTCATATTGAGACTGCAGTACACCTCCTCGCTCTAGGGGAGAGACCTGTCTCCTTCTCGGAGGAGGATCCGAGTCTATATTGAGACTATAGTAGCACCTCCTCGCTCTTGGGGAGGGACCTGTCCCGTTCTCGGAAGAGGATCCGAGACCAAGTACTTCTGGCACTCCAACTCATTATTACATTTTCTACATAGTTTTGGATACCCTCATCACTGCCGAGAGCTACTACTTCACTTCTGAGAGCTACTACTTCACTGCTGAGAGCTACTACTTCACTGCTGAGAGCTACTACTTCACGGCGCCTGACACTGCTGCACATCGGCGTCGCTGTTACTTCTGCTGTGTCGACCCTGCACTCCGACTCCGCCCTCTGCTGCCTCCAGGATATAGAAGATCTGAAGACACTTACCCACGCCCACTACACTCTTCTTACACACATACATTCACTCATCATCTTTTTTATCACTAATCGGTATTGTAAATATTATTTTTATTTTTATATAAATTCTGTTCCCCTCTTTTACCTCTTTTCTTAATCTTCTCCCTTCACATTTGTCGCTTCACGACAATACCTCAACTATTAGTCAGTTATTTCAGTTCTAGCTTTAGAATGTAGTTCACTAAATCAATCCAAACATCTTCAAAGTTGTTTTTGTAGGCTTTGCTGCGAAAATTCGCTTCGTTGACTTTCGTAGTAATTTTATCTTTGTCATGCTTGGCTTCTAGACCCTAGCTGCCTAGAGTAAAATAACAAAAAAAAGCATTACGTACTACATTTACGTATGATTCTCAGTATCGTTAGTCCTAACAACTCGGTGTCGTCAAAATTTTCCATGTCTACATTGTGTTCGGTTCGTTACGCGGACCCAACTCCGTCCACAAAGCTATTCATATCGTATAATTTGGAGACGAACGGGTTGCCTTATATTTTGGCTCTGTAATTGGCAAATAAAGGTATAGTTATTTGCTTTATTTAGGCTGGTTAGGCTTTTCAATGAACTTGTCGTCAGAGGATAGGCTTTTTGCTTGAAGAAATACTACCTACCTTGTGGTACTACTTACTTCTTCGCTCGAAGAATTACAACTTCAAAATTATTGTCTAAATTATTTGGCGGTTTAGGATTCGTAGTTGTGAGAAAATTATTTGTTTCCCAACTACCTTGAATTGTGTTACGTCTCTTTCAATTACTAATGATATCATCATCATCATCGTTATCAGCCGCTGGACGTCCACTTCTTCTTCTTCTTCTTTTCGAGTCAATGGCTATTAAACTTCACTGGATGTCCACTGCTGAACACAGAGCCCTCCCATATCTTTCTATAGTGATCGGTTGCAAGTGGTTTGATGATATTGTACATCGTGTATTGGACAATTCTGGTGCTCTGCAACGTTTATAAATTATCTTCAGTTTCCTGAGTCAATAAAACTTCAATCGGAAGCCAACCAAGTGTTAGCTTAGGCTTTCAACCTTGCTCACTGGGCTGTGAAATCCACTGACCCGTTTGGCATTTAAAAACTTCGATTAATAACTCCCTCCTTATAATCAAATTTGATTCGGGATTCCCAATGAGAAGGGTCTGTCTACTTTTTAATTACTTTAAATGGATAACGACAAGAATTCCCGATTGCAGAGTTTTGAGGCTCGCATTTTCGGTTTGGGCGGCGAAGTAATCTTTTTCAATGAATCTGGATTGGAATGTATCGTATCTTCGTTTACTTGTTGAATAATTAAACTATTAGATATCATTTGTTTCTTGTGCTAATGTTCTTACATGTGTCTCTTTTTTGCATTTTGATAACTCTACGTTATTCAGATTTATTAATATTTTTCAACATAGCATCGATTATTGTGTTAAATTGCCATTATATTGTTAGTATTATTTCATTTTCTATGCGTTTTTATTCCAGACGAATAATACATAGGCATGACTTTTTTTATAGAACTTGAAATTCCTTTTGTATAAAATTAATGAAAACGTCCTTTATCCGATTTCATATGCACATTTGTATCCGTCTGATGTAAAATTAAAGGAATTTAAATAACTTCTCAGGATTAAATTACGTTATGACACTGTTAAGCAGTTAACATTGCTATCTTAATATTCATCTTTTAGTCATTTACCACACCAGGATGTGAAATGAGTCACCTGGCCGGGATGAAGTATGATTCAGCCTTTTTTAAATCCTTTAGTTAATGTACTTTAAGAGCTTCGTATTCATGCTAGAAATGATCTTTCACTAACCGCCTATTTCACAATGTCTTAGTGAGTTCTGGTTAGTGCTATCTGCCAGATAATTAATACAGAACGAAGTTCTATAATTGTTTATTTTCGGCGGTTAGTTTTCCATGGTATTACAGGTCCGATGAGGAAGCAATGCTTAACCGAAACATTATTTATCGTTACAATACCTATGTATATTTTAATGCGATTAACACTGGCCATTTTTTTTAGCCGTTGACTGTGAAACTGAAAATTAAATAGAAGGATCAGATTGTTAAAACTTTTTCAATTTGAAATTGGAACGCCCTTTTCATCTGTCACGTTGACGTGTGACGTTTGCCCACCAATCAGGGCACATTGTTACTTTTTCTTTGTGGCAATGGCATGAAGACAGACAGCCTTTACGAGGTTTCGTATAAGCATCCTATTGTTCCGATTTGCGACCTTTGTATATTTCCTTTCGCGACAGCTAACAAATTTGCTGTAACGGGCGGAAATTTCTGCGGCGGGGCTATCAAATAAAAAAATATTGGGGTGCACTATTATTTTTTACGCCGTAGACGTTCAAGTAGGTTAAACGTTTTTCGCCTGTTCGTACTTGCAGTGTATAGGTACTTTTCTTCTTACGCACGGATTTATACGTTGATCAAAAAACATAACTATACATATAATAAAATAACCGATAACATGTTTCAAAAAGGTTTTAATAAGTTTCTGGTTAGCGGTATCTGTAAAATATTTCATACGAAATGACGTTCCAACGATTATTCAAAAAATATTTGCTCATTGGTCGATATTGAAACAGGCTCAACCTCTCGGCCTCTCGGACCGTAGGAGACCCTGGCAAGATGCTGGCAAGCGATAATTTTGCGACATCATGAATGAATACTATTTATACAAGTAAGGTTTAATTTTTGGAGTTTTTTTGCGCCAACCACTGTCAATGTCTTAAAAAACACGTTGAAACTTTAATTGCTCTTAAACCTTTCATGAATGCTGAACCACAATCGAGTCAAGACTCCAAAGTCATGCATCGATAATGGCAAGAACTGCTTGAATGGACGAGGGTCGATTAGGTCTCAGTGGCTCGGCCTAGGGTGCCACAATGCACACTCAGGCAAAGTCGCTAGTCACCCCTATACGAGGTCATCGAACTTTTGAACAATCAACACTAGAGTAATAGAACGGTCGTGAAAAAAATAATGAGTTCAAAATATCGTGATGTTGATTTGAAGAGAATAAAATTTATTTGATTTTTGTTTTTATAGTGTTTTGACACTATACAAACTTGATAATATAAATTGCACTTGTAAAAAGAAACCGTGACTCTGTGACAGACGAGGAATTGAACACCGTGTCTTACGCTATCCGGGCGTATGCCTATCACGTATAGTCACGGTTGCTTTTTACATGAGCAATTTATAGAATAATATTTATTCGATATTTTGTTTAGATGGCATGTATTTTTATTGTTCTGATCGTGATGATAGCAAATGATGCTTTTAGTATTAATTTTTTTACACGTAGGCCAACATTTTGGCCACAATCTCACTTGATGATAAGTGATGTTGTGGCCGGCGTATCATGTCTGACCAGTAACAGTCTATTCAGTCGCTAATAAACAGAAAAGTATTTAAAAAAGTTTGTGATCCAAATCATGTAAAGTTGTATTTACCTTGCATTTTTTAAGACCACAAACTATTCATAGAAGTAAAAGGACTAGTTCACTTCAACGTCGACCTCATAAATCTAAACCGAGTTACCTGTTTGAGCTTAATTCATTTGCCGCTTACTTTCATTATTCAGAAGCAAACGGAGTAGTTTTGTACTTGTTGCTAGATATTTTCAGACATTTGGGTCACTAGAAGTTTCTAGCGTTAGTTCTATTAGGCTGTAATTATTTCGAAAAAAGCCATACTTTGAAAAAGGTGAGCATTTGAAGGTGTGGTTCACGTCCAACTTAAGACAGTTCCTAACGTGTTCATAAGCAAATAGGTAAGTATATGGTTTTGATACATGTCGCAGCCATATGATTAAATTAGCCAGTTAATTGGACGCCTAGGCAGTTTATTTAACGCCGGCATCCAATTAAATGGTTAGGCCGATGAATAATTCGAATAGAAACACTCGACTTTTAACAACTTGTCGTATTGAAAGAAGGCCGATTTCATGCGACATAGTACATACTAATAGTTTAAAGAAAAATTTAAAGTTAATGTGTTAAACTAAAACAGTAATATAAATAAGTTCAATAGATATACATTGACAAAATATACATCTTACTACTACCATGCCTCGAAATATAACGACTAAATTAACTTACTAGAAGCTTCGAAAGAATTTTTCATCTTTGCAAGTTAAGCAAATAAACAAGTAAAAAATAAAGACAACAGAAGTAGGTCATAGCTGGACAGCTGCAAAGCTCGTTATATGGTTAGGACATAAATCTGAATAAATAAAATGTGCATCCTGTGTGTTGGAAGTGCAGTACGTACAAAACTACTGAATTGTTTATTTATAAGTACATGATATACCATTTTTAACAGACGACAGTGAACAAGAACTTTCTTATTTTCATTGAATGTTATAATAACATTTGTTATTATTGTCGGCATTATTTAGATTTTAGAGCTTTACGGCCTGTTATACAATTTTCTCAAATGTCCTGGTTAGCGTGCTCTGTTCAATACAACATACGGAAAATCTCTCCATATTATAGTTATTCATAGGTAAGCGCTTATTTGTCGATGGTGAAATAGGCCCTTATACTTCTTCTTCTTCGAGTTGACTAATAACAATCATAATTTATTTTTGTTTTTATAGTGTTTTGTCACCATACAAAAAACATATATACGTATATACGTTAAAAAGCACTTGCAAAATTCAACAGGCTTGTTAATGTGACGGTGGCCGAGTGGTATAGGCATATGCCCGGATAGCGTAAGACACGGGGTTCAATTCCTCGTCCGTCACAGAGTCACAGTTGTCACACTAGGACATTTGGGGCAGGATAGGAGATGACTCTTATACTTTCAATTACATTATGCACTTATATTTCACTTAACATTGTCCAAACTTTGTGCGTGATCCTGACTATATTACATCGTGCAGTCTACAGAATTTCAATAAAGGCTTCTGAAGATATATCGCCAGTAGAGCGATCCTACTACCCCAGTAATGGGCACCCATTACCAACTATGGAGTAATAACCGATCCCCGGGTTTTTATGAGGAATTCGCAATACCCAATATGTTTATTTAATGGACCATAATTCTGAGCCTGCTCGTGATGGGTAGCGTGATTGTGCACTTTTTTGATTAATCACATTTTCTGAGGTTTGAGCTTTTTTATTCAAGGCCGTCATGATTGATCTGCTTTTACAAATTACTTGGGCTTTCCAATTACAATTGAATCAGCGACTCTTTCTAATAGCGTGAAAGCTAAAAAGAATTTAAGTAAAGCACGTATTCAGGATAAATGGCTCAACCAGTATTCGAAACGGACAAGGTAAATGAAATTATCTGTTTGCCGGTACTCTTAAAGGATCGACCCACAAACATTTCTATTCTTTCTTCAGAAAATTCGATAATGAATTGCTAAACCCTCCACATAAACACTAACAGTACCTATTTTGCTGAAATAGTCGTCCTTTTTGGCAGATTCGAGACTGATAAGGACTCACAAATTCAATTAAAAACACTGCCTGAAAATAATGTTTTACTAATTTTTTTTGTAATAATGCGTCTCAGTAAAATATGTCTTACGTCCCGGCAACCCCCTTTACCTATGATAATAAATCGCTATTTAACTCTCAGTTTTCCCGCTTTAATACGGGGACATCGGTATTTCGATAATGCTCCTGTTATCTCCTACGCCACCCCTCCCAGGAATTTATCTGGGGTGGGTATGCGAAAAAATGCCATAATAATGAGTATTGTAGGGGACAGTTTACCCTCAGTTGCTTTGTGTTCGGAGTTCTGACAACTGCACTTCAAGAGACTGCTAGATACGCACTAGTGTTGTTGCACTATCGTTAGATTTCTTTGGTCTAACACACACGACAGCGGCTAACTGTATGCACTATCTGTTAGATTAGATTTAGATGCATAGACAACACACCAAAATGTCTGGCTTCGTGGTAAGGAATTTTGTTCCTTGTGTGACGAAGTACCAAACAACGATAATGACGTGGGCGCCTCCGATAAATACTTAAATACATATAACATCCATGACTATGTTGACGTCATGTCGTCGTTAGGACAGCGGCTAGTCGTCAAAAATCAAAATATCGAAACTGCCATATACGTGACTATCACAATTTTTTTTTCGTTTATTATTTTAACGATTATTTTAGCTGACTTTAATTATATCGAAAGTATCAATAGTTTTGTAGCAGGTCCTGAACTCTCAATAGTTTGTTATAGGTAGACCGCGAAATTGCATACTTCGCCTGCGGGGCACAGGGGCATGGGGGGAGGCGAGAGCGGGCATCTCTCACGACACCCGCTCTCGTCTCCCCCCGCGCCCTTGTGCCCCGCAGGCGAGGTCTCAATGAAGCGGTTTACCATACTTGTACTTTAAAAACTATCGATAGTATTCTATCAATTAGCAACACTACTCTGCGAGTTATCAGATGGTTGTATTATATTGTTGTTTTTCTGAGTATGGTGTTCCTGTGTGATTGTTTTACTACTTGCTTTATGTTTATTGCTTTTGTACTTATCAACGATAATGATAACTCTAACTTCTATTAATTTTCGTAATATTTGCTTTTTTGAGAGAAAAAGCTTGCCCTTTTTGCTTACTCCAAAATCATATTCTTATTTGTATTAAATGTTATAAAAACAAGTTAATATTTAACCAAAATAAACAGTCTGCCACACTGTACACAAATTGTGGACGTGAAATGTAAACAGAAAAGTCAAATTATATTTCATGTCACAATTTTTGCTTACCTTTCATAGCCTGTCTGAATTTCAGGCATGTTATTAAAATTATATTAATCTCCACACTTGATCTATGCTATTGGAATAGCTGCGTGTTGTACTATCTCATCCCTCATGTCAATTGTATTGTATGCCTGTGACGTTATCTACCAAAACATAAGCACTGTGTGTAACTAGCCATAGTAGCTTAGGTCTATCTACGTTCGCGAGATGCATAGCAGGAACCGAAGTAGGTATATGGACAAAACTAAGATAAAATTGGTGAAACTAAAACTTTTCTAATTGACATTACTCCAATACCATGATGATTAGTTTACACAATGCGCGGTGTGAACCCACAAGTCAGAAGATGCATAAAAATAACTAAAATACCACCTAAACTCTTTATTTATTTGTTGTTTGCGCCCTTTCGACAATCAACGTTCAAACCGTTTCCAGTAAAGTACAAACTAACTGTCACAATAAAACCGCCAAAAAATTCACAGTCCCAATAAACAGAAACGAAACGTCAGCGTAAGTCATAAAAACGAATCGATAAGTCGAATTTAACCCTCGGTTAGAGCCCCCACCCATTTTCCGCGTTTTGATTTTCCCTTGATTGGGTTTAAAATGCCCTCCGTGTATTTTCGTAAGCCTACAACAAAACGCTGGATCGCTCGGACCCCGTATATGTGAAACTAAATTGAAATCAAGTGGAGATAGGCTAAGTTAATCGTTTACAAATGTATTCCACTAATATTGTCAAGCCACTACCAAAGACCAATCAACCCTCAGTGGTGCAAGATTTGCGGCCAATCAGTCTCCTGCCGATTCTCTCGAAGGTCCTGGAAAGAATAGTGTGCAATCAACTGACTGAGTACCTTGAGGCAAACCAGATTTTACCACACCGGCAGTCAGGCTTTCGTAAGGGTTTTGGCGCGGCCACCGCACTTGCAGATGTAGTCGACAATCTGCTTGAGGCCCAGGACCAGGGAAAGTTGTCACTGCTGGTTTTGCTAGACTTCTCACGTGCCTTCGATTCGATCAGCGTGCCACTGCTGCTCGCTAAGCTGGCCTACTATGGACTGGATCCAGGAGCAGTGAAATGGTTTCACAGCTACTTGACTGGGAGACAGCAGTTTGTGGAGCTGAAGAAGAGTGACGGCAGTGTCGCGCGATCACAAACAAGTGAAGTGACACGGGGAGTGCCGCAGGGATCAATTCTGGGCCCCATTTTATACATATTGTACAGCACTGACATAGTCAAGCAGATCACACACTGTCAGTATCAGATGTATGCAGATGACTTGCAACTGTTTATCTCATTTTCCTCAAACGAACATCTCAATGCAGTGTCGAAATTAAACGAAGACTTACAACGCCTGGTTCAATGGTGTGCATCGAACTGCCTGGTTCTCAACCCGGCCAAGTCAAAATTCATGATAACTGGGACACCAAAAATGATATCTAAGCTCAGTGCCATCACCTTGAATGTCATGATCAACGGAGAGCCCATTGAAAGAATTGAAAAAGCCCGAAACCTCGGCCTCATATTTGATAGTCATCTTAAATTTGAAAATCATGTCATAGAGTGTGTTAAAAACTGTTTCTATAGACTTAAAATATTGTATAAGATCAGACGTACTTGAACGAGAAACTTAGAATTGCTCTGTGTGAGTCATTAGTCCTTTCAAAATTCAATTTCTGTGACACTGTTTATGGTCCATGCCTATTGCAGCGTACGGCCAAGCTCATCCAGCGAGTACAAAATGCTTGTGCTCGTTTCTGTTTTCATATTCCCCCACGGTCGCATGTAAGTCCTTTTCTCAATGCTGCCAATCTTATAAAGATGGAAACTCGCAGAAGGCTGCACCTGGCAACGATGTTATTTGGAATTATCAGTACGAGGACACCAGCATATCTCTATGATAAGCTTGTATGGACACAGGATTGTAGTAGATATCCTAAACGAGAGATTACTCACATTTTTGTCACGCCAAGACACCGAACTGCAGCGTTCAGGGGTTCTTTTAAGTTTGCCGCCACGCGATGTTGGAACGACTTGCCTCCTCCTTTGCGCGCCCTAAAAGTAAAAAACACATTTAAATCACATCTCAAGGAATTTATCTTAATATCACAGAAGGCAAACAACTGAGTATACTCACTAATATGACTTGCGCGTCGTGCAGGGAGGCTGCTCGTTGTGTCGTGTCGGGACTGGTTTTATGGCTAGCAAACTTATTCTTACAGACTTGTTGCATCACTTTCCCATGAGTCTCGCCGACTCGCGCTCTGGAGGTAAAAAGTATAATAGTAGCTTGATAGAAATCCTTATGTGTAATATTAAAGTGTGTATTTATGTAGTAAGGAACTTACATTCAGGGTTTGCACTTCGTTCGGAGTAGGTTAGCCTGTGAAATCCAGTAGTTTTGCATTTTCATAAGTAGCTCATTCTGCACTCACTTTTTAGTTAGGGGCGTGGCAGCATGCATGCATGCATGCCACGTCATGTATGCTGGTGGATTATAACCCTTCTCCTCGAAATTAATAATTGTAAAGGAGGGCAATCTAAAATTGTTAATTTTCACAGTACTTGACCACTTCATTCTAGATATCAATGTCATCACACAGTAGCACAGAATATAAAACACCACAATATTTTTTTTTTCTGCGGTTTTTAGCTTCCGCGGATTGCGTTTCGCCATTAGAGTGTAGTTTTTTGTTAAATTTTCTTTTTTTTTTAAATTGTATAACTGCCACTGTGCTGCGTCCCAGTATCGAGGCTCCCGCTGAAAATCAGCGTCGTGATAAACATCACAGATGGTTATCACGACTAGTGCTGAGCGGGAGCCTTTTTGATACACAATCATGGTTTTTAAATTATTATTTCTAATTATGTCTGTATTGTTGTGTGTCAAATAAATGTTTCTTTCTTTCTTTCTTTCTTTCTTATTGAAAATATATTGACGAGTTTAGTGATTTTATTCATGTTTTTAAATAGGGGAGAACCGTCATTACTATTTGAATTTATTATCTTCGATAGCAATGTAGGGATTTTTGTTTTTATAAATATACACGATTTGTTAATCATCATGAGCATGTAAATTTCGAAATGATAATATGAATTTTCTCATTAAAAAGTACATTAGGGAGTTACGAAGTGAAATATGGAAACCACAGTCGAAACAAAATAAATAAAAATCTGAAAAAAACCAATCTTGAAAGTTATGCACGCCTTGTTACCAAACGAATTCTATTACAGAGAAGTATTTTTAAAGAATTTTGACATTCCAATATTCCATTTGTGTACCCCAACTTTCTAATTTGAACTTTACTGCCGGACGGGTAAAGTTGTGATTTGATGTGGCCGGACAAAAATGATACATGTTTTCATTTTCGTGTAGTGACAGGAAGGGGATGATGGGAAGTCTCGAAAATCCAATATGACAAATTCGGGAGTACGTGATTGGAATGAGTGCGGTTCGAATTTATTTTCGCCATGACACGGAGTCAGGTGAGTCATTCGTCGGATGGATGGTTTTCTGATGAGAAACAAGTTGAATTTGCAACGATTTGGAGCGAATCGAATGCCCTATATTGCCGAAACTCCACGATACTGAAATGTGTTAACATACCGTTTTTTCCGCTCAGGCGTTTTCATTTTGTCATTCCACAATTGATACGATCGAAGATTGAGAATACGATCAGATAAAATGTTTGCTAAAAGTACAATACAAATACCAAGATTAAAGTCAAAGTAACACATATGGTGGTTTAAGAAAGGTCTTTAAGTGTTTCTTTAGCTCTTGAAAGCTGCGTGTAAAATGATTTGCATTTCATTCGATTCTGTATAGGAATGGATTTTTCGTGAATAGAAAATGAAATGTTTTCGCGAAGGCTTTTCAGGCTGACTCCGCGAAAGGTGTGTGACGTGAAATATAATTTTATGTATCGAACTCTCTAGTCTAGTCTGTCTAGCAAGACATAAAATATTTTGCGGATGAAAATATCGTGTGTCGTCTGGTACATAAGCAATAGAACATCAGTGTTCTAATCATTTTGAATAGCAATAAAAGCAAAGAAGTTAATCAATTTTATAATACTACATTATTTCTATATCAATATCGTTTTAGTTTATCACATTCATACGTTGAGGATGAGTAAAACTATTCCCGTGAAGTATCAAATAGGTGCTCATTATAATACTTACACGCGTTTGTCACAGTATGCGTCATAAAACAAAATTAAAAATGATTTAATCACTCAATGACATTAATTAATTCCTGAGCCTACTCGTGAATCATTAATCTCTGTCACACAACACTACTTATTGGAAATACGTATTTTTACATGTATTTTTTCCTTCCTCCTACTGTTTGTTAACACCGCAATAAGAGAAACCTAAAGCTCCGAAAAGATAAATATTTGTACCAAACAGTTCCAGGATGGAATCAATGGGAACAACACTGAAATGCCTAAAGCAATAGCCGTGGGGTGTATTCCGTGAGTGAAAGATTTAGAGGCAATAACGCAGCTATCCGATTGCTTTGTACGTATCGGGGCTATTATCTAACTGGATCGATTTTGCACTGTAATTTTGACAGTATTGTAAAAGTTCCGAAAATCGCGCTTACTAGAATTCGGTGATATGGCAACACTCAGGAATAATCTGTTTGCAGTCGCTTGGTGGTACGGTCGAGGATACATGGCCACATTTCCACTTTTAAATAAAATTGCTTGCACACACGGCAATACGGTTATAACTCCAAACAAAAGACGACGTGACTGTGGATCTTATCTACTAAGGCGGCTGTGTCATCTATAATACATCAGCCAGTTTACTTGCAAGCACTTAACACGTTCCGGAACACTTTTCCATACACAATAGATGTTTTATTGTTTTCACGCCTGTAGACGTTCACTGTCCCGGAACGTGTTAAAATATTTTCTTTGGTAAGTTTACTACGTAATATGGATCACATTTAACATGTTACTGACGTCATCAGTGTTAACACTAGCATTTGACAACGCTGTTATTTGGCACTGTTCTTTTACTTCAATTGCAAGCGCTGTTAGTACTCCAGCCATGCCACACAAGAATTGCAATAGTTCCGTAATACCTCTGCTAAAACGATCTTTGTATGCATCGGATTAGCTAGATGGCGATGCGTCGACTATTGTGATCCGGGATAACCAACTGATCAGGATATGAGCTGTCGTGAAGTCGATTGAATGATAAATGTGTGTAATGTGTGCTGTGAAGTAAAATCTTCCAATAAGACTTGTTAACATTTTGTTTTTGAAATTGATTTACAACAACAACGCTTTAAAAGAAGTCTTCAACATCAAAGTGTACAAGGCAGTGAGTAAATTAGTATACTGCCATAACCGAAGCGACATCTAAAACATTAACTGTAAAATTACCAATAAAAGCCAAAGTTAAATGAGTTTTTATTCAATTTGGAGCCTTAGGGCCTGTTTCACCATCGACATTAGCACTAACTATCTAATAATTAAAAATGTAACGTCATTTCGTATGAAGTATGAGCCAGATAGTGCTAACCAGAAATTATGAATGATATTAGGAAATTGTGAAACAGGCTGTAACTCTTGGTAAAACTACTTATTTTTTTATATGTTAGAAGAGCTACAATCTCCTAAGGCTGCGTTTCCACCAGAGATGTGCGAGGATGCGTAGCGAGGAATGTGTTTGTAAAGAACCAATAGAATCGCTTCATTTACCTCGCCTCGGTCAGCACAGCTCTGGTGGAAACGGCTCAGCGGAGCTAGGTTTTTGCGCATACAAAACAAGCGAAGAATGTGTGCGAGGGATGTGTACGAGGGATGTGTGCGAGGGATGTGTACGAGGGATGTGTGCGAGGAATGTGTGCGAGGAATGTGTGCGAGGAATGTGTGTTGAATAGGTTTGCGCATACACCGCACCCCTGTCGACACATTTCACAGCTTCGCAACGCATCCTCGCACCACACATTAATGCGCATTTTCACAGCTCCGCTACACATCCTCGTAGACACATTTTCATCGCACAGCTTTGTTGGAAACACCCACACATTTTCACAGCACAGCTAGACATCCTCTTACGACACATTTCCATCGCACATCTCTGGTGGAAACGCAGCCTAATTCAGTTATTCAGTAAATCTCAATTTCACCGGCACCGTCTGATACAGAGCCAGAACTAAATCTAAAAATAAGGAAGTCTACGGTAGGTTTCGCTAACTCAATAAATTAAGACCAGGGTCTGGATTTAAGCTCTGCCAATTTCGACGTCTAGAAGAATGACCATTAATTTACGGGAAGATTTGCTAGTTCCTCAAGGGTGTCTGTACCAAATGTAATTAAGGTTTCAATAAACAGTCCGGGCTGATTCCAAGCACGTACGAAGTAATTTGACTGGGTAGACTTCACCTAAGTTGGTTACTAAGGCGCTGACTCCACGAGCGAGAGAATCGCGGCGATATTATCGCCGTGCCACGTATTTCTATACACTCTCTATGGAACCGTCTCCACACGGCGATATTATCGCCGCGATGCCACGAGTGGCAATGAGCGCGCGAAACGTCATAACATCGTCGCTAGCCCGCCGCGACTAGCAGCGGGCCCATCGCGCGCTCGCGACGTACGCGCAGCGGGCGCGCTGTCAAACGCAGCGTCATTTCAGCGTTGCCTCTCGTTAATTTTTTCTTCGTCGTCAAGGAAACGCGGCGATTCCGTTACGACTCGCGACGATACGCGGCGGAATTATCGCTCGTTCGTGGGGATTATCCGACGATATAAGGGCGGACTCGTCGCGATTCTCTCGCTCGTGGAGCCAGCGCCTTAGTTGGCAACTTGTATCGTGTGGGATACCACTTTGCAAGTTTTATAACCGGTGGTTGAGACGTGATGTCTATCTGTGACGTTTAGTTATGTGTAAATTGGAGTTATGGATCGATTATTCAACTCTGATGAGTGAAGTTTTGGAGAAATACTACACTGATGCAAAAGAACGCAGCTAAGCCACAGGCCTCTAAATAAAGGCATTTCGATAGCCGCCTTTTTTTCATCATCATCATCATCGTTATCAGCTAAAGGAGGTCCACTGCTAAACATAGGGGTCCCCCACGGTTTCCTACAGCTATACTCGTAGATTGTGAGCATTTTGCATCCAATCTGATCCTGCGATATTTATAAGGTTGTCTGTCAATCAGGGTTGTGGACGGTCCTACGCTGCGCCTTTGGTCGAAGGGTCTCCAATCTAGAACTTTTCTGCCCCAACTTTATAAAAGGTTAAGAAAACCAATTAAAGTAGGTACAGTAATCCGACCTCGCTAGCACCCTAAACTTGCTTTCTTTCATCTTGGCAAAAATGTTTAATTACGAATGTGACCACTTGTTCGATGTCGATAAAGAGACCATGGCCACAAAAAGCTGATGTTTAATTAAATCTTAAATTTTGGGAAAAATCTTTTCTTCCAATAAAATTTGAATAAACGCTGTTTTCCTTTGATAATTTGGCTTTGTATTAGAAAGACCTTGCTCTTGTACGGGAACAAAAAGGTTTCATAACATGTAAGATTTGTGAAGTTTATTTCTTTCAAAGGAAATCAGAAGCATTTTTCTTTTATATTTCTATCAGATAGCAGATTATACGAAAAGAACTATGAAGATACGAAATGTGTATTAGATAAATGTTTAAAAAAAAACTAAACCATTAAACATTCTATATAACCAAACATTCGCATGATAGAGAATTTCCTAAGGCATTTAGTCCATCAATTGTACAACTCACAGTGTATTAAAAGCAATTATAATTATAAATAAGAAGTTTTAATTATACAAAGGTATGATTTTAAAAGTATATGATCAAAAAAAACAGAAAAAAAAATCGGCGTCATCGATTTGCTCAATATCTGAACAGAATTATTCAGACAAAAGGTATGAATTCGCTATGAAACTTTGGGTCTATCTGCTTCATACATAAAGCATGAGACCTGAGTTCAGGTATTCTCATTTAATACCGTTTTAAGAATATTAGATTTCCCAGAAAAACTCTTCCATTTAGTGGTCTTCAAAACCTGACTAGGTATCGAGACTGGTGGTAAACTTATTATAGTTTCGGCTGAAATACTTATAAGTAGTGAAAATTAGTAGGATAATAAATGAAGACAATGCTTTTGTACATTCAAACGAAGTACTTAAATGAAGCATGGGCATACGTTACTTCTGAGAGAACAACAATTATAATAATGATTAGTGCCTACACCCCACCTTGGCGCAAACATATTCATCCCTTTAACATTCTTGAAATTTTGAAGGGAACGTTTTCAACACGTACAAACAGTTAATTGGACAATTACACCATTGTCCAGGACCCTCCTAAATCTTCAACGGCATAATTCATAGAAGATCCCCTTTATCTCACGGCAAGATCCTTTCATTCAGAATTTAATTTCATTTTCACCCTCTCATAGAGGTCTTTAAGAAAAGAAATGACCGGATGACTTCAGTCGGTGGGATTTAGACGTCAGTCTGAGGAGGGTTCTTTGAATGTATTTTTAGTAAAAGTGTCTTTCACTTGTCTCGAAGTCACTTGATATTTGGGTTCTTCGTAAATAATGGTGACAAAAGTCCTTGTGACGGTATCTTGTCTGTATTAAACAGGAGTCTCTTCCTTTATTCGGTTAAACGGTGATAAAGCCCCGTTATTTACGATACAGCTCTGTTGAAGACAGTTCTGAAATATACGGCTAAACCTACTTTATTCTAGGTAAAGACGTAAGTGAAGAGATTATGTGTAGATTCACCATCTTCTTGTATGATTATATGAACTTAGATACAATACTGAGGTTCAGGATTATGAGGTTTGAACTTGCACTTTATGAGTTTTCTTGAGATGTGATATCTTTCAAATCTGCCACAGAAAGTCTCCGTTGTACTCGCATACTAATGAAAATAAGCTGGAAATATTTTACGGTAAAATTTCTATCTTCTTCAATTCACAACGTGCAAATAATAAAGTCAAAACAATTTAATCACCTTAAGGTGATAATAAACACATGCATGAAAATAAAACTTGACGATGGAGGTCCCAAAAAGCCGTATTGTCTGTTTGTCCATTACCCACCATTTTAGATGCATTATTTTATGAGCTAACCGTCTGCTTTAAACCCCTGGCGATCCACGTCATTCATATTCATGGCTTGGAAGCTGGTTAGTGGCGACTGAATATCGACAAAGTGCTCGATAGTCATTCAAGCCAATAGCACTAACAGGTTAAATCTAGTTTGGGACTAGTGCATTGATTTAAGTTGATACTGAAACTGAAGTAACACTACGGTTTGTAAGCTCTAAAGGCATATTGTGATGTCATTTTTGAACGGCCTATTGGCCGTTAAAAAACACATATTCTATCTGGCACGTAACAGTCATTAATTTATCGACGACGTCTATATTATAAAGCTAATGATTTTCTTATTGTTACTTACTTAACGTTTTTAGTGCTACTAAAGATTTAAAAATTATCATTACTAGTTTGAATGAAAAAAAAAAGTGCAGTCAAAATACGTCATGTTTTCATTATGACGAAACTAGCAGCATTGTACCAATATGATTAATTTCATTACCATGAAACAAGTCAATTTATTAAGTGACCGATCCGATAGCTGATAGTAATTAATTGTATTTTTCCAATTAGCTAACACTTTTCTCAATGAACATCGTCCATCAATAGATTACAAGTTTGCTGCTTTTATTGAAATCGATAGAGTACCTATCTAACTGTTGACTATGTCTCATCTCTAAATTGAATCGTAAACTGCGCCTAGTCCAGACTGGTCCCAGGCTCATAATTTCCGATTTTACGTACAATTGAACTATGTCAAACGCCCTCAATGCAGTTATTAACTAGCTTATTGTTACAGTTTCTGCAATTAATAATTCATAGATAAGGTAAATGGACTCGAAGTTGTGGCAATTATAGGTGTTTATTTAATTACATAGTTGGCGACCTAAAGTTTTTCGTTAGATTTACCCTAATTTATTTTTATTAGCGTGGAAAGTGGGTCGCCTAATTGAGTTAGCTAGTAAGTATGTCCGTTAACATATCAATAATGTATTTTTAAATAAAAACGCGAATCTTTTATTGTTGCGAAATTATCACGCAATTTCTAGAGAAGTGCTGTTCTCATCCGTAGTATTTTCTAGAAATATGTCTTTGTTTTTTGCCTCCGAAATAGCATCTCCGTTTTAATTTGTATCTTAGTAAACCTCCGCGCTATAAAATTAGCATAAGATTCTGCGGTCTCGATTTATCTTAATTTTCTCCGTTTACTACTTATACATACTAAATTATATTGCACTTTGTTACCAAGTATAAACCACTTAGGATAACGAGGCGTCGTCCCCAAGGAATTAATATTCAGATGGATAGACTGAAGACCTGAGCCTTTTAGTTAAGTACTGAGTTTATAAAGTGCTATTAGAAAATAGGGATGGATACCACTATCTATAGTTAACGTATTTTCAACTGAGTCCTGTCAGTGTTATATCCATCTCGCTTGCACTAACCGATAAAGTGGCTTGCTGCATATACCTATCTTTATTGACATTATGGCCTAAAGGCTCAGTTGCTAACGCGCTGATTATAGTTACGAAGTTAGGATTGTTTTTATAATATTTTCTTTACATTGTCATGAATAACTCTCGCCAACCACAAATTTAATCATATCATAGTATTTTTTTAACGTTCGTTTTCTTTTTAGCTTTAAAATACTTGGTATAATGGCATTATACCAATTCTTTAGTTACGTTATATTATTCATGTTACATCTGCAGTAAATTTTCTTGATTAATGGGCCCAGTTATAAAGCTAGATAAGATAATATAACATCTTATGCAACGATTAAGTTTGTTTTCAGATAATCATATCAGTGTAGAGTGTAGACTGAACATGGCTATAAATAAATATTATTACTATAAGTAAATTCGATTTTTACTCGACGTCTTACAGATCGTTCTTATAAATTCTTATATTTTTTTTGACAGAATCTAAAGAATGCTTATTATTAAAATTAGTAAAGCTTCCAACATCAATAACAAGTGATCCCTTTTAAATATTTCCCTTATTTGTCCATTTGTTGTGACCTCTCCAATGTAGCTCTTAATCCCTATGATTTTGAAGTTAAATTGGTTTATTCCAAATAAGCTTCAAAAAGGAAATCAGTTTCCTCTTGATAATTGGAATTGACGATATAAATTAAGCTTTTATGTGAGAGGATTACATTAATCTTAATTAGTCTTGTCCTTTTTAAGGTTTAATTTTCAATTGGATTTATTATCACAAAAATTAGTTAGTTTAGAATGTTATGTGTTACAAGCTTATTTTTTGTAATAAGAGCTGTAATTTTTATAATAAATAAAAAAGAAATTATAAACCTTTTGCTTCTGTAACAACATCGTGTGTGCTACAAAATAGTTTTTTTTTTCAAAATTGTATAAAAACGTTGTAAACGTAAATAAAGAATACGACAAATAAATGTAGTAGTCAAAGAGACGACACAAATATTGATTGAACTACAGATGATATTTACTTTATAAGAAACTATTCTTACTATTTCCTATTGGTTTGCATTTTACTCTTGCTGATATGTAACTGTGAAATCAAATGTTTGTATTCGTATATTTGCAAATTAGCCAAGTCTACATGCTCTTAAACGCTTTCCGAATTTTGATTAAAGACCACAATCATTGTTTTTCAATTCCGTACATAAATCTTGGTAATATGCAAATTTTATTTCATTAAAGCTGTTGGACTATAGCAAAATTGCGTGGCTGAGTTACGGCGGGGCCACCCTCAGATTAACTAATAGCTGTTTATCTTGCAGAGATGTCTAAGGGCCCGGAGATGGCCGAATTATTAATTCCCTTTTTGATTCGCTTAGTATTTAGGTTCTAGTGGGCTTTGATGAAGTAACAGTCTGGGAGGAATGATTTAATTAGGAATTAAGGCGATTGTTTTGAGTACTTTAGTGTCAAATTGTATTGTTTACTATACGGTTTGACAGCGTAGAGTGTATGTCTATTATGCTATCCACCATGGAGGAAATGTAGACATTAGTAGCGATTTAAGTTCATTTCATACCAAATATTAATTAATTTAATTTGATTTAATTTTCATCATAATCAAATTATTTTATATTGATTATACTTTAATGTATTATCCAATTAAATTTACCACATTACTCTGTTAGTCTGATAAGTATGCTTTGTGTAAGCGCTCTTGGAGCTGTAACAAATTATAATGCCAAATTTTGTATTCGATTGTTATGAAATGTTTGTAGATCTGTAGTTTGCACCTTCAAATAAAATAAAAATAAATAAAAATGATGTGCCGCTTAAAAGTTTAAATGTTTTCCACTGCAAACTACGTCGACTGATGCATTGAAATTGAATCTTATCGCGTAATTATTCGAAAAACCTCCCCCATTATAATGTGGTGAGCGGAGTACAGTCAGCCGTAAAATATATGCGACTCGTTAAAGCGCCAATCAGATTCAAATGGACAGAGAGCTACGTGTATACTTTTAGAGCGCTTTAACATTTAGGCGACTTTAGCAGCGCAGCAGCAGCGCGACTTACGCGCGACAGTCGCGCTGCCGATAATTTCATACTATACACGGCAACGCGCGGGTCCGTCCTACTATACCCATTACCCATTGCAGTGGTAATACAATCCCCGTATTAGCACCGCAAATGGGTAATGGGTGTAGTGGGAACGACAGAGTCGCGCGACAGTCGCGCTGCTAATGTGAAGGCATCCGCTGCTGCCACGCTGCTGTCGCTCTAATGTAAAGGCGCGCTTAATGAAGATGGAGGAAGCAGAGGTAACGATTTTATTCAATGATATTCTCCTCCCGATTTTCGGCAATGGTGGCCCCTCTCAACAGAGATGGGCCAGGTACGCAGGAGATATTATAGTACCCAGATGTGTGCGCAATACACACGTGCACTCTCTGTTCCTTCACTCTCATTAAATACACGTATTACGTCCAGTTGAGGTCCCTTGCGCCTAACCACCTTTTGATCCGAAATTACTTGCTCCCCGCAACGTCTTTTGTTTGAAGTGCAAGCGATTCTTGTTTAATAGTGGTAAGGCGTGTAAGATCTCGACCTGCGGTATCATCCTTTGCTGTCACTTGATTCTTGTCTTATGTTATTAAAGTATTAAGTACCCTATTTATTTATAACCCTATTGAGATATCCGTAGAACAATCACACTATTTTGAGGACAGACAATGTTTTACATACATAGAACTGAAAACTTGATTTGTATTCAGATTTTCGGAAATAGTCCATAAATCGTGGAGGCTGTCGTTTTTTCATTTATGGCCTGTATCGTAAACACGGTTTCATTGTTTGTATTTCCGAAACGAAAATCAACTATTGTTTTGCGAATAATATTTATTGTTTTATCAATTTTCATAATTATGCAGATGCAATTTATCGTGACAAATGCACTTAAGTACTTTATCTTAAAAAAGAAGAGTTGTAACTTTGTAACATCTGCATTGAAACTGGGCAGCTGCAATTTATTGGCTTAAATCTCACTTGATAAACAGTGTCATATTTTTCTTACAAGAAAGTTTTTAATTAGTGTTCATAATTTCTATTAAAAGAAATATTAATATGATTTCTACTGCTATCCATGATAGCGTACATTTTCTTCTCGGTGATACTTACACAATTTACTCTACCAGGAAAAACATAATTATGCATAGCAATTTACAGAGGGTTGAAAGAGTGTACTAAATGAAAGTGACACTCTAAACCAACTGCAGTGGAATGCATAAAGAGTTACAGCTCGATAGCAAAGCATTTTGCGGCTGACTGCAATTATTTTACTTCTAAAGAAAAACAAAGATTAGACGTTCGGATACAAGAAAGCAATTTTCTTTTCGCACAAAGCCGTCGCACATTTAAACGCACTGCTCTCTTCGAAATGAGAGCGTCGCTGTTTATGTTTCCACGCAGTGATTAAAGTGAAGTGTCAAAAACAAAATGCGCCGGAGGGTGTCGCGACGGCAACACGATATTACGACGCGTCGATAGTGGTAAACATTGAGATCATAATTTCCTTTGTTTTTACACCGTGAAGTATACGGCTCGAACCGAAAGCCAGACACGGGAAAACTTACGAATGTTGTTTCATTAAACTTTTGTTAGTTTCGCTACTTTCAGGCATAACTTGTTTGTTTTGAGTTAGGCTTGCTTTATTGGTTATTGTTAAGTTGGCACTTTAGATGGAGTGGGTATTTATCGCGTCAGTTCATAGATTTTAATGCAGACATGAAAGGGGAGCTGACACCTTATCGCTTAGCAGCAGTCTTTTTAAAAAACAAAGAGGGCAAACCGGCAAGGGTGCTAGACTCGCTCGAAGAAAATCCTGAGAGATTACACCCTGAGTGATTGCTCTTTCCAAACTCTGTGGAAATTCTCGTGGAAAGTGAATGTTAAGGCTGATGCGTCTCATGATTTACCTACGTTGGGACAACTATTATAATAACCGTTTTGCGTTTAAAAATGTGTCGTATCACATGGAGCTTACAGACGGATTTCCCTCGCTGTAGATCATGGGACATATAAAAATTTGTGGATCGCCTCTCGACGTGAGGTCTGCATACTATGATGGGGAAAGTTTTCTTATTATTTTTTATTTATTATAACCTCCCGCTGTTTGGTGGCGGCAAGTTTTCTGCTAAACTGCCTCATGAGTGCGTGTTGTTCGACAATGGAGGATCGACCATGATGTAAGAACAAGATGAGTATAAATATGTATATGTATTGGTGATCGTGATATTACCATGCTGTTTTCAATTTGTCGGTCCAATTCTCAAATTCTTAAATTGATGACTATGAAGAAAAGCTTATGAGGTATTTTTTAAGCTGCTCCGTATCATTTTTGACCATCAAAAGTTACTTTTGGCCATTTTAAATTTAGTATTTACTAATGCCGCGTTTTGAGCATTTGATTGGACCGACCTATAGCATAGATATTAATACTTTTAAAATTTCTATGAGCTAAAGTTAACAGCTTTCAAAGTAGCTTATAAATAATTGGTCCTTTGAGCCGGATAGTCCTTTATTACAGGTGTAAATTATAGTTTAATTATGTCTTAGAGGGGTGAGAGGTAGCACCGCATGAATGACACCTGATAGCGCCGGATCGCTTCCGTTTCCGCTTCCGGTCAGGCTCGCTTCGCTGTACTGTTTATTTAATTCGCAATCAAACTCTGTTTGTCTGTGTATTTGGTGATATGGCTTTTGTTTGATAGTTTTGGTGTTACTGTTGAACATAGAGTGGTGTGAAATACATACGTACTTTGTACTTATAATAATTTTTTAGGATTATTTCCTTATATTTTTACAAGAACTAGTCATTTAACACTTTCCCTTTCGAGCGAGGGGTTTGTTATTTTTTATTTTTCAAAATAAATTAAAAAAATGTAAAAAGCACCTAAGTTAATCTTCATAATTAATACAGTACGAGTATCTGACTTCTTATATTAAAGTTGTGTTAGTTACACCACTTATAACTCCAGAACTGATGGACCGATTTTCATGATTTTAACTTTGTTGGATTTGCCTTGACCCCTAATAGGATAGCATACCTAAAAAGGTGCAGGGATGGACGTTGGAAGCGTTAGTCTAATACATAAAAGCAAGTCGTGTAGTTACAGGACTTATAACTCGAGAACAGGTGGACCAATATTTATGATTTTTTCTTAGTTTGATTATCCCAAATCAGATAATGACTTTTCGGGCCCCGGGGGAAACGAAGTTCTCTAGGATTTAACAAGCGAAGTTAATAAGAAGGACAAAATACACTATTCTTATATAACAAAGCTCAGATATTAAGTTGTCATTCACCTATGAAAATTCCTAAAAAGATGAAGCTTCCAAGCAATCTCCTATGAATAAGACGGCCATTGTTGAAAGCGACCGGTCAGCACGATAAATATAGAATACATTTCAGCGGAGATGAGAATATAATCCCGGTTTGGAAAAAAACGTTTTCGGGACCAATGCTTACATAAAGCTGGGGTGTTTTTCAAAGCGATTGCTGATAAAATGTTAAGGGTACATGAACCATCAATATTTTGATGATTGTATATACCGTAGTTTATTGTGTAACAATGTCATCATAATTACGAAACTGAAAATTTAAACTAGGACACATTTTCAAACGCCCGGGCGCCCGTTTGAAACGCACCCATGCATTTTCGATCCTGAAAATGAACTTCAATTTTGACGTGACAACGTCTTATGGTTTGCCGGGTGACACTTCAAGAAACTGCGTTACGCTCCGCTCACGTTATGCGCTCACAATGAGAGCGAGTGAGAGGCACGCGTCCCTTCCACTCGGGCATGGTTAGCCCGCCTAAGAGCGAGAGAGACAGACATCAAAAGTAGTTGTCACGTAAAACTTTCGCCCGTATACCGACTTTACAGGCAACCAATTTTTCTGGTTTAAGAGCGCTTTCACATTCAGGCGACTTTAGCAGCGCAACGGTCGCGCGACAGTCGCGCTGCAGATAATTTCATACATAATGTCAGCAGCGGTGCACGGCAGTGGCGCAGCAGCAGCGCTGCTGTTTTTTGTGTATGGGTATCCGCTGCTGTAGCTCTAATGTGAAGGCGCACATAATATTTTTTTTGTATGCTGTAATGTATTTGCCTAAACTTGAGGCTATTGGAAAAAAAGATTGTTCTAGAGATCACTTTATCATACAATGCAACGTAGGTACAATGAATATTTGGGTCCTTATAAAAAAAAAAAAACTACTTCTATCTTCTTTTACTCGCTTGTCGCTCACAGTTAGACCGAACCTCAATAGCTTTGCTTATAAAAATGCAACCATTCACCACAGAAAGGACAATGTTACGAGTGAATCTCGCTTTTTGTTATGGTTATAACGTTCTTTGTAGCGGCATAATACAGCTCAGCGCGAATACGAAGGATTACTCCACGTTTTGTGTGGAAAACCGTACAGAACCTATTGTTTTCAGCCTTTTTGCAAGATAAATAGTGGTTTTAGTAAATTTGCAATCGGGTAAAGTGGATGCATATTAATGAATACAACTGGATAGGATGGTGCAAAATACCCGTTTGTCTTTTTTTTACTTATTTGCCCAACCAAAATTAGTTACTATCATGAATGCGTTCATCTTTTTTCTCTAAGGCTAGTCAGTATTTTTTAATTAAACTTTTTCTTAGTTTTTTTAGACATCGCACACACTGGAAATTGAAATTAATATAATGTTTTTCTTACCAAAAAGATACTAAAATGTAAATCAATATTTTTTAATTATAAATATTCGAGGCATGTTTTATATTACACACCCTTACCAACTTTACGACATCCATCACAGAAATCATATTTTAATGCAAAATCATACTGCCTCATTAAATTAAATGTACGCATCGGGCTTACTATTAAATTCTCGTTACTCGCTTGATACGGAACGTCCATAGCTATAAAAACAATTAGAGGAGCATTTTTTCGAAGCACGTAGAGTAATTACCGGCAGATGCCGCTGCTCGTTAGCGGGGAGAGCCGGGGCGGGCGGTAGTGGCGAATTGTGTACGGCTATTTTCGAACACTTTCTGCGTATAAATATTGCATGGATCAAGCTAACTTTTAAACCATGTATTTATCTTTGAGTAATAAATTTATAGATATCTGTATTAATTAAAGTGTGGTACATAAATGAATATTAATTTCTCTTGGTATAACTTATTCATTTATTTAAACTTTATGCACTGTAAATTGTACGATTGGCGGACTTAATGCCTTAGGGTATTCTCTACCAGTCAACCTCTTGGGAATGCAGAAAATTTAATCAGTGGCGGAAAGTTTGCAATAACTGAGCGGGTAATATAAAATAAATTATAAAATGCATTATGGCGACATAAACATGCATACTAATATTGATGTATTGATGATTGTATGACCCAAATAAAGGAAAAGTTAGACGTCGAGTCGTACCAAGAGGTCAAAGAGATGGCTCTGAATAAAGATGAATGGAGAAAACTCCACCGACAAGAGCATAGCTCTTAAATTAAAAAGAAAGGTGAAAGAAAGAAAATAATTAACGAAAGGTTACCTTATATTACCAAGTCTTTTTTAAATTGGCCCGATGATAACTTTGCCAATGTCATTCTTCTTTTTATAGCTTATAGAAAGGCTGAAAGCAAAATTTTAAGAAACTTTCGGAGAAAAAATGTACTTTAATCCGGCATAATTGGCATTAGCTTAAGTTAATGTCACCGTTATTCTATAGAATTCACTATAGATAAATGTTTGTCCTTATTGGTACGCAATGTTTCTAATTTGGATAAGGTACTTCGATAAACTACAGTTTATGGTAATTTAAAGTTCCGAAGCCTATTTACCAAACCCTTATTCCTCATCTACCTGAACATGAAAATGCGATTTAAGCATCGATTTAGAACAACATTATAACAAACCTTTATCCTGAGATCGAGCCGTTCAGTCGTGACGTGAATATCGAAGGCTTTGTGGAGTAAATGAAGCTTTGCCCGGTGACCCGTGAAACCTTGTTTCGGTAACACTGAAGCGGTTATTGATGACCTAGTTTATTTATTTATTCAAAACTTTAGGTTTCTTTATTTTTTTAAGGCCGACTTAGTGTTAGGAGTATTATCTTTGTAGTTAGCGTAGGATTTTTAAAAAAACTATTAAGTAATTATTTGCTACATTTCCACTAAGTACAAGGTTGTAATCAAGTTATTGATAAATGATTTTTCCGAAGTTAAATTCGGAAATCTTCATTTATTAAATTAGCTTACGCTACTTTCAACCCATGAATACAGTATAATATTCAAGGACTGTATGTATGATGAGGTGTCCAAAAATTGCAGTAACTTAATCAAAATGTTCCTATTTATATCCTTAAATACTCATGGTTCGTCATCAGTCTACAAATTGCCAGCAACAGACATTCAATGCAACAATAAAACTCCAAAACCCCGTTTTTCTTTAACATCAACATTTTCGCTCTCAATGCGATCCAGCGATAAATCTTCCAGACGCAACACTAACAAATAGTTCTAAACATCACAAAGACCCTACCATGACTATCATGAATCTATCGATACCCGATATTAGAGAAAATCGAGATCGCTTTTACTGCCCAAATTCTTCAAGAACTGCACGTCATCTGATCTTATAATGTTGACCGAAAATAATTAACTGCTACGTCGTAATTAAAGCCGTGATGTTATGATGACAAATACGCATTGAAGCGAAAAGATAAAGGGATTGGCAGAACCATAGCTAAAACGAAACGGCCAAGTCACTCATCAAATATTAAAGGTAGGGTACATGAGATATTATGTCTAAAATATTTTTTACAAACTGAGTCAGATGGAATTTTTAACATTGATTTTACTGTGAAAATGTTTGAAATCAATGAAGGCACTCGTACTTGCCCATTGGAATATTTTTTATAAGCGTACATCAATTTCAGATGACCATAATGCGCAATTTAATCATGAACGTCAAAACTTTATTAATCAGAGTAGCTATGAATAAGCTCATATAAGCTTCCAGTAGACACACCAACCACTAGAAATACCCATTAGTAACATAAGTCATTTAGTGTTTGTCTGTTCTCTCGAAACTACATCACCGGCCCGTTGATATATTATGTGCACAGTCGTGTGCCATAACCCGATAGATCGGTGGGATGGGAAGGTATAATGATGAGGTTAGCGACGCCCAAATTTAGGCCTAGCGACGATAATAGCGTTATCATTTAGCTGTCTGGCTCCTAAATTAGTGGTTGGGGTTATTTTGGTACTACCTGTATTTAAATATCCCTGCATGTATAAGTGTTTAACATGTTGACTGCGTAAAAAAAACAGTGACTTTCAGCTGGTGCGGTGGCAGTCCAAAAATGCACCCACTTGACTTTCTTATTGTGCGTGGCAGGCCCTTTCGACCCGACACCTCGGGGTGGTATTCAAGCTCTATTATCTTAGTCAAGGCGTATCGTATATTGAAAATTTTTATGCTCTTAAAATCCTAATGAATCACTTGACTTTACATTGGCCTCGCCCCGGGATCCTCCCAATAGAAAATGAGAAATTAGCAATCGAAAATGTCAGGTTAATAGGGCCCGACACCGCACTAAAGTGTATTTTTTCTAGTGATGGGATAGTGAAAAGAAACATATCGAGTCATAAATTTTTAATCAATTAAATCAATGAAGCGGTCTAACTTATTATTAAGTTTTTTTTTCTTATCTATAAAAATTACTTAGATATTTAGATATGCCTATCTTTGTAACATGTTAAGCAAAGAGACTGGTTACATTTGAAACAAACAGTTTTTATTTTCATATATACAACAGTTTTTATTATATACATCTACACTAATATTATAAAGAGGAAAACTTTGTTTGTTTGTTTGTTTGATTGTAATGAATAGGCTCATAAACTACTGGAATGATTTTAAAAATTCTTTCACCATTCTAAAGCTACATTATCCACGAGTAATATAGGCTATATTTAATTTTGAACAAAAATAGGGTTCCGTAAGATATTAGGGTTTTTCGGACACAAGGTGAAAAAATCAACAAAGTCTTTCCTGGGTATGCTTTTTGCAGCGGTAACCGACATCAACGCGGGCGGAGCCGCGGGCGACCGCTAGTTTATTATATATAAACAGTTTTTATTCACATAAATACTATTTCTTGAACCAGGACTATCATATATTTTTCTTTTAGGGAAAATTTCTTCGTCACTTTCACTGTCGTCGGTAAAGAAACGTTGATGTTTATTTGCCGGGCGGATTATTTATTTTCCAGAACTGTAAATTTGCTGGTGGATGGGATAACTTCTTGTTTTTGAAATATTTTTCTGTATTTATTATTATTTTGTTTAGGGACTCCAAAATGTGAACCATCGTATTCTTCTTCGTTATCACTATCATTGTCTAGTATTATTTTGTTTTTACGACGTGCCATCGCAAAGAAATCGACGAGCGCGAAGAGCGCGTCCTCCTACCGTTGCAAGCACAACACTACTGGCGGCTCGACGCGTACGCATCAGCACAGTGCGGCAACAGGTCGCTCGCGGTCATCCACCAAAACAGGCCCTCTCCCGCACTGAAATAACTTTTTTAATGTTCTATGCGGCGGAGGTCAAAAAAAGCCTGACGTGGTATTAAATTGCTATATTTCTATGTTGTTAGTCACAAATCGAAACCTATATTTTGTCTCTTTCATACTCGTAAAAACGACTAAGAAACAGGTGCCGCACCAGCGCGACAGACCTAATTTTCAAGTACGCACACTGATTTAACACCGCGTCGGGCTGATTATGAGTGATCCGCATTGAACGTGTTAAATAGTTCTTGAGATAGGTTATGAGTCTGCAACTTACATTTAATATTGTATTAAGATTTTGGCTCGGTTTGACCTTAATCAGTCAGGTATCAAACGACACTCGGGAGTCGCATAACAATGGAATTTATATTGTGTCTCGTTTACACATACTTGACGAGTTAATTCAACAGGAAATTATCAAACTCCTTACAAAAACTAATTAGGGTTATGTTTTTTTAGAATAAGTTTAGTTCAATCAAGCCTTGAAGAGTGCAGATTTAGGTATTGTATGAATTTGGTTTTATGTAAAGTTATGATGTACTTTAAGCAATTCAATAAAGCTGATAAATAAAGATACTTCGGCGTTGTAACTTAATTCATAGAGTACCTATTTTAGAGGAGGCAAGGTATAGATAGTGCCATCCACGAAGGCGCGCCCCACTCTTTTTTTGATTGAGGAAGGTGCGGGGTGCGGGGGGAGACACGCGCGTCAGTTGCGAGCCGGCCGTCATTCAAATATTCAGACTCGTCACGAAAGTGGCTCTGCTTAAATTGTCAAGAAAAACCCAGTGTGTTGTACAAAAAAATTAACCTGGTATAATCGACTGTTATTATTAAATTTACTGAAAGAATTATAATGGTAACCTAAACACCATAAACAATTTTAAATAAAAAAAAACATGTGGTAACTTATAATATTACCGGGATATACTTTTTGGGGGAAGGCTATAAAACATTACGCTAGGACCTTCGTGTACGAAGAAAAAACAATTCACGCATATGAAGTCCCGGGGGACCGATGGTTCTCTTATAAAGAAAGTTTTTAAACATTTTTTTAAACGTTATAAAACGTTCTTACGTATTTCGTTTACGTCAATTGTAAAAATGATGCTTGTGCAGTTTAAAAATAATATATTACTTTTCTAGTAACTAACCATACCTACTTAAAACTATATCCAAGTAGAGCATCTTTCCCTTTGAGTGTATTTTTTGAAGTGTGCTTGTCATTCATTAGTCATTAAGATGTTCCAAATTCAATTCAAATGTTGGAAAAAGCTTGCACACATGTACAATAAACGAAGTGGTGGGGCGCGCCTTCGTGGATGGCACCAAAGAGAATATAATCACGATGGCACTATCTATACACATTTAAAAAGGTTTTTCGTGACAAGATTTAACAAAACACGGTTCAATGAAAGTCTAACATTTTAATGAGTTTTTTTTAGGAAATTAACAGCTTTGAATCTCGTCATTTGATTTTAAATGATCGCGTAAAATCAGGAACCTTCCCATTTATTTGAACGGAATTTATTCATTGATTCGATCCACCTGCTTTAAGCTGCTTATTCCTTTAAAAGGTAAAACCTTTTTCGGCGAAGTAGTATTTATTTTTGGCACTGGATTGAAACCATCGTTTTTTGCCTTTGTATTCCATTTGACTTTTACTTGTATTTAAAGCAAATGCACAGAGGAAAGATTCTGATTAGGTTGCCAATTTAATTTTCGTGCTTCAAGACTTAAGTAACCGTAAATAATTAAAAATGATGATGTTGTTTGTTAAGAAAGATATTGATTGAGTTATTATTCGATTATTCCGACTCAAAAATGGTATGATTAAACAAAACTTTTGTTAATACGTTATTCTATCTTTATTTCAAGCTGAAGTCCCAAGAAGCTATAAAGAATGGTACAATATTAAATATTGTCTTTCTACTAAACAATATTAAGTAACTATGGATCCTGTTCGTATCAACTTGTGGAACTTTTCACATAAAGGTTTTATAACTATTAGACATGACGGGTCTAAACGCAATAATAAATAATAATAATAATAAATATTCTTTATTGCACAAAAAGGACACAACAAAACATTAAAACAGACGATCACATGTACAATATTGGCGGTCTTATCGCTGGAAGCGATCTCTTCCAGACAACCTTTGGGTAGAGGAAACAACGTTAAATAGGTAGAGAGCGGTGTGCAGATGGCTAAAAATTATAATATAATTAATAGATAAAACTTTGAAGATAATAAAAATGCTTAAATAGTATTAAATTATACATATAAAATAAATAAACAAATAAATACATATAATATACGTACTTATATATAATAATAATTTATCCAAGAAAGGAAATTCTGACAGTTCATGAAAGCGAAATCTAATAATCTGTCTAATAGTTATTGCAATGCAACGCGAAAGTTTAAAATCCTATAAAGGTTTTATATCTAAAGATAATACTTGTTTCAAATATTAAAATATATTCTCATTAAACAAGCACTCTCTCAGCTGTTCACAGCTTGTAACGATCACATTGGCACCCCAATGCCTCCTTTCCTTTTCAATAAACTTAACGAAAAGCGTTTATCAATATTCATGAAGATGTCTTTTCTTTTCAGGTGAGTGCCATGAGCGGCGAGCAATTTATTCTTTCTCCACAAGTGAGAGTAAGTTGAAACAAGAACTAAGTAAAAACAAAAGTTGAGACGGCAGTTGATTCGGTTATTTTAGTCGGACGTAGTTATCTACCTAAGTCTTTTTTCATTAAGATATTCTTACACTATAAAAAGACTTGAAAACTGCAGCATTCTTTCAACAAGCACTAGTGTAGGGAGCGGCGAAACGGGAGGAATGTAACATGTTTGATAGGTCCATTCGTATGTTAACTGAGAAGTACGTAAAGCAATACGCCAAGATAAGATGGGATAACACTTTCTTGCACATCACATAGGTTGGTAAAAAATTCGGTTCAAGGAAATGTCCAACTTATGGTGTTCCAGACAACCTTTGCGTAAATAAATTCACAAGTTCGTATCTCGGCGTTATATTTAAATATATGCTGGCTGATAAAAAAGCGTAAATAGGGTCAGAGATAATTCATATACACTTAGTAGGCCAGCCTGTTTCAAAACACAGTCGTTAATATCGGATTATGTCATGGACATAATCCTTTACATGCAAACCTCAATTACGGACGGCTATTGTGACTGAAACTTTAGACTGGGTTATAAATCTGAAACTACCGTCCGAAATGGGTGAATAAACAAATGTGCTGTGTGATAGATGGTTGCTGCAAATAGTGCTGGCGTTTGGTGACCAATAAGTGTTTTAACTGTGACTAAAAATTTACAAACCTTTGGAAAATAATTTAAAGCCTTGGAAAGACGTTTTTATAAGAAAAACATTAGAAATAGGTACGGTTTTATTGTGATGATAATGGTATTTATTTTGTTTTATTTTGTTATACTGATTGTTTATGTATTTTGTATGTGAAAATTTACCTCCGTTTTTTTGCGTCTTATTAAAAAAACTATGTTATAAAATGCCATGAGGCGTTAAGTCCACGTTTTGTACAAATGTTGGTTGTGCCATAAAGAATAAATAAAATAATCGAGATGACGAAATAATTATCTCATGAAAATTATTATAATTTATTTTCCTCGGCTTGTGCTCGTAATAATAAATTGGTGAAAAATATTAACTCAAACAGCGTCCATAAAGTTTTCATTAACAGAGTCCCTGTGCGATGAGCTAGGCTCGCCGTAAACGTAAATTACGAGGCCATGTGAAGGAAACTTTAGAATGAGCGATATATTATTCAAGACTGCCTAAAACTGTTAACAGTATTCTCAGGTACTTTCCGTAGGCTTTGTTACATAATCGAACTAGTATTTACTAACGCCTAAGTCTCATTTTAAATCTGGTTTTAATTTTCATTAGTTTAGAACATGGTACATTCATAAACTCACAAATTCAAGGTATTTTACAACTTCTCGTTAGGAATGAAGAGAACTACCTACTCAAATTTAGTAACTTGTAAATTTTTATAAGATTAAAGAAGAAACCAAAAACTAGCCTACAGACGTGATTTGAACTTGCAACCTCTGGCTAACAACTTTCTCGAAATATGCCAAAAAAGTCGTCTCTTCATAGCCATCAGACGGGTCACGTGACCAATTTAGTATAGGAAGTCAATATTTTTTTTTCTTTTCTTCGAACTATGTATCTAGGGGAAAGTTAATTACTGGTTACTGGTTTCAAGTAGCTTCCTACATTTTTAACGGGTGGTTTTGAAACACTTTGTAAAAGTGCAAGATTCATGAATAAAATTGCATAATTTGTGAAACCCTACCAAAAAGTGTCATGTGTGAAAACCTACCAAATTGGGTAACTGTTAGCATGCCTCATATTTTAACACCTCGTAATACGTACCTACTCGTATGTTAAAAGCATTAAACTGTTCGTCTTTTTGTAACACGCTTTTATTTTTTCATCCACTTCAGTCTTCGCAATAGCCCGAAGCAAGGAACGCCCCTATAACCCTCGATATTGGGCAAGTGGCTTATTTTAGCCCCTCTGATCAATTCGTGTTTAGAGTCGTGTTCAATAATATTCAACACTTTGAAACAATAAATAATACTGTCTGTTACGACTGAGTGAGCGTGCTTCACCTTAAGCTTTTAAAGCTTCGTGGCGTTGAAAAGAAACCGTTTGATACTGTATTTCAACTGATTTATAAAAAATTACAGTTGAATGTAAGTACAAAAGAATACCAAATAAATACGTAGAAGTAGACATCAGAAATAAACTCTTGCAGTTTTTCGGGATAAATAATTTTGCATTAGCTCGTAGTTTTGATAACCAATTTCAGTTTTATGTGAGCTATAAAATAAATTAATGGTTGCAAACACATTACCTTATAACATGAATACAACTAAATAACCTCGTGAAAAGCTTATTTAAAAGGACTTTTCTAAGTCTAGGCACGTTCATACAAACATACACCCTGGAGGAGACCTATGAATTCTTGATAGCATACTATGCCCCCTACGTCACTAGTTGGATAGCTGCCACTTCTCTCTGTCCAGAGGCCTGTATCATATTACCCTGTGACCTCATTACGGCTAGGTGATCCACTAAATTAATACTTGTAATAGGAGAAGGGTGGAGATGGATTGCCCTAACTGGACTGGTGGAATTAATTTCGGCATGCTAATTAACAGTTTCGGCCAGATTGATTGTGTATCAGATATCGAAGTGATTAATAAGCATGCCGGAAGGTGATTATGGTACGACTGAATGGGACGCTGATAAGTTGCTGTTTTATTGAAAAATAAAAGTCATTGAGAGTTTTGAATTTCGAAGTCTAAATGCAGTACGTGTACCTGATATAAAAAAAGAAATACTGTTAGATGTAATCTAAATATCACATTACCAATGATTTTTTTTGTACAAAAGAGTAAAAGAGCTTAGCTTTACTAAAAAACAAGGTTTTTCATCTCTTTTTTAATACCAAACATTTTCAATTCGTAAATTTTTCAACAATAGGTGGTTTGGTCGTCCCAGAGATGTGATTTACGGCTTCTAAACGATCATACTTGTAGTTTCAAAACTAACTCGCCACACGTGTGACTTACGAACGTTCGTAAAGTCATCCAAAAATCAATGATGCAACTTTTTAACACGCAAAAGTCACGTGCCCCCGCGCAAATGACACCCAAGGGGCGCGAGATTAACGGGACACGTCTGTCCTCCGGCTTAAATCACATTAGGACCCTCTCTTTGTCTAATGTCACATAAAGATGGACTGTTGGACTCTGGCCGACGACTGTGATTTCAGTTACCTGCCCCTTAAAGGTTTTTCTTGTAGGCACGATTGAATCAGAGGTAGGTATTGTTTGGTTGGGTAGGTACTCTTATGTTAAAGGAGGATATTGAAGATAAGATAAGATAAAATTTATCTACATGATATTTATAAATATAATATGCGCCAAACACCAATTGTCATGGTTTCGAACTAAGGGATTTTCTTCCTCGTGCTACGAATACCAGACAATGAAAATTAAATTCAAAATATAAAATTCAAAAATCTTTATTTCAATTTAGGTCATGAAATGACACTTATGAACGTCAAATATAAAAATTAAAATAAATGTGCGAAACATGTCTCCTTATCTTTTGGGCCCTACCAGCGCTTCGAGACAGAACACAGACAATTAGGCAAGTGCTGAGAAGAAACGCCGGAACAATATCAGTCACCACTAGCTGCCGTAAAATCAAAATCATCAAAGGTAAGTACATCAGTTGGTGCAGGCTGGACGGACCACACATTCGTGTCGTTTAAATAGTCTTGAACCTTATAATAGCCTTTAGACATAAGCGTGTTTTTAACGTGTTTTTTAAATTTATCAACCGGCAATTCGACAAGATTGTGTGGTATATTATTAAAGAATTTTATACAATTTCCCATGAACGAGTTACTAGTTTTAACTAATCTGAAGTTAGGAACGACAAGCTTGTGTTTATTTCTTGTGTTATATGGGTGAATGTCGCTTTTCTTCATGAAATTATTTAAATTTTTTATTACGAGGGCGTCTCCTGATATGACTTAGGTACAAATAATGTTCGTATTCGTTCGTTTGCCCCTAGCAGGATTTGAACCTACGACCAGCCGGCATAGTAGTCAGGAGCGCTAACCACAACACCAAACGCGTCGTCAAGACGTGTAAGACATGAATCAAATCAAAAACATATTTAGGGATTTTTTGGCACAATATTTATGACATTGATTTTCATTGAAAAATTATTTTCATTATATTGTTGTTACTAAACAAATTTAGTAGCCGCGTCACATAAAGTTATTTAACCGGGGGACCGCAAGCTCTAGTTACAATAAAATCCTATGGTATTGGAAATAGTGTTTTTGCCTTCGTTGATTGCAAAACTTTTCACGCGCTGAGCCCTAACAAAAAGCCTGTATTTTTTGTTCGGCGAAGCGTGGTAACGATATATTTATGGGTTGAATAGGATGGCTACACGTCCAATATTTTACTGGACAGCCGTTATTTTGTGTCATAAATTGCTACGTGTCTAACTTGACTTGGTTTTAGGGCCATAGATATACGAGAAGTGATGCCAATGTCAGAACTTGCTTGAATTTAGCATGTTTGGTAGTATCAGAATTTTACGTTTTCCGCAGTGAATATTAATGAATTTTAATTCTAGTTAAATTTTATAATGTACCAATCAAGTACCTAGATAGGTAACAACAGCACGTTAAGGTATCTTGTGCAGTTGTTATTAATAAGAGATATTTTGCACATTTATTTAGAATCCCCAAATGCGAAATAAGCAATAGAAAATAATGTTTTTTCTTCAGTTATTTACCATGGTTTAAAAGTACTTTATAATTGTGAATGATTACTACTATTCATTGCATTATTACTTAAACATACACCTCTAAAGGTTTTACAGAGAAATGCGAGTAACATCTTTGTATTGTCCTGTTTTCCATTTAAGGCTCAGAACACACAGTGCTTTCGAAAGTTGTCCACCCCACTCATAGAAAGCGTGACGTCATCACGTAGGTGTGGATACGGCATTATTTGGCCAAATGCTCTTGTTTTACCATCGTTTGAGTGGTTCTAGCCCGTAACACTATGTTGTAAGGTCATAAATAAAATTTACTGGATCCGAGCCCGGGCGTGGTGGGTCAGACCAAAATCACGGATGTGCGAAAATGTTTTCACTAAATTCCTTGTTTGTTTCAAGTGCTGGGAGGAAATAGTGGCGCATTAACTAAACTAGTGATAGAGAAATAAGGCTGATAAATATTGGATGTTGTTGCTGTTGTTAAAAATGCTTAGAGTCTGATCTCGAGTTTCAAAATGTTGTTCTACGTCCTGTTTTTGAAATTGAACTAACTCGTACATTTAGAACAATTTTTTCTTATATTTTTTTTGTTGAGAGTCTTAAGGTTGTTATAGCTTTACTACATAGGTATATAGTTGACTTGTATTATACAATTTGAAAAGTTGTTTATTCTAAATAACTTGGGTTTGAAAATATTTTAGTTGCTTCACGCAACATTTATTTATTCATACAATCAACGATTATTTACCAAATTGTACAACATCATATGTTTTCGTACATCAAAAGTGTGCCTCATTAATATCCTTGAGACATTTCCAATTTATTGGCGGAATCAATAAGCCGTCCACGTATGTTTGTGGAGGGGGTCTTGCCACTACTGCCACATGTTGTCCAATAGTTGCCCATTCCACGAGTAGTAAATTGCTACCGAAGATTTTTTTGTATTGATTGCTGTATTAATTTGAAGATTTTTTTATTATTTTGGTCTTTGCATCAAATTCAAAGGAGAAAGTTGAAACTGAACATTTTCGTTCTGAACTAACTAGCAACTCTTTTTTTTACTTTCATAGCTACTAAACCTTTAAATTATTTGAGCTACTTAAGCTGCCTGAGTAAGGCTTGCTAGATATTACCAAGTGATGTTTAGTCTTATACCAAGCTAAAGATATGACGCGTAGGTGGTTTATCGTCGTCTATCATCTCATCTTACGTATCTACCCTACATTATAATAGAGAGCTGTCACTGAAAGTCGTGGATATGTATTTCAGCATGAACGAAGCTTGAGGTCAATGAACCATAGGTGTAGCACCTTAAATCAAGATGACGTCACTGATGTAGAGGACGGTGAACTAGGGTTGCTGAGCTGCGCCATATACGCTTAGAAGAGATGTTGAGATGATCATAAGAAGTTGTGGTTCTTTAACGTCAAAATACGCTCATTATCATTATTTATTAGTAGAAGTTATATGCTTTGCCTTTTTATATCCTTATCTACTTGGTGCCTTAAATGTTATCTCTACTCAACATAAATTAGATGCATTGCATATACATACCACTTGATATCATTTAGGCAACGTAATCAATCTTTATGTATTTATTAGTGTACATCACATGCAATTAAGCTTGGTTTCACCATTAAACTTTATGTGGAACAACTGTCAAACTCCATACAAGAAAGCTTGAGTTACGATTATACATAATTATGTCGTTATGGTTAGCTAAGACGGAATAACGGAGTCTAAATCAAAATGTGACACCCCTGCATGCTGAACGTTCAAGTTCCGCTCACGTACGGATGTTTGCGATCCGAATGCGCTATCCGTAATCAATTTAGTAATGCATGCAGTCAGTAACAATGCGTGCAGTGGTGTCGGTAATGACGGTGTATTTTAATATTTAAAGGGTCTATTGACGAGACTTGGAGTAGTAAACTAATTTAATATGTTGAGAAATAAAAAATTAAAAAGATCGTGCAAAAGCCCGTTTCATTACAAAGAAATAAGTTAAAAAATTAGGTTTTAAGATTTCGTGTACTACTAACAATCTATGGATCAGTCCAAAAATATATATATTTAATTTAATTTTTTAAAAATATTAAATTTTGTAGAACATTTTTCAGATCAAAACACAACAGAGTAAACAATATTCAAAACATGTTTAAAATTAACCAGAAGAGTTATCAACAAGTAAAAAATATAAGTACATCAATAAAAAAAGGTAGGAAGTGAAACTAAATGCATTCCAAAGCGAAACACAATAACCGAATAATATTATCAGCAAATCCACTGCAAATCCCCAATATGTGCCCTCTCTCATGCCAAATCTCAGTACAAGAAAACAATAAACTCGCAAAAGTTTTTCGGAAACTTCGTGCTTTGTCGACACAGAAAACCCTTTACAGTTGTCACGAAGGGACGGGAGGGACCCTATTCTGTAAGAAAATACTAATTTTTGTCTCATGCTGACCTTCTCACTCGAGCCAGTACATAACGTGAGTAAAAGAGATGGCTAAAGCGGATAGTAAGGATAAGTTTTTGCAGAGTAAGACCATAGATAGAACAACCCCAGTAGGGAGTAACTTAGAGACAAGTCTCTAGGAAACATTGTTCAGTAATGCATCGAGTAGATTTTATTAGGGATTAATGCTTGTATAAGTTTATAGCAAGAATTAGACTGTACTTTTTCGAGATAAATGAAATTCAAGGTATAATATTCTACAAAAATGTGGGTTAGTCTCTTTATGCACCAGTTTTAGCGGAACTCTACGCATAAAATACATACTAAAAAAATGTGTTCGCCTTTTTTAGTGTTTAGATTGTAAGTGGCGCATAGCAGGACTGGTTCATAGCGGAACTTATCCAAAATGTAATTTAAAGATCTGTTTTTTAATCTTTTTTAAAATTACAGCAGTTGACCAAGAGTCAAATTTAAAACTTAATACGAATTTGAAGTTCAGTAAACCTTAAATTAAGAAACTTTTGTTAATATGCGAAATTGATTACGAGGACAGAACATAATTGGATTAAGACAGATGAGACAACGGATCCTGAGAGATGAAAGCCATAAATTAATCATAGTTACAATGACGTTAGGTTCAAATATCCTCATTATGGTAGAACTGTAATTATAAGGGACATAATGGAGCACTCTAGCCATCAGGTAACCTAATACTGTTAGCAATAAACCTAGTTAGGAAGCACAACACTAATATCTTGTGTTTAGATGTGTGTGTGTGAAGGTTCTGTTAGCGACAGTTACTATTTATATGAAAACAATGTAAATCTGTACAATTTTGAGGTTGGTTCGCCTTATTAATTGTATAGGTAGACGCGAAATCGAGACCTCGCCTGCGGGGCACAGGGGCGCAGGGGGAGGCGAGAGCTGGTTGCGTGAGCTTTGCAGCTGACGGGTGTATCCGCGCAGCCCGCAACCTTCACACAACCCGCTATCGCCTCCCCGCGAGCCCCTGTGCCCCGCAGGCGAAGTCTCAATAAAGCGCTTTATTTCACACCACCACCACATACAGTAAATGAGACAGAATATTTTAATTTACAAGTTGTGCAATATAGGTGATCTTATCTATACCAATAAAATGCTTTGTCCTGAACGACTGACTTATTGATTGACTGACTGACTGACTGACTGACTGACTGACTGATGGATCAACGCACAGCCTAAACCGCTGATTGTAGAGACCTGAAACTGGGAGGGTGTGTTCTTTGTATGACGAAGGGATCCGATAAGAAAGGATTTTCAGAAATTCCACTCCTAAGGGGGTCAAAAAGGGGTGCAAAGTTTGTATGGGACAACCAGATCCCTTGGTCCAATCTACTTCAAATTTTGCATACACATTCTTTTACAAAATTGACGGAAGTCTTATTTTGTACTTTATTGAAATTCATCTCCTAAGGGGGTTAAAAAGGGGTGCAAAGTTATTATGGGGGTGATTTGCTTCGAATTTGATTTCAATACACTTTAGTGCTTACGATTAAAATATTTTTTATTTAATTTTTGACAGTCATTTGACATGTCTGAGACACAATGTTTTGACACATGTTTGTTATTGATGTTGCTCTCGAGAAAATGCGCTAGAAGAGATTTTATTCCTTAGAGCAGTGAAAAATATTTTTTGTGTTTATACAGGGAGGTATCAAGCGGTCTGTGTACAGTGTAGATTGCAGATCGTTTGTTCATATTGTCGGCGAATATTCTACGCTGCTTCTGTGGTCGAAAGGGTGTCCAATCTGGAACTTTTCTGCAAACTTTTCGGGGGGGCCTATGTTTAGCAGTGGACGGCTTTTGGGTATTGATGATGATGATGGGGTAGATCCCTACATATAATTGACCCTTTGAATTCACGATTTGAATTCCAGAAAGTAGAGTATTCGCTATGACTATAAACAAAGCTCAAGTTCAAACTCTTAAGGTAGCGGGAGAAGACTTGAGGGAATTTGCTTCTCCCACAGCCTGTATGTGGCATGATGCTGTGTAAGCACACAGAATATAGCCTGGTCTTTCTATTAGCACCCGAAAGAAATATACGATTGACGATAGGCGTAGTAAGTATTTCCATTTCGTTGTAAAAAAATAGATATTATCCCCGTGGAAGTTTGACCAGATTAAAGACCGGGCTACGTGTTGTGCGTTCATAAAATATACCTAACATTTATCTATATGCATTGTCTGTACGCATTTCTACATATGTATTTAAAAACTGTATGTTTATGTTTGTTTGTTTGAACGCGCTAATAACAGGAGCTATTGGTCCGGTTATAAAATATTTTAGGTACATTGTTAGATAGATAATTTATCGAGGAATGTTATAGAAGTAGTTTAATGCGTATAGGCTTATAAATATTTTCTATCTATGGGAACTAAACGGAGTAAAACTATTACGCGCGTACGAAGTCGCTGGCGGGCCGCTAGTATAATATATTATTGCTTACAGCAATTTCTTATTAGGTCATGTATGTAGTAGTTAACATAATCTGTAAATTGGAACCGTTGGAACTAATTATCGTGATTTATCATTTTATTTATGAAAAGGATTAGGCAATAAATGATATTGTAGCCCAGATTTTACAAAATCTGCAAAAAAGTTTAGCAGGAACGAGACCTGTAAAGTGAAATTATCAAACAAGTCTCTCCTTAATAACAAGAACAAGAACATTACTGCTGATACCACAATTTAAACCTGGGCTACTAAGCTTCAGTTGAACTCTATGTAATGCCATTAGCTCGTGTGGGAACATTGTCTGTAGTGTATAGCAAGCCTAGATTAAACAGCTCCGGTTTAACTGGCAAACCTAAATTACTAAGGCTATTAGCCTCCCTTCAAATGGTTTAGATAGGACAAAACCTTGGTATAATTAGGATTCCTATGAAAATTTACTGTGTGAAGTGAAGTTTTTTTGTTTAACATAATAATCATGAGGTAAATATACTTCCGTAGTTTTGACATTTGGAGCAACGTGAACGAATTTTTACCCCCAAATTTAAGTCTTTATTGCAGTTGTCCAAATGTATACCATTAAAATGAACTTATGTTGATACGGTTAAACTCCTTCCGCGTGTAATTTATGTCTCATCCACATCATAGAACAATACAAATGTATTTATCACACCATATCCTAATTAATCTTAGATGATCCTCGTTGCCACCCCATAGCTCATCTCCACGATGTAGGTAGCTATATAAAATTCTGTCGTACCCGCCGCATTGTTAAAGGCTCTCAAAGTATCAGGTGTACAACATGAATACCTAATCTTAATGGAATTCACACACCTATAGCTAAGGGTCCTATAAATCATCGCCTGAATGTTTTACCAACTTCCCTGTGGGAAGAAACAGATTGTTCCTTATCGAAGTTTAGTTCCAAATAAAAAGGTCTTTTATTGTTCCTGCCTCTTAAAGGGCCGTAAATGTATTTCGATTGCCATGCATTTTTCAAGGATTTTAATATGTTAGGAGTAGGAGAAGATTGGGGCTTAAAACAGTGCCCTGAAGTACACCGTAATAAAGGTTTGAAGGTTTTATTTGCTACTGTAGTTTTCAATTAGCGGCTGGTTTTTAGATGGCAAACAAAAATCAAGATGGCCGATTTCAAAATGTAATCACCGCGGTTCGAATTATATTCTAGCCAGCGTGTTAAGCTGGTGTTTAACTGAGAAATAGTTTTATTTGTTTTTCAAAGGCATTTTTCTTCGGACTAATACTCCTTATACTAAAACTAAGTTCCACCCACTTTCTATTCATGCTTCCAATAAAAACATTTACTGCAAAAACAGTAAATTAGCAAACGAATAAGCCAATTATAGGTAGGTGTTACGAGACTAGGGGCTTAAGAGATTAAACTTTAATCTCCTTCATGCCATAATGGCTATTGTTGTAGAAACTGGATTTACACTTTGGTCTTTATTATCAAGAGGAATATTGGAAAGCTTCTAAAGCCGTGCTATTTGACTATGTCATCGGCGTAAATGCAAGTTTTAGAACTTATATATGTACAAATACCAACTATATAAAATTTTGGTTTAATAAACTACCTTTTTCGGTTCGCTTAATCGTGAAGTAAATAGAAACCATTAAAAACGTTTTGCATCCAAAAACTTAAACGGCTAGATGTCATCCAACAAATTTATTTTCTAAAAAGTCACACTTAGGTAGCGTTATTTCCTTCAGTTTACGCTTTGGCGAAATTGATATCGAATCTTCTTATATTTTTAGTTGGAAATTGCATTTTCTTTTGAGCGTTTTCTCGCTTGCTATATCTCGAATTTCGGATTTTGTGTTCTGTGTTTGATACGATACGGTTTATATTTGCTGATCAAGCGTGTTTCGGAGGGTAAGCGGCGCCAACGTTCGTCACGTTTAAATATGATTTATGCAAGTAATTTAGTTAAGTACATAGAGACATTACGAGCTCTCTGCGTGGCGGATAGATTAAAATGTTCTTTAGGATCGTGTCCTTTGTGGTTTGCCATGTCGTGTTGCGGGGTAAGATATAGATTTCCTTTTGGGATATGACGGCGTGATTTTTGTTATTGAGAAAATTTATAACAATTACTAACCATCCATCAAATTATTATAAACGTTATAAAAGAGATTCTAATAAGTAAATATAAGAAGGTTAACAAAACAAGGTAAATAGTAAGTATATTATATTCAATCAATCTTGTAATCTCAATGCTAGAGATGAAGTCGTAAAAGAGCGATAGAGTACGTGTAAGTATGTACTTAAGACTGTGACAGTATCATTTACATACGTTGAGTTCAAGGTTAATGCTTATTAGCTTAATTCATACGTGTTTAGCGATTCAGGAAAAATATTTGCCGATAATTTGTGCGAGCAAGTACTTAATATAATAAATACGAAGAAAATTACCCCCTCATCATTATCTTGTCCTGTTCCCAGTTTATCTAGTGTCGGCGCATGTTTTTCTCTTCCACACTATTTAATAACTCTTTACTCACTCATCCACTCCATTCCCACTCATATCTTGTTTCACACAGTCCATCGATCTCTTTCGCATTAGTAGGCCTCATCTCGTCCATCCATTAAAATTCATAGTCATCACTCTTTTAGTTACATGACTTACTGCTCTCCTCAATGACCGTACCAAGACAGACGATGTCCCACCATTTTCTCGTTTATTGGTGCCACTTTCAGACTTCCTCGTATATATACTGTCTTATTACTTATCTTTTCTAATATTGTTATCCCACACATCCATCCTAACATTCTCATCTCCTTTCTTTTTGCTCCTGACGACAGCAAAAAAAAGTCTTTTCGGAAAACAACAGTATGAAATCGGTAGTGACCTGTAACTTGCACCGCGCATTTGTATGAGTCATCCTGCGACGTTTCGCGCTTGGAAAACTCTTCAAGCGGTCACGTGATGACCTCGTGACGTCAACGTTGCCATGTGTTGACGTCGGAACTTTACTACGCGCCATTTTTTGAGTCTGCATATTAAGCAGGCAGACGCCAGACAACATTTGTATGAAAAATTCCGTGGAGTTTCATAATGATGAATACTTATTATGTTGTTTTTCATAAAAATGAATACGTGTCATGCAATTTTGATGAAAATGCAATATTCTTGTTTAGATATTATGATTTGTTTACAATATGTTTTTTAGATGATTTACCACTAACCACAATCTCTTAAAGGAGCTTTTATATTCGAAAGTAAATAAGTAAAGCATTTTGCTACCAAAAAAAATATTTACAACTCAAATGTATGGTTGAGGGCACCACCGCCTTGCCACTTTCAAAAGAAAATCGCGAATTGTCACGAGGTACAAGCGAGCAAGCGATGTAGTCGGTTAACTGGTAAGGCGGTAAGACCTTTGATAGTATCACATAATCCAGACTCAACCAACCCTGAGACAAACACTACAAAGCCACTCGACAATTGACCGTTTCGAACGAAGATATTTAGGTTACTAGTTGTCGTATTTAATTTTAAGATACTAAATTTTGATATTCTTTACTAGGAACTTATCCGAACAAATTATTCTTTTGTTTTTCTTTATTTTCACCCGAAATTTTCCCGTCTAATAAACAAGGTGTACACCGAAAATATTTTCGTCAGGCTCGAAGATTTATTATCGACAGGCGGGCGCAATATCGGCTAATATACTGGCATGCTTATCCCTTGGTCATGCCACATGCGGACTCAACTCACTCCTTGGGAAGTGATGTATGGCAACACACAGATTAACTTACAGTTTTTGGTCGGAATAAGGAATATGACCAGTGGTTTGGAGTAATATTTCGGAGACTGAAATAAAGAAAATATGAAACTCGAAAAAAGCAGATACATTAACCCACAAAACTAGCAGAACCTGTAATCCAATCCAAAGTGGAAGCCATAAGACGTACGTCTCTAAAATATTGTTTTCCAGGTATACAAGTTGTTTCAATCAAAGTAGTAAATCCACCATTGGTACGTCTGTTCATTACGTTAAACCTCCGTGGATTTTTTCTCTACGAAGATGAGTTGCCTCTGAGTAGATCCTAATTAGTTAGATGTCTGAATGAAAGTTGATTAATAACGCAATTTTCTAATTTTGTGTTATAGATTTTACATTTCTCCTGGTTCATACCAAAAACGTTACGTAAAAGTGTCACAGTTTTAGGCTTGATTGGGGTAAAAGTACCAGTATTTGTAATGCCCTTTTTTTCGACTGGAAAATGCTTTTCGCATACCCGCTGATCTCGGGGGAGACCAGGGTATTTGTAATGCCCTAGCATAAGGAAGTATATACCAATACAAGTTTCGCTTCCCATTCGCTACATCTCTCATTACATCACAAGCCCAAAATGCAAGTGCAAGCAAACGGTCTTCTCTCACGCGATCGTTACCAAGATTGGGTCTGATTAAGTGGTCAGTGCAAGTGATGGATACTACACGTTCCTGCAACATAATCACAATTAAACGCTTGTTATTTATTCATTGCATACAATACTTTTAGTAACTGGATTGTATGATTTTTTGTGACATCTGTGGCGAGCTGCCACATAAATACTTTTTCAGTATTTAAAACTTTTTCATTGTACATATTTTTTTTATTTACATTGTCAATTTTTGAACTGTCGAAAAAAAGTCCAATCGATTTTATTATTGCTGATTTCTGTTTTTGCATTCAAAATATTTGCTCGCGCTCATTATCCATTGTTATAATTACTTTCGTGTTTCATGTACCGTTTTCTTCTATGCCTGTTGCTCCTTCTATTTATGTGTTGTATTGAATGTGACTATTTTGTGGCGTAATAAACAGTTCGCGTTGTGACAAAGACTGTGTCCTTCATTTCTACCAACTAACTAAACACATCACACACACATCCACAACCACACATCTAACAATAAAAAAATGGTTTAAAAGTGTCTTTGTTAATGATGTAAATCTAATTATTGTTTTTCTTTTTTCCAGGTAATTTATTTATTAGTCATTTAGTAGCAATCAATGTTTATTAATGTAAGTATTGCGCAAATACGGGTAAGTTCGGTCACATTCAACGGTTAACCTTTTAGTTTTTCTTGTCAGTAGGTATGCAAATCCAACATTCAATATTAACTAGCCGGCACCTAATATCTCGGCGAGCTCAAATAGCTTTTTAATTTTGCATCAGTGAACAGTTTCAATTCCGTCCGAGGCCGGTAATGATAGCAGGATCTTTTACCCGATTCAATGCGGGAGAGGGTATAATGTTTTTTAATTGTGATTACCGCGACGATGCCGCGTTTGTATGCAGCCAGTAGTCTACGGGACTCTAAGGATTTTTTGCAATTAAGTTGCCGACTTTTTTTTAGAATTGTAAATGTCATTGTTTACACAAGTAACTATTTTGATTTTAATAACGTAATTGTGTAATTGAATAAATTATTGGTTTATTCGTTTACTGATTAAAAAAGCTACAGTATTTAATGGAAATAATAATTGTAAAAAAGTCTAGTCGGCAAGTCAAATTAAAAAATAACATGCTACTGATATTTGAAAAAATAAAAAGCGATTGTTCTAATCTAATTCCATTTCACGAAAACGGTTCAGAAAAATAATTTTACAAAAAAATAAAAACAAATGAACATTGGTAGAAAGGCGTGCCCGGCTATTTGGAGTCGAATTCCTATTTCGTATTCATAGAACATTCTCAAATCTGATTTTTTGTTTCGACTAGTGATTCCGATGCGGGTTTACTTGCGTTTTTAACTGCATCTTGATTCAATATACCAAAGAATGGTTTAATACAGAACTCCGATTGAATGCTAAATGAGAATTTCCAAGAAGCAGCATATAAAAAATCTGCTGATGTCATACGATGTTGAAGTAACCTGAGAGGAATGACTTCGCATATATTTTTTGATTCATTTCTTATCCTTGTCAATTTATTTTTGGTTAAGTTATGTTTCATTTGTTTTATTATTATTGAAACAAAATATTTTGTTTATTCATTCGTTTTATTTGCCACATTCATTATAAATGTTTGAATAGTAACAAATAAGCATATAAATTTTACTACCGTATTTAAAGAGGTTTCTATTAACAAATTAGTTTCTATTTAATTTTTCCTAAAAATCTAAATGGCCATTAGGGCGTTAAGTGTTCAACCGAGATCGTTGTTTTTTATTTAACCTATATCATCCCACTTCTGGGCAAAGGTCTCCCCCGATTCCTTCCATACGTCTCGGTCAGTGGCTAACGACTCCCAATCTCTCGCGAAGCTAGACAGATCGTCACTCCACCTCTCTCTAGGTCTACCCCTTCGTCGGTAGCCGTCTGGTGGTATCCATCGCGTGACGATTTGGGCCCATCTATTCTGGTGCATTCAACACACATGTCTCGTTGTTATCTTAAAGTATTTTATTCTCTAATCTCTATTTCTACTCTCTAGCTAGAGCAGATTCGTAATTACAAGTAGTTACTTTTAAAGAAGTTAATCGTAGTGACTTGCGTGCGGGGTTAATTCCGCCCCGCCCCATTAGACTTAGGATTTTCTACCGGGACACGCGATGTGTCGTGTTTGTTCCGGATGGAAGCGGAATGATCCGGTTTTAAGTGGTTTCGCGGGAGATTCGTATTAGAAAGATGGGTAGAGTCGCTGGGGATATGGAGACGTTTAGATTATCTTCTGTTGGATGAAGTGGATCGGAGAATTTTTTGGTATTGTGACAATCATGATTTCACGAATTAAAATCTAAGTGATAAGTAGCTTCAATATACAAATTTGTTTATTAACAAATAGATATAAAGATTATATTGAAGTCTTTGTAAGAGCTTTAACACATTGAGCGCCATGGTGGTGGCACCGGTGACCCCCAAACATCAATTTTCTATTGTGTCTAGTTTCGTGGTAGTCAAAGCCTTAAGATAAAGAACAGAATTTTAAGCTACTGATTATAACCTTACACCCTTTTTTATAAAAACGCAAACAGTCAAATAAACATGTTTTAACTATTACACTGTTTTGTCTCGTTCTTTCTTGGCGCTGTCATCATTTAATAGAAAGAGACAAAACAGTGTAATAGCTAAAATAGATTTATTTCACTGTTTGAATTATTATTATGAATAAGGGGGTTATTGTCAGGCCCGTAGAGTGCTGTAAGAATAATAAGTTTGAAATTCTAAATACAGTAATTACATTAAAATATACCAGTTTTGTAAAACAATGGAAAAATATTGTACAAAAAACGCCAAAACTGCTTTATGGAAATACCTAACAAATTGTTTCGACGGTAATACATATGTACACGTATTCTATTTGTATAATAATTCTTTACTCTTGGATATTGTATTAAGGCCGTCTTATTCCGTCAAATTATCTCATAAGCCCCGCCCCCTTGTTAAAAGTGCGGGGCGCTTCCCCCACCAGCACCCCCGCACAAAACTTTTTCTGTCAACTTTGTCTTACAAATCTCGTGTATAATTAAGCCATCTAGTGTTTATTTAAGGAACAAAATTTTCTTGAATAAGATACTTCATGCGCTTTTGTAAGTAACATACCCACGCCATCTAGCAGAACCCCTAAGAACTTTTACAAAATGGTTTCTTTAGTACACCATACATGCTTTTTAGTCTAAACGTTTATCGAAAGAACAAGGAACGCAAAGAGTGGCATTTCATTCTCACACGACTGGTCAGCACTTTATGCCAGCAACCTGTAACCATTATAAAAACAAGAAAGAATATCCGATAACATTTATTATATTCTTTATTGCACTTATAAGATGTACAGAAAATAGGTACAAGAAGTCACAATGTGAACAAAGGTGGGCTTATCCCTAAAAGATACCTCTTCCAGCCAACCCATAGGTGTAGGAAATGTAATGTAATAACATTTAGGTGGTTTATATTAAGATCCTTTTTGTCGACACAGTTATAGTCTCACTACTATCTTCCATCAGTCTTCCAATTGATGATGACTGAAGACCATTACAGATATGGCACTTCAAATTTAGGGTTCCGTACAAACCAGTAGGTATATAAGTCAAAGTTCACCCATCACGAGAATTTTGTCATGGTTTTTTTTACACACTGAAATTCATAACATTTCAAATCATCATCATCATTCTCTTGCCCTGTTCCCAGTTTATCTAGGGTCTGCGCAGTATGTTTCACGCTTCCGTTTAACATTACAAATATGGAAAGCTAAATTAAAGACAAAGGTTTCTTTATCGTTTCAGTAATCCTTTAATAATATCAAAGTTTTTTATTTACTAGTCGTCTCCCGCGACGTCGCCCGCGTATATTTTGGATGTCCCGTGAAATGGTTCAAGTAAATTAATCACCCACACCACGCTTAAGATACTCGCTTAATATCAGCCTGAACTATAAAAATGACTTGACTATCATGTGTTAGAAAGTAAGAAAATAGTAAGGCAAAAGTAGTTAGTAGTAATCTCTCATTTAGATGCAATACTTTTTTCGGCGAAGTTCACTATCAAATATACTGAGCATTGAACTTGGCTATCATTTTTCACATTGATGTTTTTGTTGGGATATCATAACTTTTTATAGAAATATTTATTTGCTTATTCATAAATCATTAATACATATTTTGTGCAAGCTTCCATCCACTTAATTATAACGGTTTCAGACCCTACAATTAAAAAACTTTCTTTTGTTTTCAGATTTTTTCCTTCGCTTACACATTATTACCTAGCTAGATGCCATATTTCAACTGTCTAGGTTTGTTAATTAGAGCACCGCACCCACACAATTACTTTGATAAACCATATATGGTTTTGCCATGTTTGACTTTTTGTAGTCTAGCTTATAGACCTTTTTTACTATAAAACTGTAATTTGGCATGGGTTTCTTTATATCCTAATCACACCGCCTAAAATATGTATTTTAAAATATTTTTGAGACACCTCCCTACAAGGAATGAATTATGATGAGCATGAGTTCCTACACCGAAAGGGCAACACCAGGGTTTATCTCATGAATCGTGATAGTAAGACAGTTGAAATTTTCAGGAAGGATGTATTCATGTTGCCGTTGAAAAAACAAAAACTTAAAAAACAGTTTTTTTTTCAGGTTGCTCTCATACAACTTATCTACTCTGATAATGATAATAATGAGGGGCTGCCCCATTATTAGGACTTCATATCTTTTGTATGGGACTCCCTGACAACAGATATGATGTTTATGCCATTTTCATAGATAATGGTACGGAACCCTTCGTGACCCCGAAGCGCCATTTGGCGCTAACTACAAGATTAATAGAATTATTATGTGTCACAAACACCAAAGTTGTTTTGGATATTCAGTAACAGCAATTTGAGGAACGGTTATAAAAATAAAATTAAGACAGTCTCCACACATTTTCGACAGAACAAAATTGAAAAAATTATTCAGATTTGACATTTCTGAATGCAAAATAATTGGATTATACTGAGTAATCTCCATGTTCGTCGCTCAAGTCCATGTCACCAAATAAGAGATAGATAGTCAATGCATTATTACTACACGATTCAGAAAATGTGTACGTACGTACGTAAATAACATGGAAACCTGAGTTCCATACACGAAGAGAGCTAGACCGACCTTAACTTAACCTCCAATGTTTGTATTTTGTCACAGGAGTCTAGATGTAAATAAATAAATAAAATTAATATAGACCTATCACATAATAATTTTCTCACTCCCTCAAATTCATATAATATTTTCTCGTCTCCAATATACTAGAGTCACCAGGGCACAGCTTTAGCATTTGAGATTACTGCTAAACCTACAGTTATGGTTTAGCTCTGATTTTTCCAAATAGAGAAAATGTTCAAAACTACAATAATTTGACATGAGTGTTTTATGCTTTTTGTTTATATTGTTACTATAGAAACGGATTCATCTCTACGATTGGTACAAAAATATAGTTCATTTATTCACAACAATTATATATGTCGCTACAGCCTTTCTCTTTTTATTTTGCTTAACACGTAGAGGTTGGGGGTTCCATCCTCATGGCATTGAGGAGATTTATCCGCATGGTGATGATGTTTTTGATACTAATTTTCTTTTTGAAATTTATTTTCATTGTTATGTAGTTTTTTTAATAGGATTTGCTACTTTAAAAAAAAACCTAAAAATTTAATTAGTTTTTATTTTTAATTTTTTTTATTTTAAATGTTAAAATGTCCAAAAATTAAAATAAATACTTATTTCGTTTTCTAAAAAAATATTGTGACTATGTAGAAAAATATTCATGATACCCCCGATTTGAACTCGCGACCTTTGATTAGTATAAGACTGGTGCTGATCCAACTGAGCGTGACGCGGCGCGGCGAAATTAGCTATTATTAGTTCTTAGGTGTTTTACGTAATTAAGTACGCAAATAAAATTGCAAAAATTGACATAGGTCCAGCGTTCGCAGTGGCGTCAAGGGGAATGAGGAAATGGTATCTCGTGCTTGTCATTTGAATAAAAAGATAGCGCTATTTCTGCTTGCATGTATAGAACAGAGATGACACGACGATCAACTGTTGCGTCAAAGTCGTTGCGCGAATCACCATCGTCACAAGTGTGAGAATCACTAAATCAGTGTTTTATGAATGAAAATGTTAATAAAACTGGAAAAAAACGATTGGACGCCCTAAACATCTTTGGTGTCTAAAGTAATCTTAAAAAGACAATTGGAAGAATTTGCTGCTTGTAAGAAAGAATACAGACTAATAAAAAAAATGGACCTTTCTTTGCCTGAACATAACACCGATAAAAACTAAAAAAAAAACATTTAATTCATAGCTGAGATCTCACTTATGTGGTCAAAATGTATATTCTTATAATCCCCTGTTCCTCACATCTGTGTAGCTTGAGCAAATCAAGATCAAAAAAGTCGAAATAGGTCAAATAAAGTGTTTTTAGATATTTCGTTATTCTGATCTAAATAACAAACATTTTGAAATCATTTTAACATGTATATGTGTAGAATGGAATTACCTACTAAAATATGTGATTTTCATAAATATAAGTCCAATAATTTGAAAACTACATAGAAAATACGAAAAAAAAGGGGCCCACTTCTGAGGCAATTATTATCGAGCAAAGTAATTACAATCGTGTTTCCAACCACAATCCAGCTTTCTAGTAATCTTCTTCTATAACATATATAGATTCGAGATTTAAATAATTAGTGTTTCCATGTTTAAACTCAATCGAAACATCGTAAAAATGGAATATCTGGCCCTTAACCATGAAAATCATAATGGCAAGAGTGGCAAGTATTACTGCTTGACATTACTATAATTTATGATAGTCATTTATGAATATTAAAGATTTTATTTAACAAAAACAAAAAGAAAGTGTGAATGCCTCTCCACAATAGACAAAGATGAATCATTATTTGTGTGGGTTCATTTATAAAGAAAGTGTTATTTTTATTCACGTATTGGGTTGCTGATCAACCTATTGTTTTGGGCAATGACGTCAATCTGTTGTTGTGCACCGTGCATTTGTTCTGCAGTACATTTATAAATAAGTTTGTACCTTTGTGCCTCCTACTTTATATTATAAACGCAAAAGTTTGTGAGGGTGAATGTTTATGGAAGTATGTTTGTAACTCCTTCACGCAAAAACTACTGGATAGCCTTTGAAGAAACTTTATATTAATATAGTTCATATATCAGAATAACACATAGGCTAAAATTTATAGTGATATTTTTTTGAGATCCAACCTTTGTTGGGGCCTTTGTTGCCTGAAACAAATGATTAAATTAAATTAAATTTACGTAGGTAAAGGCGTGGGTAGCTGCCAGTGTGTCAATTTGTTATGTTACCATATTTGTACCCTACAAACTTTTACCACTTTGTTTACCACATAATACGTAGGTATGCTATATTTTCTCTGTTAAATTTACTGTGATCTGCAAAAGAGTACTATGTGGTTAGAATAAGGCCCCTGTTCATAGACTGAATTGTCCACAATGGCTTCAAAAAACCTGTAAACACTTTGAACAGCTCAACTCAACAAACTAGCTTGAGTGTACTTTATATACTAAATTCAAATACTCCATGATGATGAGTGTTTTTATCTACCCCCTTCTGAAGTTGATAACCCTATGAAAGTAAGTCAGTTGTTTTACATCCCAGATTTACATGAAGTTATCGTGAAATAAGTCATCTGAGTCATCGGGGTGATGTTTTCGGTCATCGGATTGACGTCTTTGCAATAAAATTGTTTTGACTCTGAACATTATGTAAGAATGTAATGATAAGAGAGTGAGTTGTTATATCTGTATTATTTTAAACTGCCGCTACCACAATTGGTCATGAATAAAGTAAGCTTGTTCTAAAAGGGCGAAGAAAGTTCATTTGACCATGATTTAGGTGACGACGTTAAAATAACAATATGGAACTGAAGAATATCAAAGTATATTAATGCAAGTTAGCAGTGAGCTTAGTTTGTAAATATTCCGAATATCTGTTTATTAGTACTTTGATTTTTATCGGTAATTGTTTCCTTTGCGTGAACATTGGATGAAAATCCGTATTAGTACGAAGTTTTATACTAGGTAGCTGCTATGATTCGACCTTAATATCGGATAAGCCTACCGTTTTCGATTTCATTTTGTCTGCTGCAAATATAAATAAATAATATTTTTAATTGACTCTTAATCATTGATCTATGTTAATTTATAGACGTGTATTGTCTTGTTTGTCAATTGCATTCTTTGATTACTTATTTGAATTGAATGACATAGTTGTTTAAGTATTTTGCTAATGGTTTCTTGATAAGTATAACTCATATTTAATGACCGAAGGTCATTCGTTATGATGACAAGAATTCAACAAGATTTATGTGCAGACCTGTTTAATTAAAACTTGATCAACAGGTTACTCGTCAGTGCGATAGATTTTTATTTAAAATCGCTACAGTGATTCTTCTGTAAGTACCTAAAAATGTGAAATTCTTCTGTTACTGATACAAAAATGTGATTATTTGTAGATAAAGTTTCATGTTTACAAATTTTCTGTAGTAAAAAGTATCATTGAGTACCAAATGGCAAAACTTCATGGATATTTTGTATGCAATGAATCCACAACATCTGATAAGTTACGATAGCAATTCAGTTCAATGAGTGCTTTACACTGAAGAAGCAGCTCTATTCCCAAAGTGGTTATCCTCCCAAACTGTGCTCCTTAAAAATAATCCACTCTGTTCTGCTTTATTATAGAGAAACAGCTCTATTCTCAAAATTGTTATGCCCCCAAAAATTAAACCTATCCTGGTCGTATGTAGATATACCAAAAATGGTATTAAATATGAGCGGAAAAACAACGGCCGTTTAAATTCCAGCCATTACTTCTATCAAGTCTGTCATGTTGGTACATAAATCTCTCTGATCCAGCAAGAGATCAGACTCAGTGTATGATGAATGTGTGTTTTTTACCAGATATATCGCGGCTTAGGTGCTGTGTTGACTAGTGATGTTTGAATTTGTATCGATATTTTGTATTCTACATATAGCCACATAATACAATCATTGATAAAATATGCATTAAAAGGAAGCAAATATATGATACTCCATAAATAAAAAACTGAACAACAAGGATCAATATTAATGTTAGTAAAATTAAGAAAACGACCTTGTAAAGATGGCAGGATCACACTGGATGCAGACCGCTTGTGAAGGGTAGATGTGGAAAATCAATAGGCTGCTGAATAGAATCTACAATTTTTTTAAATTAAAATTAAAAAAAAACTTGTTTCAATGCATTCAATTCACTAACCAATTGACTGGTGCCACAGAATTGGTATAATTGGGTCTTGCCACATAGATTATAAACTTAGTACAATCAGGCCTTACTGTATAAATATTTATCAAACACATCGATATCTGTTTCACCTCACTGGGTGGGTTTTGCGCTTTCTTCAGATATATGTATCGAAATTATGTAAATGTTTGGGGTACGCTCCTCGTTATTTGTTGCTCTAGTTTCGGGGCCACTTTTGGAAATATTAGGGGATCTGGAAGTAAACAATTTGGGTGCCTTTTACCTAAATCAGTTTTTAGTGGCGTATTTGTGAGACGAGTTAAAAAGTGAAATTTTTATCCTATGCTTATTATTTCAAATTGTAACCTAAATGTAACAACGAAAGGAACCGTTACTAAAAATATGTTTACTATGAAAAGAAAGAAAGAAAAAACGTTTATTCAGCACCAAAATATTTTTACAAAAAAATAAAAATAAATGGATGATATAAGTTGCTGTATGGCTGACTAATATCCTCCCTTACTGGAATATCAAGCTAAATTCGCTTACTCATACGCTTTTCTTAACTTAATTTTCTGAGAATATCAGTTTCAAGTAAATGGCACTTCCCGTAGAAACTTCACACGGCCAGAATAGTGATTCAAAAAATTTACATATAACGAGAATCATAACAGAAGAATCTCTGCCCATCCGTCAATGTGCGTCATGTTTAGTTTCCTGAACTTGAATGCTTTTGGAATTGATGACTGGTAATCGCTTATTTGTGGAGTTGAGTATGGGTTGGCATATTTTTCCACCGAAAAGATGGAAAGACGAGCTTGTGAAAATCGCAGGATCACATTGGATGCAGGCCGCTTTCTTCGACCGGTCGGAATACCTTGGGCAGATCTATGTTCAGCAGTGGACGTCCTTTGGTTGTTATGATGATGATGATTATGGCATATTTATAACTTATCTTATAACTAAGGCATTGTAAAGAGCCACCATATTGAGCCAAAACACAAAAGGGTGAACTTTCTTGATAAAGACAATCACGAAGTTGATAATTTTTTAATGATATAAATTTATTTTTAATATTATGCATATGACTGAACCATTACTATATGTTATTTAATTAGCAGCATTTCCTAGCCTAGGTCCTACCATCAGTTGAGAGAGTGTTCAAATCTTTGGCGATTTTTAATTAATATAATTATTTGAAATCATTCGACTTATTTGTAGACCTTTTTCCTGTAGCAGATACGCCATGCGGCCGTTACAATACGACTATACAACTCGGGGATACCCTCGATGACTCAGAGGTTAAGGTCGAACGAAGCTAAATGGCTTTTTGGTATTTCCATTTTAATTAAACACAATGGTTAATAAATAGACTCGTTAACAGAAGTATCGCATTATTACATGTATTTACGAATGTATTTTACCTGTACACTTATACTTACTTACCATCTACTTGGGGACAAGATTGAGCATGTATCCATGCTAAGGCAATGATGGATGAGTAATAATAGGCTTTTTGGTCAATATTTCTTGTAATACTTATACTGCGCTAAAAAAAATTAAAGTAGTCTTGTAAACATTAGCTGGGCAAAGGCGTCACTTCAAGTACGATTTGGTAAGAGCCATAATATCACGTGGGCATAATGCGCATTGGTAGAGAGGCTTACAAAGCAAGCGATCAACCTTGCTGTAAGATCTTATCATGCCATTATAGCTGCCAGGGCTTTACGACTAATATCAACCGATATTAGCTGCTTGAAGTACCTTCTGAAACACGGAGATGCTCGTGATATACGTCACTTTTAATAGTTGAAACAGTCACCCATCCACACATGACCGCTACGCAGGTTGCTTAACTTCAGTATCTTTACCAAAGTGCTGCCTCCAATGCGCTACGAGCAGCTCTATAGTTATGAAAACTTGTTTAAAAAGCATTTGCTCAAGATTTCAGTGTTCTCAATCCAAGACCAACGCAAATGTAAGTTTCTTGATTCTTCAATACACAAGTTACACCGAACACGTGAATAAACATCAATGCTATTAATATGCCTAATTTAAATATAGCTACTACACAACCAGCTTTCCTGGAAAGATCGATTATAACGCAAAAGGTACAATTTATAACCGACGAAGGTCGTTCCGACCGACTTTGGTTTGTGACTCAACTGTTGCGGTCAGTATAGACTCAGGTCATAGAGGTAATTTATGAGTGACTAATAATAGAAAAATTGGGTTAAATACGTCACTTGCAATGTCGTTTGGTTAGGCTAAATATGGCAGTCGGTTGTACGAAATTTCACTATGGTTTTGGCGTCCAGTCATCAGTGAAATAATAAGTAGTACAGTAGAAACTCAATAATAACAATTACATTAAGAGGGTGACTTTGTGAATATTGGCAATATTTAAAACTAAGAACCTAGGTGCTGAAGATTCATAGTCCTTTCCACATATTAAAATAAAAATAAAATGATTAAATGATATAAATTATCTTATGATGAAACTGAGAAAAATCATATCAAACACTTTAGAAATTATCATTGTTTCAAATTAAACTAATAAATTTAATTAAAGACTTTGTTTAAGATTTTAAAAATTAACTAATAATATTAAGTAAACGAATCAATAAATTACTCCGCCTAAACGGAAATTGGAGTGATACTGGACGATTTTTGAAATGATATTTCATAATAATTGATTTTCATTTTGATATAATGGAAGGGACTATGAATCATGAGTAGGTTCTTACTCGTAGTTTAAAATATTGCCAATGTTTTCAAAGTCACCCTGCATTAATTCAGTTTAGTTCAAATAATATGCAAACACATACCTGATGATCGATATGTAATTCGTGTACAACAATCCTTCTACTCTACATACTCATGTGTATTATGTATTCTGGAGTCTTAAAATGACAAATATTTCTTCATCGGTACCTACGCGTTATAGGTTGATTGCTTTCATTTACATTGGTAATCACTATTATAATTACCTTTTGCAAATGGTAGTGATTAAAACGTGGAGTAAAATCCTTTTCTACACGAAAGGGGTCACATGACTAATGTCAGTAATATTTTTCAAGCAAAAAATATAGTTTATCCAAAGCACCGCAATTTCCATACATTTACATGTACGCACGCAACAGGCTTGCCTAGAAATCTAGAAACTTTGCTAAATCGGTAGACAACTGCCAACTGTTTTTATTAGAGATTGATAAAGCTTTTTTTTTAAGTTAGAAAACAGTATCGAATAGTGCTAAGATGATGCTGAAAAGATCATGCGTAAGATCTTTGAACTTACTTTGTACATGACATCTTAAAGTACGCGCGTTAAGAGCTTAGGTAACTTAAAAAATTATGTATTTCATTTGTACAAAAAAATACTAGGTATTACTATTGTATTTATTATTTTTGTACACTGCTATTTGTCACATAGACAATAATAGCTAAACAGCTAGACAGCTAGACAATAGCTAGGTAATAGCTAGACAGAAATATCCTTGACAGAGTTCATGGTTCATGTATTTAACGATCAAACACAGCGCTCTATAAAAACCACAGTAATGTGATCATGCTTTAATTTTCCGTGACTTTAAACCGAGGAATGTCCTTACGTTGCGTGCACAGTGTGCGAATATGTTATTTGCATGTTAATTAAATTCGTTTATGGTAAACTCGAAACCCATGACACCTCTTTTATTTAACCCTATGAGATAATTACATGGCGTTTTTCTTAATGAATAAAGAATGGAATGTATGTTGTTTATTCTAATGGAATGTATCTTGCATTGTAATTTTAGGCAAAAAATATATTCTTAAATGGAAAACAACACAAATAAAGGTTTTACAGTGTAATCTATGAATCAATCGCTATTGAATAGAAGAACTAACGATTGAAAAGCACCTTTATGTAGCTGTAGATTGCTTAGTTACAAACAATAAATCAATAAAGTCACAACCACGAATACCTTTCCGAACACATGTACAGTCGCCAGCACATCAGGTTACCCACTTTTGTTAAAAACTAGCCCTTATTACAACGGCATAAGATACAGCAGTGTTGACCTTGACGTGCTGTATGTCGTCAGTAAATAACAAAACAACCAACTGGTTATTTCTCGATGTATTCAGGTGCATCACACCTTTTATACAGAAGAAGGCAGATACATTTGCAGCTTTTTCTTTGACTAAAGTGTCCACGTCACAAGGTGGCAAGGGGGACAAATAAGATAAATACTACTATCTTGACTTAATGGTTTTGGTCCCGGGCATTAAAGGCGTTCGTCTGGAGTCCGTCAGGTCACCACAGTTTGATTTGTCTTCGTTATTCGGACGTTTCTCCCGGTGCGTACAGAATTTTGATCCCGGCTATTCGGACTATTCAATTTATTGGTCCTTCGAGCCGGATTAATGGTTTTGTGGTCGACAGGGGATGGCCAAGCGACTTTCCTGGTTTCTAAATTTAGGTTTATAGGGCTTTTTAGGGTGGTTGATACCTTAACACGTTCCGGGACAGTGAACGCCTCCAGGCGTGAAAACAATAAAACATCTATTGTGTCTGGAATAGTGTCCCGGAACGTGTTAAATAAACGTGGTTTATTATTTTACAACGAATATCTTGTGAGATCTTACAAGCAATTTGTAAACCCTAGTGCTAGTCACCCTTGTTTACAATGGGACGACAACTTGATAAACATCCCATAATTCCGACATACTTAAATATTAAACAGACGGCGAACACCATGTCTTGGCACGGGTTGTTTCGCCAGGCACTTGTTTTCTCCTCGCGAACAACATTTATACTCAAGACCTATGCAGGGTGCATTTTTCTGGCTTCCATTATTGTTAGTTGATGTAACATAAGCTTTATAGTTCGAACGTTAAGGTTGAAGATGTGTTTGTAGAATGAAAGCAAATAAGTCACCGTCGTCACCTGAGCAAACGGAGCGAGCCCCACAACAGGTTTATATCAATTTTCTACCGAGTGCGTCTGGATCGCGAAAAACACTTAACCACGGATGCGGTTTTGTGTTCCTTTTACGAAACTGTTTTATTTCGAGTCACTTGAAAATACGTTGAATTTTTAGAAAATACGTCCCTCATTTGCTTGTCGACATTCTTGGTTGAATTTATGAACGTAATTCAAGAGCATATGACGAGCATCTTTTGTGGTTGTGTTATTATCTCGTTCATTCTTGTCTCTTTGGGATGGTTTGCCTGAGCTTGGCTAAAATTTTTGGTTGATTAAATTCATTGTTACGTAGAAAGCGAGGTTAAAGCAATATAAGCTGGAGATGCTGTCACTTTTGAAAAGACTATTCGTTATCATTTGAAAATGAAAACAAAAAACGATTGCAAAACGTATGCAGTGTGTACTATTAAAAGTCTTGTCTGCAATTGACAATATTATGATTCTCATCATTAAGATTAAGCTTTGTATAGGGGTGACAGAGAGCCTATTTTGTCCTCTAGACACTAGACTGACAAAACACTTTTTATAGATAATAAGATATTTGTACAAACAATCAGCTAAACCCATCTAATTGGATATTACAATAAGTCCACCGATGGCGTCACTATAGGGACGGTGATCCAATCACCTAAGTAAACATTCTTGGCACTATTGGTGTAAACAAGATATTTCTTATTAGATTCATTGGCAGGCTATATGATTGTAGCACAGCGATTGACTTTTGCATGTATCTAGGAAAAAAAGAAAGAACAAATGAGTTATGCAGGAACATTACATCAGCCTTGTAGAAAAATATTTATATCTTCCCTTTACCTGAAATAATATATTTTATTAAATTGTATTAATCTTTATTTCAGACAATAAAATCCATAAGAATCATTTTACAAACAATGAAAATTACAAAACGGCGACTAATAAATAATTACAAATAAAAAATTTAAGTAATAATAATTGATTTTTTTTATTATATTGAAATCTTATTCTAGGTTTGACTTCTTCTAAATTCTTCTTCTTGGATTGAAATCTTATTTTTGGAAATATTTTGATAGAATATTATATACAATCTTCGATAAAACCTCCAGCAGAGGTTAGTTTCAGGTCGCTTCTGCCGCCAAGGTCTATTCTCATCTGTTTGAATTAACCACACAACCTTAATCTAGCAAATATCATGTATGGATGTTTGCCAAAAGCTAACCTTACATATGCGGGCAAACATATTTTTCAACAGAAACATAGATTTCGTTACCACATAACTTGTTGTTTCCTTAGAGAGTTGTTTGCAGAACTATTCTTGATTTGGAATGTAACTTCGAAGGAAATCCCGCACGGCTTCGCTGCAAACTTGAGAAACAGTATCTAGTTATTTGATTACGTTCTAATCTGTTTACAGAAACATGTCGCTTGGAATGTTTCATGATGTTAGCTTTGTGAGGCTGATACTTTGAGAGAAAATATTGTTGATACAATTTAATTTTACTGTTGTTTAAAAATATCGCTGTACATGCAAGAAAGAAAAAAACTCCACCGAAAAGATCCAAGCTCTTGAATTTGATGATGATAATTAAAAAAACATTTTTGGTACTAGCTGATTGGAACATGATTCGGTGGAACTAGTAACAGACTGAGTTATAATGATTGGGTAACAAAATATAATGTACTCTTCTATTATAAAATTATCGTATGTAGTTACGGTTGAGTCTCTGCCGCCTAAGTCCGCCTAACCAATTTCAAACGAAAATCGCTAGCGCACACGAACTACACAAAACGGGCGTCACTTCAAACAAAAGACGACAAAAAACAAAAGATGCCAAAGACCTCAACCGTACTTAAATCAGTAGTTTCAGATTTAAAAAAAATATTTTCACACTTGGACATGTTTTTGTAGAAATATCATCTATTCTACAAAATAACAGACTACTGAAGTTTTCACCATTACCGGTACGTGTGTCCGCATTTTAACGAAGCCTTACAAACTGCTTACTGAATGCCACTCTGTACACGCAAATATTTGATCGATGACTCCACATTTTGTAAGCTTTTGTAAATTTATTTATGCAGTAAGCGCTAGGTGTCAGTGTATTCAAGTTTTTTGCACGTACCTACATTCAAATTTTGTCTTTGGATAACGAATACCTACAGTGCCATGTTAAGAACCCGTACCTGTAAAAAAATATACACTTTATGGTATGGAAAATAGAATGGGTTTATTTGTAAGACGTGATGTACGTATATGACCATTCACCATATCTTGACGTACAAAACTGAATACAAGCTAATTTCACCCTATTTCTAAAACATGTAATTAGCAAACTTTAATTGCAAACCTGGTGCACCGTCCACTTTAATAAGACCCTTTTGCAACTGCTATTCTTCCTACTCAAGCTCTAAAGCCACTTAAGTCTTTGAGATAAAGTTCAAATTAGGATATCTTGAGGATAGTTGAGATGGCAGGAAAACCATTATGTCTTTCTGCAGGAAATACTCATAGAGCCGATTGCACATGTTCGTTCCCTTTGTCTTGAATGGAGATAATGCTTTTTTGGTGTCATCTTTTTTGTCAAACTTTTTTGGTGCTCATACTATAACTGAGGGTGAAAAGGGGATTCGGGATAAATGCTTTTAGTTGTACGCAAACTGAACAGAGAACAACCTTACTAAATGAACCTGTACTTATTAAGATACAGATAAGAACAGCTCTTAAAGCTGAATTCCAGGAAATAAATAATAGAATAAGAAAATTATAAATAGAAGCATGATTCAATATTGAGTATTTTCTACATGCATTATCTAAAATAAGCAACACAAAGGCGATGCAGTTTGTGTCACTGTAAAAAAATCGCAGTGTTTAGAGGTATAGCATGACATGGCGGATGACATACGAGTAGCATCAAATTAGCATGCATGAAATAACATCGAACTAATCCAAAATTTAAAATTTTTAAATGCTTCAAATGTCATATTTAAAGTCATAGTTACTTTTTTTTATTCTTATAAAATTCACGGCTCTTAGTACAAATTAAGCGTATCTTACATACTAAACTAACAGCCAATAACGAATTTTTTTTAAACATAGTAAGTAAATCAATACCTTAACATGCTTTTTTAATATCATTGAAGTAGCACAGTACCAAATCTCGAATTGATTGGACAACCAGAAACAAGAAAAGAGCTGATAATCTTCAAACGGCTGAACAGATTTCCATGAAACATGGCTAAGAACACTGGGGATAAAAAAAATCTACAGACACACAGAGAGATCTACAGACAGACAGATACACAGAGAGACACGTTTAACTTCTGACACCCCTCTCTTTTAACTTTTGGGGTTAAAAATGCATCCACAGAAGTATCGAAACACAACAATCAACACTGGCCATAGACAAAAATAAAAATAGACGCCGTGAAAAAACAATTCACGCAATTAAGGTCTCCCATAGCCCTCGTGTGTTCAGTAAAAAGTTTGCAACGTCTGCACTAGTTAACATGGGCCGAATTACTACCACGAAAATATATATTTCGAGCAATTTGGCGGACATGTTGGTCATGGCGTCCTAGCCAAATTCAGCGTGTTGCTTGGGCGGAACAAGCGGGCGTTAATTGAAATCGGAGTTTTTCGCTTAATCCGCCCCTGGTAGGTTTAATCGAAAATCACGATAGATTTCCGCGTATGTGTGCTGAACTGGATTAGGCCAATTTGTGCCAGGTGCTGTAACCTTCAACTGAAGCCCTTTAAAAGATGGATCATTGGGGGTTTTATATCGTTTGCAGGGAAAATAATCAAAGCGATAATACCTATGTATAAATTCAAATTATTTTTGATGAATAGGAATTAAATTTTGAGTGATAGGTACTTTTAAAGCCTTCCCTTACAAGTCCTAAGTTTTGAAAGATTTTTTTTTCTTTGCTTATAACCTTTATTTTTTATACAGGAAATTATGTGGCATTCCAAAAAGGAGAATGAACAAAAATAATTGCCGCTGATTTCATCATTCAATCAACTCTCAATAATTCACAATACATTAAACCCATCTAAACTCTTGTCATTATTGCTCTAAACTTTTTTAATAACCCTCCAATGACTGCTGGCGTATTATGCCTAATACAATTATTCAGTTGAATAATTTCTCGACAGCACCAACCATGTTTAGTCAGGACTCTTGAGTTTTGATAGGGATTCATACCCTGAGGGTGTGTGCGTATTATATGTATAGGTAATTTTGATATTATTACAGGTCGAAACGATATTTTTGTAATGTTTTCATCCAAGCATATTAATTGGGGTTTTGAGATTATCCACTGCTGAATTATTGCTTTTTTGACATATCATTAATTGATTTCTGATTAATTTGTATGAAATTTTCGCTATTTGTATGAAAGTTTCTATCGACCGAACATACTTCTGATGTCGCGGATATTGGCATTTTAGTTTCTTTTACCCATAAATCAGGTCAATGCGTTTGACGTTTGAAAGAGTTTAATATTTTGCATGAAATAGCCTCAGCGTTGAACTCGCTGAATGGGTAAAATAAATTATTTTACGTCGTACCTATCTCGTATTAGAAAACTTATTTTTCAATGGTTTCTACTGGGCGAGCTCATTCCATCTTCGACTCCGTTATCGTACTTGGCTTTGTCCAGACAAAGCCAAGTACGATAACGGACTCCAGAGTCAAGAGCAAACCCAATATTTTTTTAAATATATTTTTTTGTTTTTTTTTATACATGATACATGATGCTTTTAGCATTAAGTCCACCTTTTGTACACTGGTACTTGTGCAATAAAGTTCTTAAATAAATAAATAATACAGCTGAATATGGACTAATAATATAACTTATTTTTTTGCAGTCAGCTTAGTTAAATCGCAGTACCTGTACACAGTGATGTTATTTTTCCTGAGTTAGTGCGTCTTTACATAAGAGCGACAGCAGCGAGTCGTTCTAATAATGTGAAAGGCTTACTGCTGTCGTTTATGTATGAAAATGACAGCAGCGTGGCTGTCGCGCAACCATCGCGTTGCTTAAGTCGCCTAAGTGTCAAAGCGCTGTTATGTTTTACACAAATTATTATTTACTAGCTTTTGCCCGCGACTTCGTCCGCGTGGAATAGTGACTTCTTTCTCCCGTTTTTTACACATTTACCACTATATCTTTGCTCCTATTGGTCGTAGCGTGATGTAATATAGCCTATAGCCTTCCTCGATAACTGGACTATACCACTAGTTTCGGAGATTAGCGCGTTCAAACAAACAAACAAACAAACAAACTCTTCAGCTTTATAATATTAGTATAGATTTGTTACTTAAGGTTTCTGCAAAACAAAAGTACCTACGAGTACAATACCAAAGGATGCCAAAGGTACGGATTACGAGTGAACATTATCCCTTCCGAAACAATTACTCGCCTGGCAAAAACGAGCCCAACTTCATTTAGTAATGAAAACGGCGCAAAATATCTTAACTATTAAAATAACATCATTAACAGAGTTCGTCTCTGTCTAGACAAGGCGAAATTAATAGCATCCCCTTTAGGCGTCAGAGCGAGAGATGACATTAACTTGATAGATTTTAGCGTTTACCCTAAAAGGAGGCTTTTGAGATTAGAGAGGTTTTATTTTACGTCGTGTTTTACAACCGCTTGTGAATGAGCGTTTGAAAAATCTTGTTTATTAGTTGGCTTTTTTCAGAAAATGCATGAAAATATTGATTTTGCATATGTTCATGTTGAAGCTAAGCTTCTGTAGACAGAAGGCCAGTGTAGATACGAGTGCAAATTAAGTTAGTCAAAATTAGAACTCGAGCAAAAAATTATTTCTAGATTCATCACAATTATATAAATATTTTGTTTTGAGTTCCAGATTTATTTATTATTTGTTCTTGAATACTAAATGAATAAAGCGCTTTAAGAAAATGGGCAGATATCTGCTTTCCTTAGCTCGTAAGAATTTAATATCAGTATCTGACACTTTGTACTCAAAGCTAACCGTGTCACAGAGATGTTGGCTTTAATGGAGGCTCCAGGTAAAAAAAGCTGAATCTACAATATCGTTTTGAGTACATTGACAGCGTTGAAGAGTTACGAATGGTGTCTGAAAGCGCGTTGTCAGACAAAAGCGACGAGCGTTAGAGCTCTCAGGAATGTAGAGTGTCCCATCTGGGAGCCTACTCTTAAAGTTGACCGTGTTTTAAAATCTAGCCGTATGATGGCTGTAAGGGTCATACTTACTTACCTTACCGAGACGCCATGGCGACCGTATCGACGCATATAATATTAAAATTTATGAAAAGAAAGAAAGAAAGAAAATTCAGCACCAAAATATTTTTACAAAATTTTCCTTAAAGTAACACTTAAAACTAAACTAAACATTTTGCTCTTACTTTTATGATAAAAATTTTTGGCACTGAAACTTTTTTATGGTACTTACTTCACTTGGCGACGTTTGGAAATCATAAATTTGAAAATTATCTGCTTGGACACGTAGTCCGCGAGGTATATAGCCCTTAAATGTGGGGCCGCTAGGATGGCAGAAATAGAGCTTGTGCTGCCAAAAGGTGCGCGGGTCAGAAGCAGCGTAGTGACGGCTTTAAAGCAGTTGGAGGATCGCTTGAAATTGCGTTTGTATATCAGTAATATCCTTTTTGAAGCGCTAACACCGCACCGCACTCTCGGCGGTCTGTCACGCTGACATGACCATCGTTGAACTATCACACCACAGCGCAAGTCCACGTATCACCAGCACCGTTCCCACAGCTAGCTTTGGTATGACGTAGTTCAAAGAGCTATGCACACAACTTGCACGGGCTTACAATCAAACAGCGTTGCTACTACCCTGCGTTTGGTCTGTATATACCTTTTCTGCAATGCACGAGTGACAGGGACTGACGAGTCGAATATACTGACATCGGCTGAAAGAGTAGTTCTTTTGCGGTGCGCCACTTTTGTTCTTCTAGCGTTGTTATAAAAACGTAACGGTTACGGTTAGGTTTTGCAGCTGATTCTATGATTGAGAGTAAAGAGTTTCTTTTGTCTAGAATAAGCTTGGTTGATACTAAGACCTAATGAAATCGCTGCTGAATGGGCAACTTTTTTTGTGAGAATTTCTATTTTCGGGCAGGCTACTTAGTTTGGCCAAACTATAAATGTATTTCTGAAATAAAGTTTCATAAATGTAATTTTAATGAATCCGGTGACTTTGAAAAGTTAGTTTTAAAGACTTAAACATTTCATTTAAATTTATTGTGATATAATCAGAAACTAAATTGTAGCCGATGCTGTAAGCAACATTTATATTTTTTTTTCTTATTCTTTATACATACTTACCATCACCATAAAACCGCAGCATTTTACGTTAATATGGCTAAATATTCAGCATAATTATAACGTCATAAGGAAAAGGCAAGTTTAAACATACTTCACAGAATCGAGACCGATAAACAAATCTAATGGTGTTTCTCAGAAATTGCTACCATGATGACATTAGTTTTGTGTTTGCGATTTATTATTGTTACTAGAATTTTCTGATGCAATTCTGATTTAAGATTATAAAATTTGTTAGGTATGAGATTATATTTATTCACGTCGAAAAACTAAAGATTCAAATTGATAAAGTCTATGACGATAACAAAAAAAAATATGCCTAAAAAAATAATCGTGTTTGTAACATTGTTACAATTCATATTGTTGGTATTTAATTTTGTAACAAAAATGACGTCATGTCTATGAATTTTCATGTTTCGTACAAAAACATTTTGTTTACCATTTAACCTCCTTAAAATTTCGTTTGAAATATTCAACTAGCACTCGTCCTAAGTATTCGGAATAACAATAACTGCAAGGGAATTTACCCTTTCTAACAGTTTCCCTGTATTTACGATAAAGGCCCTCAAACAACCCTAATATTAAGCGGCTAACATGCTACACGTACTCGTTTGCTTACAAACACTGGAGGGTTAACAGTCTGCTGCGTAACAGAGAGCATTCAAAAAAGATTCAGCACGTGGGGGGTTAACATAAAAAATCAAACGAAACACCGACTATGTAAGAGGAGCTACGTACTGAGGGATCTGAAATTCCGTAGCAATTCACTTAATATTTTTTCAAAGCACATTATTTGTGAATATTTTTTTTACAAAATATTTATTGCAGCTAACAAATTCTACAAAACACTAAATTCTGTGTCAGATTTCCAAACGAAGTACATTATGGAAGGCATGAAAATAAAAATTCCGCAAACCATAATTTCCGAACGAAAATCATTCAACTGTCCGTCGGTCATCCCCATGCGTTAACAGATACCGATTTAAAAACTAACGTCGCATAGCAGAATGAATAAAACAATATCCCAGTTGTCCAGTATCTTAACAGTTTATTTTTAGCTATTTACAAACACCATACAAATGGACGACAGGGTTTTTTTGACGCGAGCATAAATCAGAGGCGGTCCGATGTTAGCCCATCAGCTTGATAAATGCTCGTAATACGAGTCTTTTGCAGCCCCATAGTTGGAAACTAGGGCTATCATAAAAAAAATAAGCCTATTTTAAGTATCATACACTACATAAACACGACCGATCAAAAATAACAGCTATCAGGGTGAATAAAAAACGCTTAAAAGTACTACACAAAATTAGGTAGATATAATTTTGACTATTAAGTTGTGTATTAGGGGTAATATACAACTAGGGATAGAAGTATCTTATTTTGTTTATCTTCATTTCTGATTGTCTTTGCTTATCAGATTTTTTTCTTTGTAGTAGTTTACACATACATAAGTTCAATCTTTCGTTCTTAAATCCATTTCTGTAGTTTAGTTTTTAAGTAAGTTTTTTCAAATTATTGCGTAATATGTTGCATGTGGTAGCCCTTACATCCATGGGAAATATGAAAGCTAATGCACTCTCAAGGCGCAGTTTTAAGTCGTTTCGCTATCATACGAGTAATTTATCACGGTTTTATCTGTGGGTTTTTCTTCCGTTTAATATTGGGGTAAGTGGTGATGAATAGCGTTTGGTTTCGGTAACTTTTCAAAAGCGATGCACCCTGTGAGAAATAGACTAACACTTACTAAGAAAAATGAACAAGCATTTTACCACTGTGCCGATTTCGACGGCTCCTGGGGAAGTTCTAATAAAGTTTTTTTCGCATGCATAAAACTTACTCTATCAAACAACGAAGCATCGTCAGCACGGACTCAAATTGTACTTCAAAAACCTCTTGGGGATGGAAATTTGAAACCCCTTTTTATTACGTCGCCTGCATAATGCAATGAAACCACGGTGCGAAATTTTAATTTCTACATCCAGCGGTGTTTTGTGGAGTTCATTGAGCTAGTAAGTAAGTCCTTTATTATTTAAAAAGGTTAACCACAAAGAAAATCTTTGTCCACTCCGTGAACCGTCTGTCGTGACTGGGATTTCGGTTTATTTCATAAAAAGAGTTGTTATTCGAAAGCCATTCCGATATCCCGGCTCAATTCCGATGGGTGCTCAGCTGGGAATTCGAAGTATTCAGTGACCATCGAAGATTTCCATCTGGAATTACAAGTTAGATACGCGGGAGACCAAAATTGTATGGGGACATCTGAAATATTGGATTGAGTTGTTGTTTCGTCGAATTACTTTTGTTGACTTGAAATAAGAAGTAGTTCAGTGATCCAATACCTATATCAAAAAACTAGTTACAAATCACACACAAATAGTTTGGTTGCCGTAGGATAAAATTGCATGCTACAAAAGGTTCTATTACTAAACAAAACTTCTTATTTTTCATATACATTCATAACTTTTATCATAGACAATTCACAGCAAAAGATAACATTGGAGATAAACCTTTGTTTTTCATTAATCAAGCGTACATTCTGCTTCACAATAGACACTCGTTACAAAACTACTGAAGATTAAAAGCCTACAATACCTCTCAGAAAATGCAATCGTTGCCACTCAATCAGGGAAACTCTTGAACCATTGTCCAGCCCCCTCAATGCAAGGTCTATCAAGTCCATAGGTATACCGTCTGCAGGAGTCAGTCGATATTAAACCGTAACATGAGTGCGTTAAGAATAATGTTCAGTGAATTGTGCATGTGCAATGTATGGGTGAAATTAAAACCATCCTTGGATTTCAATTGCTGAAGGGATACCGTTGTCTGAGGTTAGATGTAGGGGCCGATTGAATGTGGTCTGTGGTGGGCTGACCGGGGTTGTCCAGACTCGGTAGTTCCGTTAACTAAGACTATAGGTCGAATAGATAGTGAAACTAATATATAAGGTGTTTTTTCTATAAACCGGTGAAATTTTACCAGAACTTCAAATTACTTCAGAGAAACCGGGCCTTATATTTTTACCTCTCTCTCTTTTCCCTCATTTCCTCAGGTGATGACGTTGGGATGTTTCAGACTAGACACAGAATGCTTTTAAAAATATTTTTATTGTTTTGTTAGGAAAATTTTAAAAAAAAATAGTCCGTTTTTAAGAAAAAAAATGATAGGGCCCGGTTTCTCTGAAGTAATTTGAAGTTCTGTTAAAGTTTTACCCGTTTATAGAAAAACATCTTACATACTAATAACTGATATATTCTAGGTGACTACTAAACTAAGGATTGTAGAATAAGGACATCCAGAGAGTAACTAAGGCATTTTAAAATTAAAAGATTTAAAGTACGGACGACAGCACGTCAAGTTAAACACTGCGGTATCTTTTGCTGTTGGAATAAGGGCTATTTTTCAACAAAAATGTATAGTCTGATGTACTGGCTACTATACCTCTATATTGTTTCCCTCTAGTATCTATAGTGAATAAGATTTTCACTATGCAAATATCAAAATACAAAAATTCACTTGATAAGCAAAAACCATAGACAGGAAATAGAACCCTGCATCTTTTGCTGTCTACTCGAATACCTATAGTTACCACTCGGATACACAGACAGTGGCATTTAGCAGCCAGAGAACCCCTTGAATTTTTGTTGAATGTAAATATTTTACAGAAATGGCATTATTTAATTTTATCTTCAAAAGATAAATGTAATTGGTTGGTACCAAACCAAAATCAATTTGCATCGTCATATTAATCCACAGATGGATTTTTTGAAAGATCATATCAAAGTTCATTTTATCTACAGATACTTGTATGATAATAACAATTTATTTCTGTAACCTTGAATTTATCATGGATTTTATTACCTTATCAAACATGTTGATAAAATTTTAAAATATTATGCAATTTTATAAACACTGACTGAATCCAGGTGTTTTTTATTATTAGACAACTTAACTTTGTTATTAGCAAATGATAAAGTAATACGAAGTAATACTATGATCTTTTTGTAGCTGTTGTACGGACTTTTATCTGTAATATTATATAATCGCTATTACATAATCTATTAATATTCTGTAATATGACATTATCTCGTCCAGACTCAACTAATAAGCTGTAGTAAGCTTTTCTAGCAGCCAAAAGTTACCAAAATCGTTACCAAGTTTTGAGGTGGTACTTATAAATCGCTATTGGTTAGCACCTTAAAACCATTGCAAAAATAGATTTACGAATTTTGGAGTAATTAAGACTTTACATTCACCTAATATTTTTACACTAACCATTCGATTACACACTACACTAACAATTGGCGTGATTTTTATACTAGAACTGAAATGACAAAGTAAATTTAAAGACACTGTAATAAAAAAAAGTTATACCTAAATTACACGATGATTATGGAGATAATTGTGGGTAGGTATGGGTACTGGAATAAAAAAGTCATACTTTTTGTAAATATAAATAATAAATCTATACTAATATTATAAAGCTGAAGAGTTTGTTTGTTTTTTTGTTTGTTTGTTTGTTTGTTTGTTTGAACGCGCTAATCTCCGAAACTACTGGTTCGAATTGAATAATTCTTTTTGTGTTGGATAGTCCAGTTATCGAGGAAGGCTATAGGCTATATAACATCACGCTACGACTAATAGGAGAAAAGATATAGTGATAAATGTGTAAAAAACGGGAGAAAGAAGTCACTATTCCACGCGGACGAAGTCGCCGGCAAAAGCTAGTTTGTAAATAAGCAAGTTAGGAAGTAGCGTATCTGTATATTGATTGTAGTATGTAGGTAGGTACTGTCTTGGATGCTCAAAAAGGGAGTGAGACAAACCATACATAAGCCAAAAATAAACAGTTTCCTGATCAAAAAGGGCTACGTTTAATGCAAAGGGCAACCGTATTTCCTGACGGCTAGAAATGTTAATATTCCGGAAATTAAAGTTGTTTTAACTTGTTACCCTTTAACAGGCTGCTTGCTTGCATGTGCTTAAACTCATGAATAAATGGCAGCCATTTTTGGTTGGAATTCTGCATCCTTGAATATTAATTGGTGTTCATTATCACAAGTGTTAATGATAAAGTATATTGTTTTTAAGGATGTAATAAAAAAGTTCTCAAAGTGGAATGCATTTATAAGCCATATGCTTTAGGGGATTAGGAAGAGGAGTTCTTTTGTTTGTGCTAATTTCACTTCAGTCAAACTGGCCAAGAAAGTTGATGTAACGCCTTTTAAATCCCAATATAATTTAATACCAAACGGGATTTGCTAGCCCATTGCTACAAACAACAGAATTTGTAGATGCATTTCGCAAAATGAAATGCACAATACAAAATAATTAATCGCTTACGTCCTAATCAATCATGGTGCCCTGGTATTTGTGGATAGAACGATTGAATTATTAATTACAGTTCGTATGAATATCGTTCGTCGGCAGGCAAAATCCGTTCAAAGCGTTATCGAATCATAGTTGGGAAAAGGGCTGCCATTCGTTTGCGACATGTGCTCAGGGAACCTATTTTTGATTCACTCGCATCAAGATGGCGTGTTATATTCATTGATTTTAAAGTCCAATTTCTTAATGAAAATCAGTTGAAATCCACACAGGGATTTGAACTTTAATTTTGTGAGAACTCATGTCTATATTTCACGTGATTTTCTTTATTTATTTTCAATAGAAAATCACACGCCATATTCAAACGAGTGATTAAAAAATAGAGCTCCAGATTTTATAGAGAATAACCTATTGTTTTAAAATTCTCCTATACACATATTATCTTCAAAATTAGTCAACCGTTACCTGTATAATATAATTACATAGTATCGTAAACAATCACTCAACTTGAAGATGATATTATTAGATAATTTTGCATTACGTTAAAATTTTCGTTGTCAAGAATATTGCTATTATTATTGTTTTGTCAGTAGTTTTAATCTAGCAGAAGTCACAGATGACTTCAGAAACAATCCTAGGAATGTCACTGGCAATGAATATAATACATCTTCGTAAAAAATCAAGTTCAAAATCATCACTTACATAATTATCTACTTATTCCTACTTTCGTTACTACTGAATTTAGTGAGCGATTCATTTCGATTAATAACGATACGAATATCCAATATCCATCCCTACTTAGAACGTGCACCGAAATCAGGTGATTAAATGAGATATCCACGTTTTGCGGTTTTGCCGTGGGATCGAACCACGTTGTTGGGGCCTACATTATACATGTAGGCACCTAATCAGGCGGACATTTAATTTGGTTAACATCCATCAACGTGTAATCTGCCACTGAAATACGTTGACGCGTCAATTACCAATCAAATAGCGGGAGCTGAAAACTGTTTTGAAAATAGAATTACAAAATGCTTTTTTCAAAATCATAGCTGATTAGGATCAACTAGTTGAGTCACCAAAAAAATAATTAAGTATATCTTTTTCTCTCGCTCGTGTAGTACTGTCCCACGCTAATTTGATAAGTGGATTATACGAAATGGCAATACGAATCTGCGAATCCGTTCAAAAACAGAGCTGCTTAACTGTTTAAGCAACATCGGAACACGCACCCAAAGACAAATGTTCTTTAAGTTAGATTTTGGAGAAGTTGATGGATAAGAAATCACAAAACGTTTTCCTCTTAATACTTTTGATCCGTGAAAGTCTGATGTTAACCCTTTTGTAAGGTCAGTCAATATGATCTATGATCCCTTTACTTAGTTATTGTTGGCTTATCAAGACCTAAGAGACTAGATATTGAGTTCCGATCTAGCGTAGCTAACCCAGGGACTGTATGCATCGATCTGATAATTGAATAGGCTATTGTTTTGAACCCCATCTACTCGTATAAGGGGAGACCTGCACTTAGAGGAATGTAATTAAACTGACAGACTAACAGAGTTCCTTATAGTAGTAATAAACATTGCACTAAGCACCAAGTATGTAGGTATTGCTGTAAATGCAACTTTATGTGAACCCAATCCAAGTACGATTGAAGACATTTTTATAGCACGTTACTTCTATAAAACTGTCGATTCCACTCAACTTCAAATAACTCTTTAAAAGGTTATCTGAATATTGGCAAATACTATTAAGTCTTTAAGAGCTTCTATATTGGTTTTTCCGGTTTTATGTGGGATATTAAATTTTATGTAGATTTCAGAGATTATATTGGAGTCATTTCCAATAAGAAGATATAGGTTTAACAATTTTACAATTTGGCAACCGAAATGTTATTGGTTTGGCTTACGCTTAGTTTTAATATAATTTTATAAACTCTAGGTAGGTACATTTATGATCTATAAAAGATATCTATAAGATCTTTATAAACCCAGTAAATGCACCAATTTTAATGTTTCGATCATTTTAAATCTGGAGAATATGATTTTTATTTTTTTACAAAAAAGCTAAAATAGTATATTTAGTTTAGAATGAAAAGAAGTTTGTGCAACGCCCATTACCAATAAAAAAAACTTTTATTTCAGACCAATAGTGTCCATACGGGTTAGTAATAAAAAATACATAAAAACTATGTTAGTAAGGTGGTACATTAAAACAATTCATTTGTGACTAGGCCAGATAGGTTAGTTAAATTTTAATTAAGTTATAAGATTTTTGCCAATACCTAATTTTAAGTAGGTTATAGGCACAAGTAGGTTATTAGATTTTTACCAATACCTACTTTTGCACTGATAAGCAAGCAGGTGACACACTTAGTGATGACTTGCTCTTATCAGTGAATATTTACTAGTGTGGTAGGTAGTATTGTGTTGCAAATACTTGCTTTTGTGCAAAAATAATATATGTCCATTTTCATTAAATTTCAGTTGTTCATCATCATCATCATCAGCCCAATTTTGTCCAGTCTTGGACGTAGGCCTCCTCCATTTTCAGCCATGACTGGCGGTCTTGCGCCCGGTCATCCAGCCATGTCCTGCGTGTCGTCGGATATCATCAGACCACCGTTGGGGCGGTCGTCCTTTTCCTCTAGTGTCGTTCCGAGGTCTCCATTCCAGGACTCTTTTTGGCCAACGGTCGTTTGCCATTCGGGCTATATGTCCAGCCCAAGCCCATTTCTTCTTCGCTATTGTTGCAACTATATCTCTCAGCTTAGTTTTCTGCCGTATCCACTCATTGCGCTTCCGGTCAGGTTAAACTAAATAAAATTATATTTCGAAAATTTGTTCCGCAAGTACTTAAAAAAACTAAATTTTGTAATGTTACGTAAAACCGAAAAAGAATACACAATCACATCTTATAATAATATGGAGATTAACCATAAAAGTTTTCAAAAACATGTGATGATTTTTGTATTTAGATTAAATCAGTTAGACCTGTAGTAATATTAACTCAATGCAATAACAGTTAACGTTATTAATATTTGTATAAAAATGAGTATTGTTACTTTAACAAATACCGTTATCGTTGTTTATAAAGTGGCAACACAGGCTGCCCCTTCCCCTCCTACTTTCTCACTTGCGAGGCGCACTCGGAAAGCGAGGCAGTCTAGTGCTAACCGCCGAAGCGAAAGCTTGTGGAAAGAAATCTATGTTGAAGTGCTGTTATAATTATTATGGTTAGAAATAATGATTTGTATAAATGATAAGTGTGGTGATCGAATTAAGAACTTTATAAAATTGTGATGGTGTTTGACTCGTGATAAACATATGATTCGAATGCCCAATTATGGATTTTTTTTTCGAAAAACATTAAAAATCTATGTAAAAAAACACGCTTTACGCTAACTATACATCCTATTGTTTGATTACTTTAAATTATTAAACCATTTTAGAATAAGCAATTCGCATGCATAAAGTTTACAATTCCCCACTCTTGCAGCCTGTTCCACAACATCCTAATTAGTTCTGGTAGCGTTATCCGTCTAATACTCCATACGAAATGATGTTCCATATTTAATTATTTGATGGTTAGGTACTTGTATGTCGATGTGTGAACCTGATCACACAAAATAATCATAAAACATGTCAACTGAGTAAATAGATACGTACACTTACGATAGCACGCGAATTACGCTCGCATGCATGTCTGCATTGTATGTACTTTAGTAATAAATACATAGTGGGCATTCCGCACATCTGCGGCCGTGGTCGCTACGCCGTAGGCATAGCTTTGTAGCGACTACGAGCCGTAGAAGCAGAAATAGTACAGCCAGCCAATTTCATTTAAGACTATGTTTCTTAAAAGATGATTTATGAAACCAAAAATTGCGCACGGGCGGGACAAGAACCAGCATCTTTCTGGCTTACCGGGCCAACTGCTCTTCTAATTCTATGTTTCTTTGGAAAGGATGTGCCTTTTGACGTTTTTTGTAGTTTGAAATAAGATGGCGTCACTGAGCGGGGTTCAATTTTAAAAAGATTCAAGATCCTTTACTATCTTTCTATCCATTATTCCCTGATAAGTATCCATACCAAACCTATTTATTATTAATTTGTCTACCGCAAAAATGATGGCCTTCCAAATTTTTCAGGCCTTCTATGAATGAATGAATTCTTCTAATTCGTTCTCAGGTTATAGTGCAATAACCAAGAGTATTCATACGTTTTTTTGCCTACGGAAAGTTACTGTGTACCAATGTTATGTGGCTGGCTATAGATGTCGGCAAAGATGTATTGTCTTCTTTATTTTGTCTACTGTCTAGGCTGCATGTTAGCAAATCCTCGGTCCAGTGTAGACATGACTTACAGTGTTTCTCGGATTACGGGCCGTGTTTGGTTAAACGACACCTTGGCACTGGTTATTTTCGTTTCTGATTCGTTACATGCAAGCTGTGATATGCATCGATTGAGAATTACTTATGCCAAACATCTTGAAACCAAAGGTGTAAAAAGAATAGGAATTGAACGTTTAATTTGAATTCAAATGACGAATATATAAGTTAAGATGAAACTCGTCGAATTAGGTTTGAAAAGCTTACTAAAAAGTAAAGTAAAGTAAGCTTAATTCAACGGGCTTGTTAGTGTGACGGTGGCCGAGTGGTATAGGCATACGCCCGGATAGCGTAAGACACGGGGTTCAATTCCTCGTCTGTCACAGGTTCACAGTTGTCTTTTTACAAGTGCAATTTATATTATATTAATAAAAAGTAACTACTACTAGTTTATATTATATTAATAAAAAATATATTAATAATAATAGCATAATTTCAATATTCCTACTAAGTTGCTCTTGCATACATGTCATGTCATTAATGCTGATGTCATGTTTCTTTACTTGCATAGGTAATTTGAAGTAACTGATAATTCAGAGATGACCTAATAGGACATCGTGAATAGAATCGTGGAAAATGCTGTACCATCGATTCAATTCATTTGCAATAATCCTTCTCAAGTTATTTTATTAGATATTTGTGAGGTGACTAGGAAAGCCCCAAATATCCCGAACAAACCCAGAGGCCGAGGCAGACGGTGGTCTGATGGTGGCCACCTGGCTAGCCAATGTGCTGAGAGATCTGAAGCGAGATAACCTACCTACCCAGACAACCCAGAACAGAGCTCTCTGGCGCAGATGTACTAGGAGACCCGACCCCAGATGAACTGGGAATAAGGGCTGGAAATGATGATGATGATGATGATGATGATAATGACAATGATGATGATGGTGATGATGATGATGATTTGTGAGGTGACTAGTGAAGTGGGAAAACAATCACAAGCAGTTTGATTTGTCATCATAACTATTTATTTAAAAAAAAGACACACATTTTGAACCTTCAAACTTCGACGTAAAGGAATAGAAATTAAAGACTCTGGCATTACATTTGGATACTCAAATAAAATGATGGTTAGAATAAAAAAGGTGACTTGAATATGAAAGAGATTAAAAATAATTACCAATGCAAATTATCAGCGTAGTCAGGAAGGGCAAGTTATCATTCATTTCGCACCATTAAGCCTTCAAAACCAGTGGTGATAAATTAGCCTGTGGGTTTGATGGGCGCGAGTTGAATAGATTATCCTGATTCTCAAAATTAAATGGCTCAACCATTGCAGATTCATAGTTTAGATATTAATGATGAAGACTCTATTGAAAATTTATATGTTCTACGTGAGACGGTAGTTTTTAAACCAGGGGGTCAATTCCACTATTTACAACACGAATCGTTTGAGTTTAGTTTAGGTAGCAGTTCGTTTGGAGTTACGCTCAAAAATATGACACAAAACAGTATTCCACTATTCATTCTACCGAACTTAAGCTGAACGCAAGACGAAACGCAGCGTAAACAAACAGGCAAGCACAGATTAGTAAGAGTATTAAGAGATTGGAAAGCTCTTTGAGCGTTTAGGACCCTAATAAAGATTGGAAATGCAACCTGTGGTGTCGCTAGCGTCGTTTTATTTATTTTTTAGCTGATTTTGTGCAATTTGTTTTTTTTTTAATATTATTTCTCATTAATAACAGGTTTAGATTTTAAATAACACCCTAATTGACCCAAAAAAATGAGCTTTATAGAAATACTTGTAAGTTGCAGATTTAAAAAATATTTTGTAAACATTCGATCATAAAACATCAATGTTTTCGACGGCTCTTAAGGTATTTAAATTATTTAAACTTTGCAATATTTCACTTGATCCTCATGATCAAGTATTTGTCAGTAACTTGACTGTAGGTAAATATTTTTCTTTTCTTATTTTAGTTGGTTTTTAATCAGTATAATGAAGCCTAAGTCTTTTACCTAACGCAATATAGTATTCTGTGGTACAAGTATAACATGTACACTACGTATTCTTAGCTAGCGTGGCGCACGTGGCAATCCCAGGTAGATAAAAAGACAAAGGGAAGGGGTTGAAAGTTATTGTTCTTGTTTGCGTACCTTTACCGCTTGTGTGACGTTGCCAATCTAGCTAGCTATTGTGTTATCCTAAACAGCTTTACAGCTGGCAAGTAATAAATACCCTAAACATTCCGTTATCTATTTTGAAAAATACTTACGTGCTATTTACAGAATAACTTACCTATTGACTTGGCAGACGGTAAAATCAATGAGCAGTTTTCTTGTCATTAGATGTTTATATCATCGAGAGATGGCACTAGCGTTATTTTAGGAACTAACTTTTAAAACTTTATCCAAGAATTATAGCAGAGGGCTATTGCTTTTTGCCAACGTAAATAATAAACAGTAAAACAATATTAATGAGAACTTTTAGTACATAAAGGACATAATAATGGTAAAAAATAGTATCCTAATTAATACATAAGTCGAGTCATTAACGCATTTTACAATATTTAATTACGCACTTTTATTCTTTGTCCATGATTTTCCGCCAACGTGAAAATAAAAGTTCCTAAACTGACCTTAACGCCATCTAGTAAGAGCTGTAAAACGGTGGCAGAAAAGTGCTCATTAAAGGTTTACACATCAAATCTGCTATGGTTCAAATTTAAAGTCGTGTTGTCGATAATTATTGATTGATTCATATCTATGGTATTATGAGCGGTTGTTTAATATGGTTACTTTCTTGCTTCTCATTAATGGTTTTATTTTAACATTGTAAATCGTAACGTGGTGAATCGATTCATAACAAACTCGATATATTTTTTATAATCTATGCTTGCAACATTCGATTTATTAAATTTACATCGGAGCACCACTAACAGACGTTCAATGATTGGTTGAAATAATCGTCATCTATTGGTGGATTCGTAAAGTTCTTCTTCAGTTGCGGTTCGGTCGACCTAAACGTCAAAACATTAGTAGAATATGAATCGGCTAATCTTCGGTCGAACGATAAAGTTGAGCTAAACCACAACCGAACCGCTTTAGTGGAATAGGAAATGTGACGTTTAGTTGGTTATCGTCACCGGTTGAGTTTACGTTAAGTTCGATTTTGATAGTGGAATTGGACTGCTGTATCGTTAATATTGTTAGTACTAAAGTTACTGCTTTTTAGAGCCCGGTATCGTGATCAACAGTTAACCAATGGTTAAAAGTCGTTACCTGCGGTTGAATAATTACGACTGTGCATATTTTTAGCAAATGATGCCTAAACCAATTGACAGAACGGCTATTTTAACAACCATTGGTTAAGATATGTTTTGTTCAGAGCACGGACAATCGTTATTATTTATTCGTTGGTGACGACATTTAACCATTGGTTAGCTATCGATCATGCAACTTGGCCTAAGGGCATTTAACAAAGCCGCTGTTAACCAAACCAACATAGAAAAATATATAAATATTTTTTAATTTGGTTAAAAAATCTAGCAATCAATATGAAATGATAACCGCTTCGTATAATGAAATCAACAACAAACAACGATAACGTATCGTTATTAACAAACAAAATGTTGAATGTTAATACGGACAATGATATATTCGATAGTTGTTAAAATACTATAAAATAAATATTAATTGCAACTTATGTTTGATAAATTAATTAATAAAAGTAATTAACACAACAATTTGGCTTCATTTGATATGTGCAGTGAATCTCATTTGGTTGATGTTTTCGTACGCAAATAATGGTTGACAGCTTGATATGAAGAAATAAATTATGGGCATATTAGAGATAATTCATTACTCGTGTATTATAGTGCCCCAAGGTTATACAAAATATACTTGTGTGGTAAATAACCACACTGTATACTTCTTGAATAGGACTTTTATTCTTTACTTCACCTTCTCTACTAGACGCCGCTAACCAACTGTGCCCCAATTACGAAAAACTGCTCATTGCGTAAGCGTATCGAGAAATGTGAATAAGTATGGAAATTGGACTAGTGCCCGGGCGCTGCGTAAAGTTATTACTTTTATTATATGGATTTTGACATATCTCGATACGCCTACGCAGTCGATAGTTTTTCGTGATTGGGGTACTACTGAACTGCCGGAATCAGCGCTCACCCCGAATGCGAAACTCCCCTCTAAAATTAAATCGGTATTGCGAGACAATTATTTTAAATATAACTGTTACAAGTTACAGTTTCCATAAATGATAGCAGGTATTTATATATGAAACGACACATAGTTTAACGAAAAAGATGTCCTAGAGAGAAGTAATTTTAGTCACTCTTCCCGCTTATACCATCTATTAAAAAAAATTCAAAACGTCAAACTTTCCTTTAGTCTAACTTCAGTTTAAGAAAGTTGGTGATTTGGCCAAAGTTGCACTTAGCTCAGCAAGTTTTCCCACAAATCTATCAGTATAATCTAAGGTTCACGGTAACGTGGACAGATAAAACAATTAGCAACATAACTGAGGGCTAATAGTCCCTTTGTCATCTTTAATTTTATCTGCCCTCCCCGCCGGTCGCCTTATGATAATCGTATAGGGCGGGGCTTGTGGTAAATTGAGCGTGGTTCTCGAGGAAACTTTGGCTTTTGATACAAAACGCTGAAGATTTCCGCTCAGTCGAATGTTAAGGGAAGTTTCATGAATGTTGAGGAAGATAATTTATAAAATTTAGGACAAAAATCCTAATTTTCATAAAAATATTCAAATTTGTGATTGGCGACTCCCGGAAGTCCCGGTATAGTGGCTAAGCATGAAAGGTTTCGCTGCTCCTAGGTTCCGGGTTACATTTTCAGTTGGGTCAGTGTTGAAATCATACTTTTCTATATTGTTTCGGGTCTTGGTGTTGTTGACTACCGTTGTTTCTGATTTTCATAACACAAGTGCATTAGTTATTTACTTTGGGATCAGAGCAATGTATGTGATTGGTCTCCACGAATATTTATTTTTTATAACACTTGCTTGGTGACGGTCGAAAGTTTTCCGAAACCATCTTATATGTCATTTATTAAATGTTACAGCTCAATACATTAGGGTACAGTAATGTGATCACGGCCAAACGTTTCGGTAAACTAATATTTCTTACAGTTCTCCAATACGCTACTATGACAAAAGCTTTGTCCATACAAATAAAATTGCGTTTATCTCTAAAGACAATATACGGTCTTACATTTATGAAATAGCCAGACGCTCAATATCAGAACCCGTCACACGCAGGCCGTCTGCATAACTCAATACCAGAACTATGCGTCTATATTCTATATTGCCACGATAAAGTTCGTCTAACGAGCCACATCGTTATCTTATACGGGACCACAAACAAATTGAAAAAGCCATTAGTTCAGATACAGAGCTTTTTATGAACTAAAACCGCATGAGGGATGCAATATTATTGACTTTTTTTTAAAGATACGTTCAAATATTGTAAGGCACCAATGGGCCTATCAACCTTTGTATACCTGTTTTTTTAATACTTTTTTAGATCATATATATTTTTAATAAATGTTTTTGGTTGATAGTGCTCTTGAATTTATGATTGTGACAAAGGAAAATAGAGTACATGTTTTGTTTTAAAGTTCATTTCTTCTTCCTTTTCGGTTACCAATACATTGATTTTGAATGGTACATTGATTTTTACCACGTGATTAAAATTAAACAAAAGATGATAGAAGGATGGATCTTTTTTGACTCATTCAACTGTTCCGCAATCTTTTTAGGCGTTCGTTTGCCATTATTATAGTCTTTATAGTCAAAATTGCATTTGCTTAGTGCTCAATGTGTTTAAATAATATCTATAATGGTTATAATCTTAAATTGCTAAGTTGTCCTCACAAACTATTCCGGAAGAATTTTCTCTAGGTCGTAAATTGTGTTTTAAACTTTCAGCGTTCACAGCTTCACAAATGTATTGTGAAGAAATACTTTAACTGCAAAACTTGGCAACGTTTATAATTAATGGTAGGAGACCGTTTTATATTGCCGCAGGGCTGCTAACTGCTAACAATATTTTTAACGCGGATCTACGTACCAAAATTTTTCGCTCGGGAAATGAAACATGGGTACTATTCTGTGTACGAGACATAGAAATGTTCCACTTTCAAAGGTATAACTGGAACATTTTTGCATTCACTCGAATAGGTTTTCACATCCTCGTACGTTTTTACAGCAGGCATTTTCAACGTACGCGTTCACGAAAAAAAAGAGGAATATAACACAGTTCAATATAGGTTAGTTCTGAAATACGGCTTATACAAGGATTTAATTAAGCAATGTGGATAAATATTAATTAATCTCTCATTCATTTTTTTTGTTCTAAATAGAAAATAATGTGAAGGTTAGAAGTTTTAATTACTTGCATGTAAAAGCGAAAAAATAACAAACCTTGTGTTTCATAGTAGAAGTAAGCATAACGGACGTACTGTCAAGAGTATCTTAGCAGTTTTTAGCCAGTTATCAAATGCTAGCAAGTGCTTACTTCGGAGTTTTCAAGATGCTGAAACGATGATGACGTCACTAACAAATTCAACACTATAGCGATTGAGTACGCAATAACCCTCTTATTTTATCGTTGTTAAGACTACCAGCCCTAGCGATGGGCAGAAACAAAAAAGATAATTGCGCCCAATTAATTTCAACTCCTTGCAAATGAGGGTGGATTCCCTTTATGTTCCCTACGCTTTTATTGGTTTCAGGCGATATTTAGTTGGTCCGATTTGTTTGTTTTGCATTAACATGGAAAGGATTCCTTATTGGGCAGACGCTCTCTGGCTGGCCATTACGAAAGACGGTGATTTATATCACTCTGTACTGCTTATTTTAATCTGAAGCTCAAAAGGGGGTGTTATCCGTTGTTTGTAAATACTAACAAGTACAGAAAATTTTACCAGAACAAACACTTTCACGTCTTTGTTATTTTGTAAAAGATATGTAATAGATAGAAACTCAGCAGTATCATAATCTGATATTTTAGAAAGGCTTGACTTATTCATTGTATCATTTGTTATCTTAAAGGTTTTTTTTTCTTTAAATTCATTTTAGTACCTACATACGCTTTACGATAAAATCTTTAATCATCAGGGAAATAATTGCATGTGTAGTTTGTGCCTAGTTCAGAGATAAGAGACATTCTGTTATCATTTGAAAGATAATTAACACACACACATCATTTGAAAGTAAAGTATCTACTTCTTTCAATCATCTCTTAAAAAAAATAACCTACTTAGTCGTAAAATAGATTGATTGGCAACACAGGTTGAGAGCTACATTCACCCACATCCCACTTTATGAGCAAAGCCTACAGTCCTACACTGTTTGCGTTTCACGCTCTGAGTCAAAAAGTTACTCTGTGAAACGAAAGCTGCATCGGCGAGGAATAGTCCGCAAAATCCATACATGTCACCTTGATTTTGATTTAAGAAAAAATCTAAACAACAAAAAATATAATTGTTTATATTAAAAAAGATAGATTCAAATTAATCATGTTAATTGATTTTTGACGATGTTATCAGTCCTCCTGAAAAAGCTCTGGCTTTGAACGCCTTGCTGCTCGTCAAAATGCAACCGATAGGTATCCAAATCAAAATAAGAATTTCAAATAAATTGACAATTCACCAGGCAAAATAGTTTTTTCATAATCATATAGACATTGTATTGTATTGACAAAAAGTTATTATCGTCACGCTCTTTCTTTTGTTTCTTCATCTGTATTTATCTGTATAGACATATAGTTGACTGGTAGAGAATACTTTTAGCATTAAGTCCGCCATATGTACCGTTTGTTTGTGCATGAAGCTTTTAATAAATAGGCATATGACAAGGATTAACGACTAATATCGACCGATATTAGCCGGGACCAACTGCTTAATGTGCCTTCCGAAGCACGTAGATGCTCGTGATATACGTCACTTATATGGCCGGAATGGTCACCCATCCAAACACGACCGCTTCATAAGTTGCTTAACTTTGATATCGTAACCAAACCCCTGCCCTACGAGAACCGCTATAAATAAATAAATAGTAAAAATTGTTTTTATTTGTTTCAGGCTGCCCTCTGTGCTGACTACAGTGTTCCAGTCGACTGCGTAGCGGCTGGTCCAGCTCCTCGGCCTAGCTCTTTCCATGAGATTTCTGCTCCAAAGGTAAGAAAAAAATATGATATGAACCCCACAGCTATAGGTAGGTGTGGGGTTCATAGTCTACACGCATTGCTATATGGCGTTAAGTCCACCTTTTGTACAAACTGTGGTTGTGCAATAAAGTATAAATAAGTAAATTGCCTCAAGTACGAGGTGGTGTGATTATCCATTATGTAGTGAATTTAACAGATAGGAATAATCTAAATTAATCTAAATTTAGAGACTTTGGTACCGTTACCATGACTTTAAATATAGCGTGGGTTTTTTTTCGATTACATTTCAACATGAGTTAATTAGGTAAATATAATGGGTTAAAGAAATTAAATGTGACCTACAAGTCTTACAATACGACCGTTCATACCATCTTTTGCAGTATACATATTCTATAATATTCAAAACCTCTTCATAATGTAAAGTTAAAATATAAAGTAGGTATTGTGCAATAGAAAAAACCCACTGATATTTTTGTCTGAAAAGCAAGTCATTTATCTTTATCTCAGTTTCTTTTAAACATCGTGATAAGATAGGTCTCGTCACTTATTCATTATGATGAGTTGATTTGAAAATCCAAAAAGTACCATAATCATATACCTATTTTACCTTTCTCTTTTTCTCTATGCATACTGTATATGTACTGTGAGACTACCATACTGACGGGTTGAGCAACTGTAAGTCTGTATGTATACAGTATATTCAATACCCGCTGTCCTAAGGTTGGCAATAGGTTACGTGACGTGGGACTCCCTTTGGTCAGATTTGACCATTAAAACCTCCGCGGTTTCCCATGAAACCACTTCAAACGCGATGAAAGTTCGCTCGACGCATGCTCTCACATAGAAATATATATTTTTTCAAGATATTACAGAAATGTAGGGCTTAGAAAATAACTTCGACTTAGTTTTATCGAACCATTGAAAAGTGGTTGAAATTAAAACAATTTAATATTTTAAAACAATGTGATTGCAAGTTATCATAAACTTACAATAGGTAAAGTGTTAGTTCAGTGTTTGTTAGGACCTACTAACGTAACAACTAAAGATAACAGGCTGTTGAGCCGTCGGTGATTCATTGTTATTATGATAACAATTTTTATGATGCACTTTGATATCTTAGTCATTTCTGTCTTGAGAACTTTTTGCTTAGTGATAATCGGTTGTTTTTTTAAATAAGTACGCAAAGAATTCTGAAATGTAATTTAGATAGTGGAAAAAAATAGCACCGTCCGAATTATCGAGCAACGTTAGTAAAATGATTCCTCCCAAATTATTTAGCCTGTATATTTACTAAAATGGCGACGTAAAAAGCAATAAGAAACGATTAAATACGACCATAAGCTACTTTCATTCACGTCGACCTTACTAGTGCAAGATAACTTGTGAAAGAATGACTCATATTGTAAAGTCGTTCACCCCAAATGCACTGACGGAATCTTCCAACTCGGTCACTCGTTCATTCGACCGACAGAGCCTTTTAAAGTTCGGTGAGTCAGTACGAGGTATGTTTATTTAAGTAAAGGAAACATGATGCTTGATTTAGTGCTACATGATTACCACAGGGTTGCCTAAAATCTAATATAGGGAGTAATAATAGTCCCCCTAGCCGAATTCGACTTCGGTGGCCAGTCACAACGACTATAGGTCGACCGCAAAACTGAGACGTTTCTGACGTCACTTTTGTCGCCTTTATTATCATTTCCCTCCCAATTAATGTACTCCTTATCATTGATATGAATTAAACGGTATTTCTTTTACCCTAAAAAAGAACATTTAATTCATAATAAAAATAATGGAGTACATTATTTGGGTGAAAAATACAACAAAAGTGACATCAGAGACGTCTCAGTTCCGCGGTTTACCTAACCGACAGGGCGGGATATATTATAGTGCGTGTGTGCGCGCAAACAAGAGAGTAATCATATAATTGCCAGTGACTACATTTTTAAATTTTAGGTAATGAAACTCTTCGATTGCGATGCCTTTAATAATTACAGGTACACTTGAGACATTCTGTGCATCTTTATTCACGAATAGTGTAAGTAGGTTTCCATAAAAGGGCTCTAAGTATCGCTCTTCTTTCATACTTATTCTAGTGAATACTCTCTTAATTTTATTTTAAAATTAAGATGTCTTAACAGGAATAACCCTAGTAAGTATTACATGCTTGAGTAAAAAAAAAAACTCTACATTATCGACACATTTACTACTTCTGTTGTGTATATCTTGAGATAAGCTGACCCTGATGTCACACAGCATAAAGTCATCACTTATCAACAAAATACGTTTAACATATTGTTGCAAAATGACTAAGAACGTAAATATATTGAGATAATTTAAAATTTAAGCGTTTTATCGCATTTTAATATCAAAGCTTTGAGTTCTGTTCACATTCAAGAATATCCTGATGTCTGACTCACTAACCATTATGCAAAATAAGAGTATAAATTGCATTATTATAAAATTCCTTAACTATCATGTCACGTTTGTAACTACCTTGAATCACGCATTTAACATAATCAATTAATGGTAACATAAATTAGTTACGATTGCTAGTAGAATTCTAATCGTAATTTTCTTTTTACAATGGCTTGTTATTCAATTAATCATCCAACAATTGATCGGCATCTTTGGAGCTAGAGTGAGTCAGACTTGTCAATGTGTGAGTCAATTATTTCCATCCCTCTACGAGTATTAATGACGTGTCGACGTATGCGTCATGACATTGCATTGTGGGGGTGTGTCATTACAATAGTGCGTATAGTATTTGTGCAATAACAAATGACTGTCACGGTATGATGTAAGGTTAGTGTAAAATACATCGGTTGATTCATTGACCTATTAAGTTGCGCTATAGTAATATGTTGTGAAAATGATAGGATATATTGCTGCGAAAAAACTTCTCCGAGCTTCTAAAAGGCAATGACACTAAAAACTCCTGAAGAGGTGCGATATCTCTATTGACATCATCGTCATGACGTAAGCTTCACATACTTGTGATATGAAATAATCCCCGGCGAGTTTTTAAAATAAATAATTTAAAAAAAATATGAAAGCCTTTTTTTAATCACAATAATTTTGCTTTGGTGTTTATAAAAATAAAACAGTAAATTTTTGTTCCAAAAACTAATAAGTAGACAATTTTCTCTGTTTTTGAGCTATTTACATGTGATGCAGGTCGCCTCTTTTTTTAAATTAGGTTCGCTCTTGTCTCCAGACTAACCAAATGTGGCATTATCCAGTGACACTGTCATGAAAACGTAACTTACAAATCATAAGAAGTTAAATAATACCAATTACTAACCCAGTCATTCGATTCATGTTTTTGATGAAATCATAAAGGGTTTTTTTACTGACTTGCGAACTAAGTTTACAGAAATTGTACCCTTAGTTCTTGACACAGTTAAAACTCATTACATAGTTTAGAATTAAGTGGTGAGTCATGAAAAAAATGATAATAGTAACTTTGGGGGCACTGTTACTATTAGTCACCGACTCCCTCATGTTTGGTTATCAACGCATGAATAATGTCACATGTCAATGGTTTCCATATGGCGTACCGTAACTGATAAAATTTCGGTTGGCTATCATTAGAAAAAGGTTCGTGAACAGTGGTTAAATTTAGATATTTTAATTTCGGAAGGGATTAGCATATGCTTTATTTTTGCAGGTGGGTGAAAGAGTTTGGGGCATTGAGCTTGGTTTGGAAAAATGTTTGCCTTACATTAGAAAGTGTTTTATGCCAAATCAAAAAAAAATATGTTTATTTTTGTATGTGTAAGAATAAAATGCTAACTGTATTTCTTTAACAATATCGGCGTATGGGCTATTACCGTCTGTAAAAAAAAAATTAGTCTTTGTATCAGACGGGTTATATCCTAGCTCAGTGGATGCGTAAATGCAAATGTTGCTCATTCGTACACGTCATAATATAAATTTGTTTCTAATTGGCATCGGCGCTAAAACTCCCCAAACATTAATCAGAAGGTGGAAAATTCAGAGTGTCACCTTCGGTCATGCATACGTAACTATAAGGCTGGTTACACATTATTCCTCATCAACGCCAGTATACTCTTGGATTTGTATTAACCTTTACACAAGACATAACCGATATTATTCGATTCTTTCTTGTCTAACCACTTTTTAACGAAAAAGGCATGCACACACGACACAAAAACGGGCGTCACTTAAAGCAAAAGATGACGTAAGGTGAAAGCGATTTTTTATCTTAAGGTGGTTAAGCACATCGGTAAAGGCAAACGGTGCCTTTGTTTTACGATAGAAGATGTAATAGTAATATTACTCGGGCGCTGCCGATGCGGTGTGTCGGCGCTGTGTGCGTTTAAGTGGTAATATTCTGATGCTCTTCATTCTAGAGTACCTTGAGAGCATCACCGTTCAGTTATAATGACCACATGTCACATGGCATGGTGCATCAAAACAACGTGCGCAACGAACCAAGGGGTTCTGAAGTGCTGCGTTATGCTAACGAACAGGAAATTAAAGTCGTGTTGCGATATCAATGTGTTAAAATTTAAAATCTTTGTCAAAGCCACCAAAGAATCGGCAACGCTCGTGTGGCATTGCTTTGAGGATGTATACACACAGAAAAAAATAGAGCCATGGTGGCAGCAGTGCCACTGCAGCTGCGACACAATGTGTAAGTGCCCTAATGCGTAACGTCAAACGAAGTACACCTGTTGTCGTGAGTCATGCACACGTGAGCACGCATACGCGACTTAACAATCGGAAGGACTCACTCAACGTGTTTTGCGATAGACATAGGGACGACGACATGTACATGTGTCTACTGATACAACTTATTTATACAAATAAATACATATTAAGAAGGCTTATGCCACTAAACCCCCAAAAAAATCCACTTTCATCCCGAAACGTTTTAAGTAAGTAGGATTAATTCACAATTTTGGGGTTATAGTGGAATGAATGTATGGATTTTTAAATTGGGAGAACAATGGGCTTTGGGATAAAGTGGCTCAAGCCATTAAGAACCGGTTCTTTTTCACTCCACAAGAAGTCCCATCTCTTGTCTTGTCCTGCGTGCCCTGATTTCCGTTCTCTAGATCTTAGATGATCCTAAGTGTTTAAATCGTCGCCAATTACTGAACACAACTCGCTTTACCATCGACACGCTAAAAAGAAGATTCTAAAGGTCTGAAGCTGGCTGTAAGTATGAAAGTAAAAAAATACGTATCCCAGGTTACCTTTATTTATCATAAATAATCTAGCGGAAAAAATGTACACCGTACAATCAAAAGTAAAAAGATTTAATCCAACGAATATTTTGTTAAAAAAAGTATCTTTAAGTATCATTATTAGTATAAAATTATCATTATCAGATAATAGTTACTACACGTAAACGATAGCAATATATACATATACCTACTATTAGAACATTTTTTAATAGTATTTAGATATTACCGAAAAAAAACATATTAAAAAATAATTGAAGGTTACAGATGTGTCCAACATCTGCAACCTTCCTACACAGACATTTTCATTTAAGAGGGCTTAGCAAAATGAAATAAAAATCGAAAGTAAACAAGTCGTAAGTTAACATAATCCGTATGGCCAACAATTTTTACTGTGCGGAAATAAAGTCCGACACATTACAATCTAGATGTTTGCAAAAACAACAAAAAAATCACCCTTATCGGTGTTCAAACATAGACTTATATGTACATAGAGGTCGTTGTGTTCAAAAGAAGTTACTTAACTTGCGTAGTTGTGAAGATATTAGTCATAGTAAACAAGATCTGTGGGTAAACAAATCGTTTATAATTTATCAACAAGGCTATTTGATTTTCCGAGGCACCAATAGGCGAATTTCTTGTTGATAGTTTCTGCGAGCCGTATGACTCACATAAACGGTGGGAACTTAGTTTGGTGGTAATTTCCGTAGATTGTCTACATGATACAATTTATACTGTAAGTATTGGCTCTAATAGTCTCTAGAAATGTTTCCTTAAATGAACTCATAATCATTTCCTTTTTACAGCCTGTTTCACAATTTCCCATCAGCGTTATCCCCACAACTACTTCATACTACATGACGTTCCATAATATTTGAATTGTTCGTTGGTTAGTGATTTGCTTATTGTCGAAGGTGAAACATGCCCTTAGCACCACATAAATGCCTTATTTCATCATTTATTAATTTGCCCTATTTATTTAGGTTCTTGCGGGCTTTATTTATTTGGGTATTACTTAAGTACTAAAAATATTGAATCGAACATAGCTAAACAGAGCACTGAGGTAATTTTCACTAAAATTCATAATTACATTTTTAAACCCAGACCTAAAATTTACTACAACAGACCTTGAATTAAGAATTTAAACAGTCATTGTAATTTAAAATATCGTTTACTCAAGTGCGCTCTCGTCAGCAAATCGAAAATTCTAGAACTTCTTACACTTCTTTCTTTATCTTAACACGTACTAACCGGATAAAGTTAAATTAGTCATCAGTATCAACTAACAATCGATTCAATATTAAATTCACAGTATTTGTTTCAATAATGATATCACCATCTCTCAGATAAGTGCATTCACCTATAGCTGAGTTAGATCATCATTTTCTACACCCACACATTTTATACAACTCGGATTTTATGGTCTACCCACAATTATTCCTTTCTAATTTAAGAAATATATCTTTTGATTAAAATTCTTCTCAGGGCCGTTTCTTTAAAACATGTATATCAATATCAATATCTCAATGTTCTAAGCACTAAGTAATTCAGTAGCTGATCAATATATCAATGTATCCTTGTTAACAAATTGATTTAATTTTTTAAATAAGCTCTCTATTATGTAGTACTTTTTTTTCCATTCTACCGATCTGTAACAAACATGTATTACATTACATCTTCATTTTGTTTAGATGTATTGATTGCTTTATTTATACTTCATTTTATAAAAAAATGATCTCATAGTTTGCATATCACACTTGTATGTTAATGGAAAATTATGGAGTTCGCGCATTAAACTATATACCTTAGTTATTATAAGAACCTTAATATATTTTGATCATTAAACTCTAATCTTGAAGGTAGCTCTATCTAAATAAACGTTTTTTTTGCAGATCACTGATTTATTAGTTGTCGCGTATCATCATTAACCTCCAATTTAGTTTATTATTATCATAAAACTGGTTTACTAGCACTATATCATTTAAAAGTTACGCAAAAGCCCGACGACCATAAAAGGTCGGCATAAATAAATGCCAAACGTATCCCGAAATGATATCGACACTTTTAAATACAATCAAACGCTTTGAATGACCTCGCATCGATTGACCACTCTCTACAATACTAGAATCTACGGCTAGGCCAAACAAACTAATGGTTACAAAAATGACTGACCGTCGAATCGGTCGCCTGCACCAACAGTACCACATCGGTTTCGAAACGTTCTTGCAACTATTTCTAATCTAGTTCGTATCTATTTTAATTAACCACGCATAGGAGTCGAGGACCGCATTCCAGATACAATTCGATCATTCGCTTTGTCTGATATTGTTAAACGTACTTCAGAGTACCATACAAACGACCTCAAAACGGTATTCGACCTAGTCGAGCGTAATCTAGCATAATGCAAGTCGAATTCAAACGCGAAAGTTTACGTTACTGCACACACACATTGAATAATGAGCGTTATAAGTAAAGCGGTAGAGCTTAGATTGCCGCGGTAAAGTTGAGGACACGTGCGGAATGGAGGTATTAATGGAGTCGGCACCGCGGCAACAAAGCGCTCCAGCGCTTTAGAAATTGGTAGAGTCTTTTGGAACGTATATTTAGTAAGCGAACGCAGCGCTGTATCGCCGAGGGTTTATTCCGACCGCGATGACTCAAGCCTCGGTAAACAGTATGCGGGGACGATGAGTCACCGTTTTACACATTCGCGTATAGCGTTCGAGTAGTGTTGTCAGTCTACAGTTGGACTCAAGCAAGCGCACGGTTCTAGGCGTTTATATCGCAGGTTTTTACTGCCAAATGCCTAGATATAAACATAAATCGGTTAGATAAGCTACTCAATAACAAACCCTTAGTGTTACAAGAACAAGTTTGTGTGAAAGTGTTCCGTGGAGTTGTGTGCGTGTAGTGAAACGGTCGATAAAGTTGGTGATCGTTCTGTGCTATTTGTGGATTCCTTACATACTATTGGATTGTGTGAAGGTGGATTAAACGATACAACAATGCCGTCAAACAAGAAACTTGTGTCTAAAATGCGACAGATTATGCAGTGGATTTTGGTGGCTCATGTGGTAAGATGATTTGGATATTTAACGAATGCTCAAGCACGCAGTGTACCTTTCCTTTTTTAGCAGATGCATACTTGCTCTACACCCATGTTGTATGGCTTTGCAAAGTCAGCATTCTTATTGTATTGTATTATCTTTATATTTTATTTATATTATTGTATATTCTTTTAAGTGTTTTTGTTATTCAGTTTTCAAATAAAAAATGATTTTTCAGTTAGATTTTTTTAAATAAGAGCAGCTAAAATTGAAAGTACAGTAGATATTGATTAGGAAGGTCTGACAATCCCGAGGGCTGACTTAACTCTGTTACAAGTTCAGAGAGCAAAGTTAAGTAGAGGAGAAATCTTTTGTTTTATTTCCAAACTGTCTTAAACAAAATTTCGACAGAACCCGTGGGGAATTCACATTCATTTGTTTCTTTACAAAACAATATCTGATGATGAAGGATTTACAGCTACTCTGGGCTTCAAAAACTTCCAAAATCCTGTTCACATGATTGAGGGCTCTTGCCATTTTACAAAGATTTATCTTCATCTCATCCGGTGCTTTGAACAACACCATTCAAAACATCTCGCCTTACACAACTCCGGACGCTGACAGATGGAAGAACTATAACAAAAGAATCAAATTTGATCTGTGACCCTTCACCATGACAATGAAGCCACATTGTTATGGAGTCTATTCAGTCTTAACAACATAGGTATAGTTAAATGGTCTGCGTCTAAATTGAATGGGTCCGATTCAATTTAGACGCAGACCATTTAACTAATCAGCTAAAATAATAGAAATGCCATGAAGTAAATTTTGAAATATCAAAATTGTTTTCTTTTCGAATTTAGACTGCGTTAAGTACAACGACCTTTTCGAGGAGGTGTTGAAAATTCTTTCATAATTGCTCCCTTCATTGAAACATTCGTAAGGGTCTACTTAAGAGACCCCCGTACCTTCGGGCGATTTGGACTAGCAACTTCGTAATTAAGCTTATTTCCTTCCGCTTGTTTAGTCATTTGCGACAATTCTGTCTCATCTTGAGAACACTCCGTGTGAAATTACGTTCTGTAAACTGTGTCTGGCGCTGCATTAAAAATAGTATGAAATGAGCTGGCAATCTCAGAATACACGGGATGTTTTCCGATTTGTCATTAAGAATCCATGTGAGATCGCAGTGTGTTGCTAGACATATCACAGACGCACAGCGGTGGATGTCTCGGTATAGTTTTACCTATCAAGCTCTAAAAACGCTAAGACAAAATACGTGTCTTTGGGTTTGGTGGGAAAAGAACTTACAAAATAATTTCATTTTTTAGATTTGACAAGATATAGGTACTAATAAAATCACGAAAACACGAATTTTGTCTGAGCGGTTTTCAAGCACCATCTGGTGTGTAACGGGTAGTCAAGACTACCATGGCAGGTTTACTCAACAACAAGTCGGGATAAATTGGAAAGCACGTTCGTGAAGCCTATGAAAGTGAAAGAATAAAACACGAATCTGTTTAATTCAGTTCTGCGGAGCCTGTTTGCGGTCGCTGGTTTGCTGAACGTGACCAGACAGTGGTTGGGAACGGGAATGACCGCGCCAATTGTCGACAGAGCAATACGATGAAAATCTTACGAACCCTTGGTTGTTGAATTACATTTTTGAGCCCTAACATCAAACACGCTTCTCTACTTTTATGTTTACTTTTGAGCATTTGAGTCAACACAAAAAAAGACTGAATTCTGAATAGTGCTTTCATTCCAACAATAAAAATTCAAAAATATTACTGAATCAATTTTGGTTCTCTTCTTCTCAATTCTATCCGGCAAAACCATAGCACTATGCAGAATTAATAGTGATCTTTGTTATTGTAAACAAAACCAACAACACAACGTGTCTTGGTGACTCATGTCATGAGCCTTCGCCTCTAAATCCTACTACTATTATAAAGGCGAAAGTTTGTATGGATGTATGGATGTTTGTTACTCTTTCACGTAAAAACTACTGAATGGATTTGAATGAAACTTTACCAAAATATAGCTTATACATCAGAATAACATATAGGCTACAATTTAGGGCTCTGCAGTGCTTAGTTACCGTATTTCTTACTTATTACTAGACTAGACGGGACGAACCTGAAGTCCACGCGAACGAAGTCGCGGGCAAAAGCTAGTATCTGCTAAAGTCTCTAAATTAGGTACGAGGCAACACGAGATAATTTATTTGCACAATTTTGGCACACCCACATATTTGCGAGTGGAAAAACTGACGATAAAAACAAATAAATTCAAGAACTATTTTAGTATAGTCATCCCAATATTATGTTGTGTAGTTATGATACGCCAATCATTCTTATCAAAATTATACTTTGTGTTCGTTTCATTATTAATTTTAAACACAAACTTAGTTTAAATAATAACGTTCTTAGTTTAAAAAAAGGTAAAAGTTACAAACTAGGTGGTTTGGGTTGAAACGTAAATAAAAGAAATTGAATATTTTAGGAGGACTAAAATGGTTTCAACTATTTCAAGAGTCTGAGTCAGAAACAAAAGAAAATCACGTTCCACAGTTGGTCGAAGCTGAAAAATCAATGACCTACGTTATGGGCATGGTAATTCAGTCACGCGACGGTCTATTTTCGGTTGTTCAGGAGGCGTGTCTCCAGTTCAACGCAGTGACTCACCGCCGTCTGAAAGCGACTTGTCCCACATCCTCATGCTAGCATTACTCATCGGGGAGCATTTATTTTGAACACTCTTTCTTCTTTTTTTACAAAGGTCGTTCGAGGTTAAGTGGCCTGATATGTTGAGACTTTCATGATTAATGGTCTGGTTATGACATCTTCTGCGCTATACTTGGTAGCGTTGAGAGAAGGTTCTATGTTTAATAGCACAGATTTGGCTAACTATGTAGTTAGAAATTACATGAGAGCAAACCTTGTTTAAGGTGAAAGTAATTACGTTCTCTAACATCGGCTTAAGGCAGATAAAAAAGAAAGTACACACTGTGAAATAGTTTATTGTGTCATCTGAATTCTTATCTACGTACCTATATATACCGAATACATTATTAAACTGATCTTTAACCGTCTTTGTATTCAACATATCCAGTTCAGATTCCAAGTTCTAAGTGAGTCACGCATGCCTATCAAAATACTTCAAAGCATTTCAAATTACACACACAGATCATGATTTCTGGATCCTGCATTCCACGACGCTTATTCATCCTCTCTAGGACATCACACGTCTTTTAGTTTTATTGCAGCTATAAAATATTTAACCGGCTTTGCTTAACAGTGATGTATGGGTAAATTAAAATTTTATTTCCTCGTTTGCTACACGTCGATAATACAGCCAAGGTCCGCATTGTTTTTGTCTCCACTTCCTTCCTAGATTGTTCTCCGATCAGTAACTGTAGCTGTTAGTAATGGTCTCTTTGTTCCAATTCAATTAAAAACACTCGCACCATACCTGGAACTAGGATATAAAATTAAAGGCAGAAAAACTAAACCTGTAGTCTCACTCTACATCTTATAATCCATTGACAAGGTTGGTGAGAAACCAGATTTAAAAGTCATTAAAATAACGTAGGATTTTTTTTCCAGAGTCACTTTAAACTTTTTGGTCTCCTATTTAACGGAACTCCGGACAAGCCTCGTCATTCCGAGCATGTTATTACGTCTAACTAAATACAGGAAATGGTCTGTTGACTAGTATCCCCTATTATACGATACAATTGATGAACGAGCGAACGCGGGCATGTGTGCTTGAGCAGAATTCAATTTGATCCCTTTCAGAGTAACCCTTGTGCTTGAATGCCGACATTGATTTGAATCAGTAAATAAAACTGACTGCGTAGGACAGGCTGAATATTGATACACTATACCTCGACTAGGGGTCGGACTAATAAACTCTTCGTCGTTTCGTTTAAAAAATAGAAGCAGGTTGAGCAAATTTGTTAAGTAAAAGATATGTTAAAAAAACTTTGCTCCGATAAGTGAGTCATTAGTTCTCATCATAATCTCGCCATATCAATCTAAGTTATTAGCGTTTATCATAATTAGTAAAGCTGCCGGGTACAACTGTACCTATAATTCACTAAGGTTGAAAATTATCATTGATATTGTAATAAATAACTTAAACAAAAGTTATCATCTAAAAATATATGTAAATCGCTTATATTAAAACGGTTCACTAACATTTTGATAACTCTCGTTGATAATGTTGCAATAAATCATGCTGTGATTAATCAAAGACTTTTGTTCCGGCATAATTAAGCAAAACAAAGTATGCAAATGAGATCTGAAATCTCTGTAGACATCGCAAATCAAAATGGGGTAACATGGCTGCCGTTTAATTATGTAAATAAATTTTCATGCATAGCAAGGAATCGTTAAACAATGCGCCAGATGAAGCCTACCCTTCTATAAAAGTTTGAATAAAGACCAGCCCTTGCCCTCGAGGCGTCCCTTTTATTTTTATTTTTCGAATTATGTCTTTCATGGCATTCTCTAAGTTTAAGGGCATTGTTTTGGCCAGTTAAAGGACGTGGGATGGGTTGAAATGTGACCCTTGAATTATGACGCAAGAAATAATATCATAATGCTTCTTTTTTGCTTTATAAAAGGCTTTGTTTTTGGTCCTACTATGTTTCCTTTAAGTATTTAAATAATCATGTAAATTTTATATAAAACCAAAGAGATAATATCATCGACCACATAAATTAGCATGAGCGTCACAAACGCTTGAACCAAGAGGCTCGTTTTGCGTGGAATATATAAGTGCATTTCAACGATTCGCCATACTAGTACGGTCTTACGTTTACGTGCGCGTTTCGTCACGAATTCCTTGCGCAAACGCTGCTGTTACGCAACCACGGCCGTACACTGAACTTACGCTTAAGCCTCATACAATGAGCAGGTTTACACTGAACGAGATTTATTATCTTTTTGTCTTGTAGCTTCAAATTCTGAAGCTCAAGCTGTTGCATGATTGAATTGTAGCTAATATAATAAAGATGGTAAAAAAATAGTTTTTTTTTCACTGAGTATTGCCCATTTTCAATGTCGCACACCTTTTAATGAACATGAGGCTTAACGTAAACAAATCCAAGTTCAATCCTTTGAGCTCCAGTAATTTAACCTTTAATGAGAGGGTCTCTGTGTCCGGAGGCACGGAAGCGGGATCTCATCACGGACTCTAATGGCCTGAAACAACCCTCGGGTTATACAGATATCATCTTATTAAACAGCAGAGAAAAACAGTGTTGCTCGACCGAAAAAGTCCTAATTGATTTTTGTGTGATCCCATTTAAAACGGACTCGATGCTATTAGAGATTATGATAATGAATGGCTATTACGTTTTCTATTGAAAATATATGTGATAAATCAATGAAATTTTATGCAAAATTTTACAGTTCTGTTGGTGAAAGCAACTCCAAAAACTCGTGCATCATCCTACATTGTAGATTCGATAAAACTGCCAAATATAATCCCGATCACCATAAAAATGTGTCTCGAACTAAATTCGGCGATGTCCCTCTTGATGTTATCACCTCGTCGTATCGTCGATGCAGGCACAATATTTCATAATATTCTTTATATCCATGCCCATAAACAGAACGGTCGTGGTAACGACGCTCTCACCCCTTGGATAGCTAACCGCCCGCGCCGGCCGTTTCGGTCCTCGGATATGTGACCGCTGCATTTTATTACCGCTTTACTCTGCCACATAATCGACCTTCTTGATAAAGGGCTTCTTCACGCTAATAGTCACTTAGTATGCGATAGGACGAATTAAAGTTTGGCCATTATGAACTTTCTTCTGATAACTTTTACTTTAATTATCTACGAGTTGGTCAAATTTTGTACAAATAAATAAGAATTCGTACCATTTTGAGGGAATTCAAGTACATATACATAGGTTTCTTGGTCAAAGAAAATAAGTCACCAAATTTTTATCTACTGTGAATTGTTACTTGAATAGCAAACTATAATGGTCTGTTATTATTGTTCCAGGTTGAATTCATAGAAGCATACTGCACGCCACGTGACACAGCCAGACGTTCTCCACTGCGCAGTCGTAAGTCGCGCGAGCCGCGCCGTTCGCCAGACACGTCCAAATGGCGCTACGACACTCGCCACGGCTACGACTTTGATTCCTCCCGTCGTCCTTACGATTACGACTCGCGTCGGTACTACGATTCGGGGAGACGACCAGAGTTCGACGCTGAGTCAGCGAGGCGTCGCGCGGACTACGAATCGGCTAGAAGAACCGACTTCGACTTATCCGCACCTGGAGTCTCGAGACGGAGTCCCGAAAGTGCTCCGGAAGGATCAGCTGATTCACCGCCTGAACCGGCGCCGTCAGCACCATTGAGGCACGAGAGACCGCCCCGACACCGCTCTCAACAATATTACGAATCAGGTTAGTAAATCCTCAAGATTATTTTTATCATCAATATTTATACATTATTTTAAAAGTATTTTTTTTCCGCGCGGCCCTTGTGTTGATTATATTCACTTGTCTTTAACTCGGATAATCTTTTCAAATTGTTTTTATTTGGATGCTAATCCATTCAACATACAAGCGAAACCAAATTTTTGCTTGCTTAATGAATCGAAAGCGTTTAATTCATAAATGAAATTGGATTCTCTTTCCGTTAGTTACCATTAATAGTGTTTAGCAAAGCATAGCAACCAAACCCATCGCTATACTTCCGGCAAAATATGACAGTGTTCACTAATGAATGTGCAATTTGATACCGATAGCACGCATTGAAAATTCTAGCACGCTGATTTTACACTGATTACATTCCTAATGTTTGTGTTTGTATAAACATGTGCATTTCGTAGATTATTAATTGATGCCTATGTGCACTATCACCTGAAATCATAACGGTACATTTCGCCGACTCTCTGACATGTTTTGGTAGTTCAAAAGTTTGGTGTTTTGGCTAGTTTTTCGCATTCATGTTTTCTCTTTTAAGGACATACGCTAGCTCATCTCGAGTTTCGTAGACAATGGGTCCTTTCTTAGCAAGCAGCAATCGTGGTAGAGCTTTGTTCTGGTCTCGGAAAAATGCTGCAAGATTTCGTAATAACCGTATCTGCCTAACTAAAAAAAATGAATCCGTTACCGCTTAATTAAAAATACAAACAAGAAACGTTGATCATGACCAAATGAAAGTATAAATATAACCAACACCAATGTACTTCTATATTTATCGTATTGCTTACTGAGATATGATACAGCATTATCAGATTAAGAATGCTTAGTCACAATATTGGTCTCTACAAAATGAAAATCAGTTCGTAACTTCTGAATTTGATAGTAACTGATACCTAATCAAGTCTTCGCTTGGTCAAAATATTGGTTTGTAATGACTGTGTATAGCACATGACCATGGTTTGAAATATAACCCAGATTGCAACCCGGACTTGGCTCGTTTTATATAAAAATACTTTTAGTAATATCCACCACTACTATTGGAACGACAATAGCTAGGTTTAATCATACCTTTTGTCGTTTGTTCATCCGTCTAGACGGAAAAACTACCGAGAATAATAAGCCTCTGATTACGGCTACCAGTTAATTACTTGTAAGTTCAATTTTAATCATCTACTGGCAGAGAACAATCCGCTATAACGATACATGAGTTTTTTATTTTCATACTAAGCGATGTATTGTTAAAAGAGAAATACAAAGACGATAGAACATACGATACATACATGCTAAAAAGCGGTTCTTATAAAATACTGATGTCATTTCACAATCCATCTTGCTAACGATCAAAAATATTCCTTTCACTTCAATCATTAATGTCGACTGCAAATAGAGCTTCTCGTGTGACCCCCGAATGTGAAATCTGAAAGACATTTAACACGTTAATCGCTACAATTTAACAAATTTCGCGTCGCTGGTCATCCACGCGGAAAAGCAATTACTACACGTAATGACGTCACTTACTCCGCCACCCCTCTGCCGAGTGCTAATAGACAATTTGCCCAGTTTTTGACGTCGTTTTGTTCGAGTGCCGCAAATGTCACAGCAAAAATTTGACGATGAGTTAACAATACCAACCCTCCATCGATTAACTGTGCTAGCTAGCTTGATTTTTTATGTAAAAAACTAGTGGTTATGCAAAAATCTATGACATTAAAATCCAAATAAGGATATGAAATGAAACAACGCAGGTAATCAAACAAATAATACAGCAAAAAATATTGTTGCTACAGGATAAAAGTTATCAATACATGCTATAGAAACAAAAAACAATGCAGCAAACATCTAAATGAGCCAACGGAAAAATGCGGAATTAAAAACAATGAACAAAGACGTAGCGGCTTAGCGAAAACATTGAAAAAAGTTTATTATAAAAACGGCAAGCCATACTTGTCCCGCGATTCGTTAGTTCTTTCGTATCGCAGCGGCTCGAGTTTTAAATTCAGACTTTTATGTTCATGAGGCATTCAGAAGGAGTTCTTTGTTGCGAAGCAAGGAATTCTCATTAGGGTATTCCTACGGCTTTGAAATAACATTAGCTTCATGTACGAGGGGACTAATGAACTAAAAAAAACGCAACGTACTCTTACTAAACGCCTTTTGCACACTCCCTATGCTTCACGTATGTACTAACTAGAACTTATGCAACTACTACTTTGGCACTTGTTTTAGTCATAGTGTGTAGTACAATACTGCTGTAATTCCTCCTAAACTTAAATATAACCTGATTCTCCTGCAACTTCTTCAGTTTAAGATGCTCTTTAAATCAAGCACTTTTTAAAATGGAATTTATTTAAAACCGCAAAGCATAAAAGAGATTAAATTTTTCTCAACAATCGGTTTTCTCAAAGCCATGTTAAAGCGAAATCCGGATGCTCATTTAAATGACGCTACTTGAGACGGTCGAGACAACCTCAGACGTTAGAGGATAAGTCGAGAATCTGCGTCTAGCTCGTTACCGACCCCATGGTTTACCGTATTGGCTCTTCAAGATCGCATTAGGTAGAACCTTTGAGATTTCATTTTCATTTTTAACTTAGTATAACGTTTTTTTTCTCTTATTGTTCTAGAAACATCATCAGACGACAGATCTTCGTCATCTGAGGAGGAAGACGACGAGTTCGGTGAATTCGACCCATTTGCAACTGCACCGTCTCTACACTCTCCGGACAGTGGTCGTTCTGATCCAAGATACGCCAACGCGCCCCGAAGAAATCCAAGCCCTTACTATTACGGGGACTTGTTCAAGACTGCGCCACCGCCACCAGCCCCTTCAGCCCCTACAGCTTCGACGACTTCATCCTCGCGTGGTCCCAGATACAGGAAGTCGGCTAGTCTTGACGCACCCCACGTCGCTCCAAGACCAAATCTGCCTAAGCGGTTCTCCGTAGCCGAAGATGGCTTCCGTGAGTTAGAACGGTCGTCATCTTCGTCCGGTGAGAGCGCGTGGATGCCGCCGAGGCGCCGCGGGCGCGACGCGGCCGGCTGCGCGTGCGCCGCGCCCGAAGATGTAGAGGAGCATCGTTCTTCTCGCAGCGTCTTTTACGTGCCGGCGCCGTTGCCTCGCTGGCCGCAAGAGATGACCTCTCGCCAGATATATGAGACGGCATTTGATTGCAAAATCGCACGCTCCGACGATGACTTGGACGACTTCGACCGCGTCAGCAACCACCCAGCTCTGCTGCAAGCTGAGGAACGCAAAGTCATATCGTCTGCCTCCTCTGCATTTGAAGCCGTTGAGCGAAGTGAACCAGATTACAAAGGCCGCCGTAAGGTGACAATGAAAACAGACAGTGTTAGGCGATCTAAAATACCAACGATTCGCCAGAAGAGAGAAAATGAGAATAATGCGTGTGCACTGTCAGAAGAACTTGAAAAAGTGCACATTGAAGAAGAAGAGAGAACGGCTTCAACGTCGCAGCTTCCTCTGAGGGGTTACACTCCCTCACCGCCTTCGACCGCTCCGTTGCCAGCAAAATTTCAAAAAGATGGGTCAGCCATGAACAGTATAAAAAGCGCCCCGAATTTGCCCCAATCACAACCAGCACATCCTCGTCTTAAAGATCTTAGGTTACCCGTGAAGTCATTGAGAGCTCGGGAAACTCCAACAAGTAGTGATGCGAGTATGGCTGACGTTAAGGGTTCAGCATCGACTGAGCTCGATATTGGCCAGAGACTGAGGGATTCCAGTCGCGAATCCAGAGACGGTGATGAAGAAAGACAATCAAAAGACGGTATTTTTTTAGAGATTAAGGGCCGACCCACTTCCGATTCAGACACACCTGAATTGAATCGGTATTCGGGGCCAAAGGGGGTCGGCCCTATAATGGAGTTCAAGGGAAGGCCTGGAGTAGCCCGTCCGCGTCGTAAATACTCAAGCACGGAAAGTATGGCTACCAGCAGTAGTGGTGGAAGTATGGAATCACTCCGAAGTAGCAATAGTGAAGGCGACCGTAGTAGCAGTAGTTCAGAGAGCCGTCATTCATCGTCCCTGAGTTCACACAGCTCGGACTCGGGGAACGTACCATTCACAAAATCTCATCACATGCAACTGTCGGGGTTTGGGCACCATCCAGCTAAACTTCACATACTTAGCCCCATATCTGATAAGTCATCGCAAGAACCTGGTTCCGAAACATCTGATAACAATAAAAATAATAATTCTCAAAAAGTATCTCCAGAAGACATCGAGACTGGAAATACAGTACAAACTACGGTTGAAATCGTTGCAAAGCCGAAACGACGAGCTTTACAAAACAGGAATTTATTGAATCTCACGTTCAGACATTCCACGACAGGCGACGCAGAAATTCAGGGGTCTGATAGTGGTATTTCGATTCATTCAAGAGAAGGGGTCGATTCTCGTAATGCATTTATCAATTTCAAGAATAGCAATACGGAAGAAGAACGTAAAGACGAGGATCTTGATTTTTCTGATCTTCCATTTGACATGCCTAAGCTGAGAAGAAGACGAGCTGAAGCTGAAGCCGACCTACGATCCTTGCCATTCGATATGCCGAAACTTCGCCGTAAACTACGGGGACAATCGTTGCAACTGAATAACGATTTTGGAGGAGTCATATCTAATGCATCCTCAAGCCAAAGCGTTCAAGATTTCAATCAAGGTATGTTCATCTGTTTTTATACACGTAATACTATAAATTGACCTAATATCTTTAGACCAAGGCTTTCCCATTGTAGATTTTTGAAAAAAAGTCAATCACATCATATAAAAGTCAAATCACATCTGGGGTAAAAGTTCTGATTTTTCGTATTTCGTTTACGCCACAATGATTTTTGTGTCAATCTTGAAAGCATTCTTCAGAAGGGTCAGTCAGTATGCGTACATCTTAGAACTCTCCTAATGCAAACCGATCTCGACCGCATTATGCCGATTAAGACGTATGACTCCAGATTGCTCCACACGGTTTTTCCTCGGTCCAACGCCCTCCCAATATTTAATTTGCTTGAGTGCCTCTTGAGGGAAGTTTTTCCTGTACATGTTGCGAGCAATTTGTATCCGTTCACTTGAGTTAAGAGTTCGAAACGAAGGATTGCGTGTTTGACACATAATGAGATGTGGCGCTTAGGTTGTTTGTTTTGTGAGTCTTTCAATTAAATTCAAAGTTTTAATGTCAATTAATTTCGAAGTTTGATATATGTAACAACTTTTAGTATTCATAAGACATTGACTGATGGATATGTATTATAATTTCAGATAACAAGCATAAATCAAAGCTCACGTTGAACTTCGAGAGTGGCAGTGGTGGTTCAAGCAGCTCTAAGGGACTACATTTGAATTTGGGTCCTATTGCTCCACCACGGGATTTGGTTGACGCTTCTCTCCCACTCGATCGACAGGGGTAAGTTTTGTATTAAACTTATTAACTCTTCAATCACATTTCATAGTTTTATTAGACCAAATCTAATGGCAACTCTTTGATTGTTACAGGTGGTATCATGGTACTTTAACGCGTGTAGAAGCTGAGAGTCTACTTCGAGATGCAGACGAAGGCGCTTTCTTAGTCCGGAACAGCGAGTCTGCGAAACATGACTACTCACTCAGCTTGAAGTAAGTTTACTTTTAGCAAGAAACACACTTGACGATGAATCTAATTATTTTATTGAAAATAGAGTTACATAACAATTTCGCGCGGAATATGCGTCGGTCGGTGACAGATTGACAGGTCGCAAAATGGACACCATTACTTGATTGTAAAGTGTTGTTCCGAAGTCGTAATATAGCAAAGTTTATACTTTTGGATTTCTTTGAATAGTTATGAATGTTGCATATACTTATGATTGTTCATCTTTTCTAGGTCAACGCGTGGTTTTATGCACATGCGTATCTGCCGCGGTAATGAAGGCTACACTTTAGGAGGTGCTGCGACAGCATTTCCTACAGTACCGGCACTAATGAAGCACTATGTGACGGCGCAAAGGCTACCAGTCCGGGGGGCAGAACACATGGCTCTCTCCACCCCGTTACCAGCGGTTCTGCTCTGAACATTCCATGACGGTATTTTCGGATTTTTTAAAAAAAAGAACCAGTGTAGCTGGCCAGTTCGAATTGAAGGAAGAGTCGCTGAAAAATAGCAATCTGAAAGCATTATAATTTGCGTCTTTCACTTTTTCGATTGCTCATAAGCGGGAGTCTGTTAGTTTTAGGAAACCCAGTGAATGATACCAAAGAGTATGTTAACGCTTAGCGACTAAACTGCTAAGTAAAAGCTTCTTGTATATTTTGACGCGTCTGCACTGCAGAAGAACATTATGCTAGTCCGTATACCGCAGCAACCTGTATAAAGTAATTATTTATTCGCATCTAATCATTATTTATTTCACGTATAAACATACTGTATTTAAGTACTTCTGTTTTGTACTTACGCTTCGTATTACTCATTATTTATCAATGCTATCAATACAATAATGTTTAATTAGTGTATAAAGTGTATCTGTGTCTTTTGACGTAAGCAGTGATAATGATAACTCGTTATATTCCACAGTTGTAGCAAACGCAAACATCTTTATGAATCATTATGTTACATGGACTGCATACCTACTTAATTATTTGCTATTAATATTCATGTATGTTTATCCGTATAAGGCCTAACAGATGACAATTGGGACTCTCACAACTTAGTAAGGTAAATGTCTTGTAGAAAAATATTACTCATTGTTTGAATAGTTCTTACGCTCTTAACAATGACAACAAGGTCAGACAGAACGTATTAAATTGCAAATGGCATAGTAAACAGATTTGTATATTACACTTGTTACTATAATATAATATTGTGACAGCGCCACGATAAATAGAGCCTTGGCACGAAAGACATAAAGTATGTAATTGTAACGATAAAAATACCTCGTGAGTCATCCATGAGGCCAGGCAGTCACGAAAAGTGTATCGATTTTGGTACAAATTTGTACGCAAATAACAGTTAACTTCATATTTATAGTCAAGTATAAAATTTTAACTAAGTTACCTAAAGCAGGGCGTAATAGGCTTAACTGAATCACAATCTTGACTTTAAATTCCGAGTATTTTTATCAAACCATAGTTCGTAGATGACGTAAGAATAGTGTATCAAGTCCAAAACAAAACATTGGCCAATTTTAATGGATTTTAAGTAGTTTAGCTTTCATACTAAGGTTGATGTACGAAGTTTAATTTCAAGACGATATGTAACCCCAGTGTAATAGTAATATAATGGCACATTATATAAATTGTAATGTTTGATAGAAAAGATTGCACGTGTTAAGTACCAATCACATTGACTTATTTATATTTTTTGTTAATTAGGGATAAGTAGGTTTGTAAAATGGTAATATTGGGGCCCTTGATATTTATAAATTTTAGATTAGTTCCTCACAAGCTATCACTTGGTTTCGATATTAAAATTCATATGTTACAACGAACATCAGACCGAGTGGTTATGTGAATTTTGTAGTTAATATTGTTTTCTGTGATTTTGATTTCAATGTAAAAGCCAAATAAAGTTGTGTATACATTAAGTTCTTGTATTTATCGTGAGATATTGCTTAAAGATTTGTACCCAACCATGACCGTGATAGAAACGTGTTATGACACCTTGCCCACTAGAACTTTCCGTCACCGACCAACACCGTCGCGTGCCGTGCACGGAGCGTGTCAGCACCGGCAAAACACGTTCTCGCTCGCTCTCGCTCAAAAGTATAACGATGAGACGAACGCTGTCAATCCGTTCAGTGGGCAAGGTAGAGGGCATAGTGTTGCTTTTCGTACCTAATATGTTCATAGCACGGTCATGGTATAGTACAGTGCAGTGGGAATAAACCTTTATTCGTACGAGTAATAAACTTTACTGTGTTGTTAATGACAACTCGATCTCAAATAATCTTCCTTTGGACGATTCAGTTACCTTAGACTTAATTTGTGTTAATTTGTACCTGATTTAAATTAATACCTACGTTCATTGAGACTTACAAACTAATTTAACAGATTTATTTTGTTATGAGAATAATTTAGGATTAGTGGTAATAATATTTATCCGTATTTGTGTATGAACGAGCGAATGTCGATGTATGTGAGACGTTTTTATGTACGTACTATACTAAACCACCGCAAAGCAGCTTAAGCAAGCGAGCAACTAATTTTAATATATTATTATTTTAATTATCATAAGTCGTAATTAATGTAAGGCCAGACTTTGATACATGAACGTGAAGAGATTTAATACGTTTCTTCTCTGAAACGAGCGCACAGAATTGGTTACATTCCATTGCTGGTTCTCTAAGACATCGCTTTCATGTATCGAAGTCTGAATCAGTAATGTAGTAAGCCCGTAATGGAACGTAGGTTTATCGATACTGGGAAGTAAATACTTTTAATTGGAAGTTTTTGAAACGTGTCAAATTTTTTCAAAAAGACGTAGGTCCGGGTTGGGTGTTAGGTAAAAGTTATAGCTTATAGTAGTTATAATCAATTGTAATTTGAAGGTGTAGTTTGAAATTGATGACAAAATAAATTCCATAAAATATAAATTACTTTTATTTATTAGTTAAATCCACAGATCCCTCAATTCCTCAAAGCCATAAATAAGAAAAGAAGTAAGAAATTATAACATTAAATAAAATGTGGAAAAAATCAACAGTTACGGCCTGTTTTACAGCGTCTTGTGAACTTATTATAAGTTCTGGCTAGTGGTATCTGCCAGATACTGCATACAAAATGGAGTTCTATATTTGAATTATTAATTGCTTATTTGTCGACGGTCAAACAGGCCCTTAGTCTTTCTTTTTGCAGTATTTAACAGCAATTTATTTAAAACGTGTACAAGAAGTATTTTATTCTAAACTCTTCGCTTAGCGTTAGACATATATGACAAAGACTGGGAAATAAATGCCCAAAATCGTGGGGACTGGTCCTGGAGATAATACACTGGAGGTAGGGAGAATACATTCTATATAAACAAAGGTTGACGATAGAAGTAAAATCGAGCGTAAAATATGTTTATTACATCAGTATAGATTTTTTTATTTATGTATGCAATCAATGCTATGTTAAATTACGCCATCTAGTGGTATTGCTTAAAATCGCAACCACTTTAGGCAGTTGAATTAACGCCATCTATCATGTGGTCTTGTCATGCTCTCATAAAAAGGCCTCCGAGCAGTCCACAAAAAAAAGCATCCATAAGAGTGATTGTAGACTAAACTGATAGATGGCGCTGTAAGCATCACTTTCACATTGCACGCTGTAGATGGAGTTAGTGTACCTGTAGCCTATCGGCTAGTTCAGAAAATATCAAAGAAGTACAGTGCGACAAGGATCTTGAGACGGGATGACATTGACAGGGGGGCGCTAGCATTCAATAAGGTAGCCAGAGCAAGAAAATCTCCCTTGATTCAGGGAGTCTATTATTTATTAGGGTCTTTTTTACCCATCCATGGCAAAGTCAAAAAGATTTCTTGGATGGAAATGTCGTTGAAGGCATTTTCTACCATAAAATGCATATCATGTATGTTCTACCGATTTTCGACGCAAAACAATGTATTAATAATAAAAGCCATTGAAAATTAATACTTTATATTAGGTGTTTAGCTATACGGTACTTATCAACTATCATATCATATAATTAAATATTAATATGTTATACAGAACACGTACGAAAATAAAACAAAAGGGAAAATCGGAAATCATCGCAAATCTCCTCAATCTTACAAGAGATTTTCCGATTTTCCCTTTTGTTTTATTTTCGTGAGTATTCTGTGTTAACTATTAATATGATTGTTTTTAAATACCATAGAGCTAAACTCCCCAAATAAAGTTCTAATTTTAAACGGTTCTTATTGTTACACGATTGTTTTGCGTCTAAAATCGTTGGAACATACATTATACTAGCTTTTGCCCGCGACTTCGTTCGCGTGGACTTCAGGTTCGTCACGTCTAGTGGCGCAAAAAATGTGTTTTATTACGACCTCACATTAGAAACCTCAAAAATTGTAGCCTATATGTTATTCTGATGTATAAGCTATATTGTGGTAAAGTTTCATTCAAATCCATTCAGTAGTTTTTACGTGAAAGAGTAACAAACATCCATACATCCATACATCCATACATCCATACATCCATACATCCATACATCCATACATCCATACATCCATACTTACAAACTTTCGCCTTTATAATAGTAGTAGGATAACTAATATGCCTCCCATTACCGTTCCCATTGGTCCTATTTGTCTTGTTGATCGAGAAAACAATATAAAGATAATAAAAAAAGACCCTAATAAATAAAAGACTCCCTGAGTCAAGGGAGATTTTCTTACTTTGGCCACCTTTTTGAATGCTAGCGCCCCCCTGTCAATGTCATCCGTTGGCCAAAAGGTCCTTGTCGCACTGTGTATTTAGAGGCCTCTATTTTTGATTCAGTCGCTTGAATATGGCGTGCGATTTTTGTTCGAAAACTTCTTTCAAAATCAATGAAAATCTCGCGAAATACAGACGTGAGTTTAATCACGCCAGTGTCCAGTTAAACTGATTGATTCATTCGAAAATTGGTCATTAAACAATTAATATCACACGCTTTATTGACGCGAGTTTCTTATAACTATTAAAATCAAAACATAGTTGATAAGACCACGAATAAGCCAACTTTTCAGGTAAATCTGTTACTAAAGTTTGGCGGATCAGCCCAAAGTTTGCCGTCTATCCGCTTATATTCCCTGTAGGATATTAATCTTTGTCGACCACTAATTTAAGTAGGGATCGATTTATCCGATACCTTATTCAGTAGTTTCAATTCACCGTCTTGAGGTTCTCCTGAATGTAGGCTACTTAGTTCGAACTTATGAATATAAGACGTATTTATTATTGGAGCAATAAATTGACCGCTAAAATCTTTATGAACCTACGTCTTTATGATTTTAAAATTGCAAAAAAGCTTCGAAAGCCCATTTAGTATACGTATATAGAAGTTACATTTTAGTGGTCTTTGGTTAGGCCCAATTTTCGTGGTCGATAGTTTATTCAACTAATCGTCAAAAGTTAGCACCAGCGGTTGTTAGCAACAAAAAATATCATCCAACTAACATTGTTATTTTGATTGAGGTATATTTTGTTCAAAGCATGTACAGTCGTAATTTTTCAGCTGCTTGTTACTAATAAACTTTTGCCCATTGTCTTAACTATAGATCACGAAACCGGTCCTTATTGTTCACTTATGTTATAGTTTGACTCGTGTGATAAAACTTATCGCATACTTTAGAAAAGAAACAGAGCTGTCGGTCAAAGTGAGTCATGTCCTACCCCTATGGCATAGCCCATGGCGAAACATAAAATGTGACGAAATTGTCTTACCCATCTAGACGATAAGGAACAATATGGCACTAAAGTGTATTTTGATACAGTCTTTGGGCTGCTTTATGAAACTCTTGTAAGACAACCCATTCAAACAAAATAGACTTGGGGTGGAGTGAATATTGGATCTTCGGTATGATGTTTTATATTAAGGGAATACTTAAATTGTAGGTAATACCTATTGAGATCTTAAACACTAGTTTTTAAGATATAGGTTTAGGTATAGATTGTAGGAAAATATGTTGAAAACTTTCACGGTAGGTTACTAAGTAGAGAATTTAAGGTTACAATCTTTTGGCAAACTTCCCATAATACAATATCACTATCATGATTATATGATCACATGCCTACACAAAATAAATCTGGAGACATTTATAGCAATAAATAAAGAGATATATCACTGGTACTTTGTTTTCGTTATCTATGCATTATTTGCTATGATTTTTGGCGGAATGTTATCGTTTGATCTTAAACTTAATAAATGCAGACCTTCACCCGTTGCTATCTTTTCATCAACTATATTTCATTTTACATGATATTATTAAAGCTAAGCACGTTGAATTATAAATTTATCAAAATCTGCTACAGGGTGTAATTGTGATACAAAAGCTCTTTTATTTAGGTTAATACTACGATAGCGCATAAGCAAAAGTTAATTAATGAAATCTGAGTGTATGAATGAATATGGGTTTCAAATGAACTTTACTCGAAAAATTCGTTCCTTCAGTCTACAAATGGCTTAAATATGAAATGTTCTGAAATGAAAATGTGTCTTGGCTGAAACAGTTTTGCCTTGGTACCTCCGAGTCACGTGACAAACTAATGTTCATTTTTAATTTAAGTTGTCGAAATAGTCATTTATAAATCCAAGTTATGAATTTTATCATTCACATTAATAAGTTTTTGCCAGAGTATTTAATTAAATGATTTGAAAAAGTGTTTTTTTTACATTGCTTGAAGTTTCATGTTTTCTGGGCTAGTTCAGTTTGCTCGAAACTTTAAAGAGTAAAAGTAAAGCTCAGCAAAAGTAAACGACAGCAAGCTTGTAATATTTACTTAATTTAATAAAAAAAAAATATTTAACGTTTAATAAGATGTCCCTACAAATTTTTGTGGTACCTTGTTTACAAGCATTATGCAATAAAATATGTATAGTACAAGAATGCTTGTTAATCGCATTATGTACTTATTAAAAGTAGTACTTGTTGACTTACTACAAACACTTGCTTTAGAAAAGCCGCCGTTTTAGCGTCAAGTTGAGCATACTAACCGTACTTTTATATTCACACGTTCGCTCTTTTTATAACATGAGTGATTATCTATATCTAAACATCTGTACCGATATTTTCTAAAACCAACAACGATCTTCAAAGTTCGAACACAAAACACGCATCTGCCACATACATTCTTCACAAAATTCGTCTTAATAGATTCGTGGTCAAAGTGAACGATTTGGGAGGAGACAAATGTCTCAGGCCATCCGTCCTTGACATCTACTAGTGTTGTCACATTGTTTAGCAGCCATAGGAAAGCGATGTAGCTGCTGACTTTATTTTTTCTGAAACTCATAATAACGTTTCTACACGCATGCATTTAAATTCAGTGTAGCTACGGAAATAGAATGTCTTAAGTAAACTATCAAACTTACTTGCCCAATGTTTGGAGTTTCCAGAAACTCTAGCTAGGAACACAAGTACAAAGGTTAAATACAATTGAATTAACTTGCTTGTTTGAGTATTAAACCAAACAGCAAACGTAACAACATAACAGTAACATAACTATGGTGACTCAGTGACCCAAAGTGAGTCCTCGCCTCTGACACGAGATCACGCCGAGCCCCCGAGAGGCATGCATGCATCTTTGCAAAATTTCTTGCGTAGTTTAAGCAGATCAACTAAGTATTTTCATCGATACCTAGGACGTTGAATAGGACAAATGTTACTTACTAATTTGCTTATTCAAGAATAGTTATTGTAAAGAATAAATAACACAGAGGGACAATGAAGTTGATAGGTTTTATAAACTCAGGACATGTTGTTTTATGAACATGTCTACGATTGCTATCGATGACCGCAAACTACATACGGATAAGATTTTAAGAGCCAATTTATCTTGCTTAATTGTTACCCTAATCTATGTAATAAACATATTACACAATCGACCAATCTAAGAAACTTTAGTTATAACATTTTGAATAAGGATTTTGAGAGATTTCTATTATGTTTTGTCTTCATTGTTTTTATAAACAATCGCATATACTACAACATTAAAACGGGCGTTACTTCAAATAAAAGACGACGAGGGGTTTAAGCGATTTTAGCTCTTAACGTGGTAAAACGGCGGTGACCTCGATAGTACAATAATGTACAAGATGTACCATAGCGCTTACTGTTGGATATTATTTAATACGCCTTTCCTTAACGATACATTGCAATAAACCTTCTTACATCGCGAAGTTATTGAGGGAGATTGCCCAAAACGGTCAAAACCATTTCAAAAATGTTCGCTGGTAATAGTTTTTCAACGAGACTAGCGAATTTTTCAACTAACAAAAGAGTGACTGGCGGAATTCTGGCAAGCGAGCGTTCCCAGCACGAAAGGAGTAATACAAAAGTGTGTTTAATTGTTCAATTTGTTTTCTGTCTGCTTTGTTCTAAATTGAATGCCGGGTGTAAGGGTAGACGTTAATAGGTTACTATGTTAGATGATCAAAATAATTAAGTTCAGCTTAAAAGACTTGTATTAGGCCGTTTCAACCACATGTGTGTATCATCATCATCATCAGCAGCCAAAGGACGTCCACTGCTGAACATAGACCACCCACATTGATTTCCACAGCGATCGGTTATGAGCGGTCTGCATCCAGTGTGATCCTGCGATCTTTACAAGGTCGTCTGTCCATCTTGTCGCTGGACGTCCATCTTGTCGGTGGACGTCCATCTTGTCGATGGACTTCCATCTTGTCGGTGGATGTCCTATGCTGCGCCTTTGGTCGAAGGGTCTCCAATCTAGGACTTTTCTGCCCCAACAGCCATCAGTTATACGCGCTATGTGCCGTGTATGCCCATGTCTGTTTGGTAGGGTTAAATATGTACCTTAACAATGTTACGTTATTAGCATGTCACACATAAAAAACGCTCTCGGGGTTCTAGAGATAGCTAGACAGTTATTTTTTTTTCATTTTTTTTGCCGCTCTAGCAATTGCTAGCGTAGGACACAGGGTTTCATTCTTCGTTTGACAGTTCGACACATTTGATTTTTACAAGTGCAATTTATATTATTAATAATATTTGGAGTAGTTTGGGGGAGGCCTTTGCCCAGCTGTGGGACTTAAACTAAAAGCTAGCAAAAATAAATTAGTATAGTGATAAAGCAATAGAAAATAAATGAACAAAATACGTGAAATAATAATTATTTTCATCTGAACCTTCACATCGGCGCTTCTCTTCTCTTGCACGTTACTTCCTTGTTATTTGTAAGTAATACTTTACAGAAGCCTGTCTGTTGTTAACACAAGTCACCCCTACGAGACACGGCAGGGGCAGGCGAGCATAATTATGTCCGGCCGACTCGTCACAGTAGAGCTTAAACAAAGCAGGTTCACAATTCGTATTCACACTTATTATAATGCTTGTATTCCTCGCTGAGCCGTTATAGCTGAATTTTGTTAGAAATATACAAAAGCACACTTCTAAGAAGTAGGTACATAACTTAGTGTTATATATACACGTTCTAAGAGATTCACGACACAGCATACAAATTCCGCCAGACAGTAAATGCCAACACAAAAAATATTGCGAAAAGTGAGATATTTATATAGGTTCGATCAATGTAAAACAGGGATGCACAGACTTATTAAGACTAGGGGCCACTCGGGCAAATTATGAACTGATGGCGGGCCGCCAGAAGTATAGGTAATTAAAGACAATAAAGAATTGATAATTATGTATTAAAATTGAAAAAGAATTTATTAATTTGAAGCGTGGCACTGCATAGTGCTTACAATCTTTTTTATATTTGGCTCAAATTTACTTGTAGCAACACGTAAAACTGCTTCCAAACTTTCATTTGCAAGGCGGTTTCGATTTTTTGTTTTATTATTATTTAGTATTGAAAAGGTTTGTTCACATATATAGGTAGAACCAAATAAGCTGGCACATTTCAGAGCGTTTATGCGCAACTCTTTGTACGTATTTTTATCAATGCAGCGGTAAAAGTTCAGCAAGTCTCCTTCGTTGAATTTGTTGTGTAAATCTTGGTCGTTTTGAATGTCGATAATTTCTAACTGCATTGACTCTGGCGCATTTTCAACTGAAATCGTGAAAGGATTGCTGAATATGTCCAACAGAGGTTTCACTTTTTTAAACTCCGAAAATCTTTCTTGAAAAGATTGAATCAAAATATCTAGCTTTTCTACATAACTGAAATTAATCGCAGTTTTGTTGAATTTTTCAGCCATTTTCTTATAATTCGGAAAATGATTGTAATTTCCAGAATTCAATTGCGATCTGAAAAGTGTCAGCTTGCATTGAAAGGATGATACGTGAGCGTAGAGCTGGGATATCAGTTGATTTTTGCCTTGAAGCCGTGTGTTCAAGACATTCAAATGATTTGTAATGTCAACTAAAAAAGCCAAATCACACAACCAATCAGGATTTTTAAGTTCCGGGACATCCTTTTGCTTTTCCGCCAGAAATATTCCAATTTCTTCTATTAAATTTAGAAATCGTTCCAGGGTCAATCCACGACTTAGCCACCTTACTTCTGTATAATACAGTAAATCTCCATATTCGCTTTCGATGTCATCAAGGAATTGTTTGAATTGCCTGTGATTGAGTCCTCGTGATTTTATGAAATTTACAGTCGAAACTACCACTTTCATGACATTTTGAAATTCAATTTTTTTAGAACAGAGGGCTTCTTGGTGTATAATGCAGTGAAACTGCATGAGATCTTCAGCGTTTATGTTTTTTTCTTGCATATGCTTTTTCAGCAAAGTAACTAGCCCAGAATTGACACCAATCATCGAAGGAGCACCGTCAGTGGCAACTCCCGATAATTTTGATAAGTCCAAATCAGTTTTTGAACACTCATCCAAAAGTACATTGAGTATATCAACTCCTCTGGTTTGACCTTTCAATGAACACATTCCTAACAACTCTTCTAAGACTTCAAAATCTTGAGTAACACCTCGTATGAATATGAGAAGTTGAGCTGTGGAAGTAATATCAGTGGATTCGTCGAGTGCTAATGAAAAAAATTCAATGATCTTAGTTTTTTCATTTAATTGTTCCGCAATATTACCTGACAAAGACATAATACGTCTTTGGATAGTCATACGATTCAGTTGAATTTTCTCAAACTTTTTTGCTGCTTCTGGACACATTTTCTTAGCGGCAATTTCAATGCATTCTTTTACAAAATCCCCATCATTGAAGGGGCGACTGCGCTTTGCTATCATTCGAGAAATTTCATAACTAACTTCTGTAGCTGTTTCTGAATCTTGGATGGGTTTTGTAAACATAGCTTGCTGACCAATAAGCTCCCGTTTTAAAGACAACATTTTTTGCTTTCTTAATTCGCCTGTAAACTTGGTAAAAGTAGGATGCTGCGTTTCATAGTGCCTTTTTACATTATATTCCTTTGCAATCGCAACAGAATTCTTGCAAATTAAACAAACGACTTTATTATGCGACCATACAAAAAAGTATTTCTCAGTCCAAATTTCTTGAAACTGCCGATTTTCATCTTTAACCTTACGTTTTTTACTAGGTCCTGGCTTGTCCATGTTGCGTTCTAATCCTGGCTAGGATTAACACAGCACCTAAAAACAATTACAGTACCTACTTAAATTACCCATCCTTTTTTATTTAGATAGATTGATTTAAATAGGTAGGGAAACACTTATTAATAACAGAGTTTTACTTACGATTTCACAACACAATTATACACGGCACTTGACGGGAAATCTACGTTGAATGTGGATCAAAATATATGACACCGGCTAGTCGAGTTAAAATCTACACTAGAACTATTGACACTTCACTCAAATTAAAACCGAACTATCGGTCGCTGCGGTTAGCGTGGCTTTTATACCGCGCGTATAGAGTCGAAAACTGTCTGGAGAAATCTCGAAACCGACTCTGGAAGCTTCGTGTATCTACCTACGCGAGCAATCGGGAATTCGTGCACTTAAGAGCGCGCGCGCGAGATTCAAATTACTTTTCGAACATATTTTTTTTGGTTTTATTCTGGAATAGAATTCAATATTTTTCGAATGTACGAGAGTATTATTTTTGCTGTCGGCGGGCCACCAGTATTCGACCGGCGGGCCGCAAGCGGCCCGCGGGCCGCGGTCTGTGCATCCCTGATGTAAAATATCTGCTTAGCCTTAATAAAAAAAAATTACGGCAATTATACCAACACACAAAAATTACATGTTCGGGTTGCCAATACGTCGCTTAAATGAAATTCTCAGAGTGACATCTGTCAAATTGTGATAGTGGCAAGAGGTCACTGAAAGTAGACCTTCTGCTTGAATCATTTATTGTGAGCCACGTGGGCATTGAATAATGTACGGCGGCGGAACTAGGCCAGTCGTTTTTGTTTAGTCAAAGCTGGTAATTTCATAAGGCACTGCAAACTATTGGTTTAGTTTGACGGTATTCATGGCGCATCGATTTCTACAAGTGTAAATTGGATGACGTATTTTAGAATAACATCACTTGCTCGAGATGTATTTGTTTTTCCTTTTATTTATTTCGTCCCGGCCCCATTTAATATTTACTATCCTATTCGGGACCAAGAAAAAATCAACAAAGTAAAAATCATGAAAATTGCTCCACCCGTTCTCGAATACTCACACGAATTTATTTTATCTTATACTATATCTATACTAATATTATAAAGCTGAAGAGTTTGTTTGTTTGTTTGTTTGTTTGTTTGTTTGTTTGAACGCGCTAATCTCCGAAACTACTGGTTCGAATTGAATAATTCTTTTTGTGTTGGATAGTCCAGTTATCGAGGAAGGCTATAGGCTATATAACATCACGCTACGACCAATAGGAGCAAAGATATAGTGGTAAATGTGTAAAAACGGGAGAAATTATTTAATCTTTGAAGCCTTCCGTTGCGTGCGCCGCGCCGTGAAAACGCTTCAAGATACACAAAAAATATGCCTTAAAGAATAATAGCTCTTTTAATGATCTAAAAAACAGTCCGCTATAGTATATGTCTATCTTTTAAGATTAACTCACAAAAACCGTTTTTATGGTACCTAATTTGGTCGAAATAATTTGTTTAAGTTGTATCAACATAATAATATAATAAAAAATCACTATTCCACGCGGACGAAGTCGCGGGCAAAAGCTAGTGTATATATAAATATAAGAAATAAGTGTAGTTGGAATTATTTATTTAAAAACTGAACCGAAAAATAAAAACTGCAACATTGACGTTCTTGCATGTGTTAATAAAAAAGTTTTGATAAAATGTCAATTTTTTTAGACCAAACTCTAAAATATTGAACTCGTTCAGTGCCTCGCACTCTTTTTTACTGAACTTATTTTATGTATAGCATTTGGACCCGAGTGCTCGGCCACCAGCTGTGTGCTGACCACTCGGGCCCGAGTGTGCATGTTTTTTTTTCAATTATACTAAAAAAGTAAAGTTAGCCTGTAAGCTTCCCACTGCTGGGCAAAAGCCTTACCTTCAATATGAGGTAGTATGAGCAATTATAATAGCGCATTTTTTTTAAACGATTATTAATTAAATTACGCGTAAAAATTGCGCTTTCCTGGGCTATTCTTTCTAATTTGAAAGGTAGTCAAAGTAGGTGTTTGTAAAAATCTGAATTCAACATTATAATTGCATGTTTATTGAGCTCAGCCCTAGAGATATATTTTCAGATATAGACAATCATAATGAAGTGAAGCCCGGTTCACTTGAATGGTTTCCAACCGAAGGTACTCATATCAAATTACTCTCAACGCTTCTTCGAGATCGATTTAGAATTGTACGATTATCAATATCGAACTTATTTCATTATCGTAGCTTAGGTACATTTGAAGTCTATTAAAACTTTAGTTGATAAAATTTGCTACCTTTGATTGCCTTTGATAACTTATGATAAAAAAACCATTAAAAAAATATATATATGTAAGGATATTATTTCTATCGTTTGGAAACAAAAGCCAACGTGTTGCTCTAGAACAAGAGATAGTTTATTAATAAACAATATTTAAAGCTATTGCTTCACCTATTAAAAATTATAATTTTCTAACTCATTTCGCCATTTTAAAATAAAAGACAAATTGTCCATAGACATTAAAATTCATAGAGCACCATAAAGCTCAGCTTACTTACCACAGAGTAAAAACCGATCATTACCATAGATACAATAAGGACAGCTGTACAACATCTGAATGAAGACAAGATCTTTATTTACATCTCCCCCCCTTCACATAGTTATATCAAGTATCTTTAGGTATTGGTATTAATTTAGTGAGATGAAAAAGATTTGATTCTGATTTTCTATGTCCAGTATTTATTTTATATATTGATTTTGATAATTTATCTGTAACTTCATAAGGACCAATTTTTAATTCTTCCAATTTTTTTCTATTTAACCTGTTCCCGTTTTCAACATACACTAAATCTCCCACCTTTAGTTCGTAATGTATTCTGTTTTTGTCAAATTTTTCTTTATTATAATTATGTGATTTTATAGATCTTTCTAATGATAATTTCCTGTCTTGAGATAGCTCATTTAGTGTTATAGACTTTTTTAATTCATCTGGCAATATATTAACATTTTTTCCATATAATAAATGTTTTGGGGAAAACCCGGTTACTGTATGTTCTGTTTCATTATATTTTTGTATACATTCATGGGCAATAGTAGTCCATGCTAACTTTTTAGTTTTTTCATTAATACGACATCTTATTTTATTAACTATTGTTTGATTTAATCTTTCATTTAATCCGTTAGAAAATGGAGAATTAACTGCAGTGAATACAATGGGAATGTTATGATTTTCTAAAAAGTTTTTAAATTCCTTCGAGTTTATGCCAGGATACTGATCCGAAAGTATCATGCCAATTCTATTTTCTTGTAATACATTTTTAACCAACTGAATAAAGTCGTTTGCATTCTGAGTTCTTGATGTTAATATAAAAGCATATCTTGTAAAGTGGTCTACCAAGAGATGCAAATATGTTTTTGTAGAACGTGAACCACCAAATCCACCAATTGTGTCAATGGATACAATTTGAAAAGGGTAAGTAGCCGGACCTAGGTGTGACATCAATCCAAATTTATATTTAGTTCTTGATTTGTTTTTTATACAAATATCACAATTTTCACATGTTTTTTTTATGTTTGATGTTAGGTTTTTCGCTACAAAAAATGGTTTAATTTTACTTTCCATTTGTTTAATTCCAATATGACAGTAAGAGACATGTATGCTTTTTATTATTTTTTTACTAAATTCTTCAGTCAATATAATTTTTTCTGTTTTTCCCACAGTTTTATAATATATTTTATTTTTCAAACTGAGTTTATGCTTGTTCGCCTCTATATTCGCGTTATTTTTTTGATCACTATATATATCTTCTAATTTAATTAAGTTTACAGTCTTTAATATTTCGTCTTGACTGTCATTTGGATCTAGTACAGGATTTCTACTAAGACTATCTGCTTCTATATTGTACTTCCCTGGTGAGTAAATAACTTCAAAGTTATATTGTGATAGGTAATATGTTAGATCTCCTAATTCTTCATCAGTTCTAGCTTTGATATTTAGCTTTTCTAGTGGTTTATGATCAGTAAAAACTGTGAATCGTTTTCCAATGAGCCAGTGCTGCCAATAGTTTACCGCTTCCTTTATTGCTAAGCATTCAAGATAAATAGCTTTTTTTCGTTTCTGAGCATCGTTAAGTTTCCTTGAAAAGTAACCACAAGGTTTTTCTTCTCCATTTGGTTGTGGTTGTTTAAGAATGGCTCCAATGCCTTGTATACTAGCGTCTGTGTAAATGTGTATTGGGAGCTCTGGATCAAAGATAGATAATACAGGTTTAGAACATAGTATTTTCTTTATTAGGTTAAAAGATTTTTCACAATTTTCTGTCCAGATGAATTTTTGTTCTTTTCTTAATAAGTTGTGTAACGGTTCTAAAATAATCGACATGTTTGGGACATATTTCCCATAAAAATTTATTTTTCCAAGAAACTGACGGATATTTTTTTGTGTTTTAGGTATTGGAAAATCTTTTATAGCAATTAAATTATCTTTCAATGGGGTGACACTGTTATTTTTTAGTATATGGCCTAAATACTTTACAGAATGTTGGGCAAAATTACATTTTGAGAATTTTAACCTGAAACCTTCTTTTGATATAGCTTCAAATAACAACGATAAGTGTTTAATGTGTTCTTCAAAATTTTGAGAAAAAATCAATATGTCATCGATGAAATTGACAGTAAAATTTGACAGATTATGTTTTCTAATGATGCTACTCAATACTCTTTGAAAAATTGCAGGTGCTGTTTTCAAACCGAATGGTAGACAAGTCCACTGAAAATGATTTTCTTGCGTAACAAATGCTGTTTTGTGCCTATCTTCAACTCTCAAAGGGATAGACCAAAAAGCTGAATTAATGTCCAAGGTTGTAAAAATGTTACAATTTCTTGTTTTAACCATTAAATCCTCTATAAGTGGGAAAGGCTGTGATTGAGGAACAATAATCTTGTTTAGGTCACGAAAGTCTATGCATAATCTAGTTCGTCTCCCATCTTCTTTTTTATACGCCAAAGTTACAGGGGCTGCGAAGGGACTATAAGATTCCTCAATTAGTTTTTTGTCAAGTAATTGTGAGACTTGCTTTTCTATTTCTTTTCTATCTTCAATGTTACATCGATATGGTCTTTTGCTGCAATAACTATCTACCATTAAATCAATACGTGCTTCATAACCATTTACTGTGCCTATATCAAATTTATCTTTGGCAAAAACAGATTTATATTTACTAATTAAGTTATCAATCTGTGATTGTTGATCAAGGTTAAGATGATTTACCGTTATATCAAAGTTTTCAGTTTCAATATTCTCATTAAAGTTCACTCTTATTTCATTATGTTTTTTTTATTAATTTTCATTATATTTTCTATATCAATTTTATCATTATTTTCTTTTTTTTCTTGTATTATATTTTTACCTGTGAAGCCAGGAATTTTATTTTTATGTTGTAATATACTTTGTGATATTTCTAGTTTTTCATTTTGAATTAGTTGAAATGTCTTTATGCAGTCAAGTCCTATCAAGAAATCATAATCGAAATTCTCTTCATCTATGACAAATGCTGTAATATTTTTTCCTATTTCAAAAATCTTTATTTTTAAATTTACTAGCCCTACTGATTTTTTTACACCATTAATTGTTCGTAACTTTGCTTTTTGTTTGCAATTATTATTTGGGTTAATTTTTAAAGATAATAACTTTGAGTTGATGAGGGATACATTGGAACCTGAATCATAGATTCCTAATGTTTCTATTGTATCATTTATTATTACTTTAATTTTAATTAATGGTGGAATATCTAGTTTTTTGGATCGGATTCATTTAATTCTGTTTCTAATTGTGAATTGTTTACACTCTTTATTTGCTCTCTTTTTGGTTTATTAATTCCTATATTTTTGTACCAACATACAGACTCTGGATGATACCTATTTGGTTTATTTTCTCTTTCGCAAATTTTACATGGTTGATAATTCATGTTTTTGTCTTTGGAATTATTTTTTGAAATTAAAACCTGTTTATCAGCATTTTTTTTGTTTACTTAATGTTCTAAGCCCCTAACGGCATTAAATAAATCCTCAGTTTGGTTTAAGTTTGTCCTATCAATTTTGTCTGCCACAAAATTTGGTAATCCAGTTGTAATAAGATCAATCATAGTGATTTTATCCATTGATTTGTTTATCTCAAGCAAAAGTTTTTCTTTCTTTATAGCATATTCTAATAAGGAGCCCTGTCTGTATTTAAATAAAATTGCATACCTTATTGGTGACCACCCCTTATCTGCATATGTATCACAAAAACTTTTCTTCCACACAAACCAATCTGAATTTACTGTGTGCTTCATAAGCATGGAACTATACCAATCTAAACACGAGTTATCTAAAAATAACCTAAGAGATTCAATTTTTTTTATATCTTCTTCGATGCCTAACCGTGTACACTCTGACTCAAAAATGTCCATCCATTGGACTCCATTAGATGTTTTTAGAGTAAATTTGTCAATCACAAACTTTTCAGATACAGTCTTAGAATTCTGTGGTTTTTCTTCTTTCTTTGCATCACCATAGTTTTCCAGAAATCTTGTTAAAATATCCACAGACGTGGCTGCAGCTTGTTGTTTCCTTTCTGGTATAGCTTCTTCCAGTAAATGTTCCATAAACTGCATGTTTCCATCTTCGTCAATGTAAACTTTGCGCAAATCAGGCGTTAGTGAAATCCATACTTGTCTTGATTCATGCCTTCTTTTCAAAGTAGCTTTTACCTTCAGATAGATTTGAGTTTCGGCAATCTTATCATGCAGTGTTATATGCTGCAGTTGTTCCGGAATCATATAAGTATGGTTATCTGTTTCCGTTATGGAGTTTATACACATCACGTTAGATTTCGGATCTGAGCCTGCCTTTATTATGAATTCGAACTTTAACTTTTCCATGTTTATCGACAGCAGTAGCTGTGCAAAATGTTGTTTTGTAAGGATATTATTTCTATCGTTTGGAAACAAAAGCCAACGTGTTGCTCTAGAACAAGAGATAGTTTATTAATAAACAATGTCTTACAAGTAGATACATAATATCAGTTCATTTTAACATAAATTATTACTCACCTAGAACAAGAGAAACAACATTTAAAGCTATTGCTTCACCTATTAAAAATTATAATTTTCTAACTCATTTCGCCATTTTAAAATAAAAGACAAATTGTCCATAGACATTAAAATTCATAGAGCACCATAAAGCTCAGCTTACTTACCACAGATTAAAAACCGATCATTACCATAGATACAATAAGGACAGCTGTACAACATCTGAATGAAGACAAGATCTTTATTTACATATATATATATATTTTAAATTTATTTTGGTACAAAACAGTCATTACATCGAATTTCTTAATCAAAAAATAAATATTTGTAACAGACAATGAGTACCCAAAAATTACTTTCTGTGTAAGTATATAAAGTTTTAAATATTTAAAAAAAATAAAAACGTACGAGCATAGTTTTTAAATATATCTATAACATGTAAAAAATTGACAAAATCAGACAACGTTTAAGGGGTGGAAAACGTTTTCTCTTTTTGTATGGAAGCTTGCGCGCACACGATCCTCTTAAATACCTGAACTAAATGTCAGAATGGCTATTTTGATGACCTTTGGTTAAGTTTTTTTCAAAACGCGCAACATCGTGAATATTTAACCGCTGGTAACAACATTTGACCGTTAGTTGACTGTCGATCACGCCACCGGGCCTTAGTCAAATTTATCTATAATCACCAAATTGCTCATTGATTATAGTAATATAATGTTTTACCCAAAAAGTACACATATTTCAAAGAGTTTTCAGTTTAAGGATTTTATTTATTTATTTATACTTTATTGCACATCCAAAATTTGTACAAAAAGCGGGCTTAACGTCATATGGCATTCTCTACCAGTCATACCTTTGGGCTAAGCAGAAATTATTTTACTGTCAGAGGTATTATAACTTGCACGTTACATATAATTAATTTAGTCTTTACCGCACTTAAATCAGTGTTATTTTGTTTTAAATCTATTATATTACTATAATCAATGAGCAATTTGGTGGTTATAGATAAATTTGACTAAGGCCCGGTGGCGTGATCGACAGTCAACTAACGGTCAAATGTTGTTACCAGCGGTTAAATATTCACGATGTTGCGCGTTTTGAAAAAAACTTAACCAAAGGTCATCAAAATAGCCATTCTGACATTTAGTTCAGGTATTTAAGAGGATCGTGTGCGCGCAAGCTTCCATACAAAAAGAGAAAACGTTTTCCACCCCTTAAACGTTGTCTGATTTTGTCAATTTTTTTACATGTTATAGATATATTTAAAAACTATGCTCGTACGTTTTTATTTTTTTTAAATATTATATGTTTCAGAAAATATAAGAACCTAAACATTCACTTTTTTGACTAAAAAATCTCTTCGGAATTTTGACCATTTTTAACTAAACAAGCCTCTATACAAAAAATCAAAGACGTACAAGCGTAGTTCAGGATGTATGAAAACGAATGAGACCAAATTTGTCTCATTCCATAAAGCTTTACGTTTCCCCCGCAAGCATATTTCGACCGTTGACGTTCAAAATGTATGAAAACTCGCGCTGCGCTACGCCTGCACACGATCCTCTTAACGATTAGTTGAGTTGACTACCGATCACGAAATTTGCAGTATTTATGTACTTATAGTAAGTATACGTAAAATATTTACCTACGTGTCAGAAGGGTATGAAGTTCAAACCTTCATAATTAAAGTCAACCTAACGATATAAAATGTCACAACAAATACAAATTAATGTCCCAATAATCACGCCATTTACCTAGCCTGAAATTAATTAGGGGTTTTGTAATATGTTGACGACTAGGTTACTAATATTTGCACGACAGATTTTTATGAAAACACATATAACTTTTGCATATGACTCCGTATATGAATCATACAAAAACATTCTCCTTACTTTGTTCGAATTATAAATTGACAAAGAATACAAAATGCCAAGATGATTATCGCTAACGTGAAATCAAAATGCTCTTTCAAATCAAATGACATAATGTTATCAGCGAAGCTTCCACAGGCATTAAAATAAAATGAAAAAGAAATCCAGTTTAAGGGTGGGTATCCTTAAAAAGAATGGTCGTAGCGATTACGTCGTAACGCGTGGCTTGAATAAAGAAGATACTTCTGACAGAGATAAGGAACCCTTAGTTCCATAAAGAATTCATTGTACAGGTTTGCAACTCACAGGATCGCGTGATCATAGAGATTAAGGTCTGTCTATCTTCTCAAATGAGCAGTTCTGTTCTATTGTGTGGCCTTATTTGTTATTTATATAATGTTATTTCAAGCAAGAGATTCTGATGTGAATAGCAAAGAATAGTGCTCTGCTTGTTTGTTATAATACATACACTATTTCTTAGGTTGGATAGGTAATTTTGTGAACTATTTCAACAGTAAAGAACCATGCAAGCATGTTTCCTGGGGTCAGATAATTGTATTATTTCTAGTTTTGTGAACGTTTCAGGTAACATAGTACTAACAATATCATAACATTATCCCGTTTTCATGGTCAAAAATCATCTATTTATCTTAAGGTGAATGAAAGGAATAGAAAATCAATATCACGGGTCGGGATTTGAAGTAATTGATCACAGAATAAAACCGCCGTTTACCATTACGGAATCCCAAATATTCTTCGAGCGTCACTTGTCCCGTACATCTCATTCAGATTTGGGCTTTTATCGGCGTGCCTCTGACATACCAATCGGATTTGGACCCTCTGAGCGATTTAGTTACGTCGGAAATTAAACGGTTTGCTCTTCTTTTGCGGTTCCTACACCTCATTTTATAATATTAACGATGTAATTTCTCCATTGTAATTCCTCCATATGGGTTCCCATCGACACGCTAAGAAGAAGAAGCATATTAATTTTATTATAATTTCAATCTTATAAGATTAAAAATAACGCGGCGAGTGTTAAAAATATTCAAAGTATTATTATTATTTTGAAGCTATATTGTTTGATTTGATTTTGATGAAAGACGCGTTGAAATTTAAGCCCCGAGTCAAAATGTTAACTTTTTGTTTTGCGCAAGTACTTACGCTTTAAATATTTCACAATTCACATAACAAAACAAAATTTTTAAACACTTTTAAAACATCATTCATAATATCAAAGCACTAGAATTTCGTTAATCTGAACTGAAACGTAGGTATTATTTTGATTAACGTTGGTTAAAGCTTAATAAGGACCATTCTAATTCAAGCTAATCCTTTTAATGTCAAACTTTAGAAACTTTTGCTTTGAACCTGAAATTCAATTCAGATCACGTTGGTAATAAAATAAGTACCTGAAACATTTTCTCGGTACCTATTGAAGGTACGAATTAAGTCCCACGGAATCATTTTAAAAACGTATAATACCTACAGGGTGTCCCGTAAGTAGTGGTTCAACCGAAAACCGTAGATAGATGAGGTCATGATCTATCAGAATAAACCAACATGGGTTAAGAAAAGTCTCATGGTTTATGAGTTATTCAATAATTTATTTATTTAAAAAAAAATCGACTTACGTTACTTTCGCTCTCACCATTATTTTAATATAGCGAAAATTAATGTTTTTCTGAATTATAATAATTTTTGCATAATTGAACTATGTAGCCAAATTTTTTTTTTCATCAATCACTTCAATAGTTTAGTTAGAAAATGACAATATTTTGATTTTTTTTGGTTGGCAAAAATTTTACTCAAAAGTTTAAAGACCTGTGTTGAAAAAAAAGTATACTGGACAGTTTGTGCCCAACAGTTTAAAAACTTCTACAATTAATGCAGATTAGAGAATACTATAATAGTGCTACGTTCCGGGTGGAGAAAAAAAAGTTTCACTCAAAACATTGGCAAGGGAGGCATTTTTTTGAAAAAAAAAAATAGAAGGTAATGAGAAATTACTTCAGTTTTAGTCAATTGTATGACCAAAATTGAGTCCGCTAAGTAATAAAAAAAGATATTACGAGATACCGGCGAAATAAGACGATAAAAGAACTACAAAGCTTACCTATTATTATTTTTTTACTGGCTAGGTAACCATTTAGGTAGTCTAGAAGTCCGGTAGCTACTAATCACGTTCACAGTCGTGATAATTTTCATTTTCATTAATTAATGATGACTGAAATTATTTGCTGATTGGGTTAATCCTTTGTTTGAGTTTTATCTAGTAACATTTTCATAACATTTAATCATTTTAATTTTGAACTGTCAGCTTTTATTATGATCCTGAAAGAGGTAAAATATTGAGATTTAAAAAAAAAAGGCCTCCCTTGCCAATGTTTTGAGTGAAACTTTTTTTTCCCACCCGGAACGTAGCACTTTTATAGTATTTTGTAATCTGCATTAAATGTAGAAGTTTTTAAGCAGTTGGGCACAAACTGTCCAGTATATTATTTTTTTCAACACAGGTCTTTAAACTTTTGAGTAAAATTTAGCCAAAAAAATTCAAAATATTGTCATTTTCTGACTAAACTATTGAAGTGATGGATGAAAAAATATTTTGGCTACATAGTTCAATAATGCAAAAAATATTATAATTCAGAAAAACCTTAATTTTCGCTATATTAAAATAATGGTGATAGCGAAAGTGACGTAAGTCGAATTTTTTGAAAAAAATATAAATCATTGAATAACTCTTAAACCATAAGACTTTTCTTAACCCATTGGCCTATTCTGATAGATCATAATCTCATCCATCTACGGTTTTCGGTTGAACCACTACTTACGGGACACCCTGTATAACTCTGCTGAATTTCAAAAGTTACTATATCATGGGTTTGCGTCAAATCCGGTAGTAATAATTTCTTTCGGGCATGTTTATTGGGAACGTGCACGACAGTAGCGCCATCTAAAAACGCAACTTTCAGGGTACCTGTCAAATGGTGCCTGATAAGCTTTGTTATTTTATTTTAAATTAAAGTAAATATGTGAAATAAAAAGAGACAATAAATATAATTTTAGAGGCAATTATTACATGCAGTAGTGGGGAAAATGCATATTGTTATATTAACTGGTTTTGAATGGGTACAACACAAAATAAATTTCCAGACCCAAACTTTGCTAAAAAGCAGCTAATTGGTCTTAGAATAACACTTCCTTGGCTTAAAATAACTCCGATCACACAAAGATATGCCTAAATATCTTTGTCATACTTAAATACCTCAGATTCATCTACCCATACTTATTTACCAAGCTAAGAAGTTTGTTTGTTTCCGTGCACTAATATTATAAACTACTGCTTCGATTTTAAAAGTAATATTTGTTAAAGATAGCTTATTTACGAGGAAGGCTATTAAATAATCTTTTAAAATATAATGCTACGGGAACAGAGTAAAATAAAAACGATCGAATGAAGTTCCGGAGATTGCAAGTGATTTCATATTCCTTTGTGTTGAATATCAAAGTAAGTATACATAAAGTTTATTTATTTGAATAGCCTCCGGGCTATATTTAACCAAATAACATATTATACAAAGATGTCATAGACCGACACAACCACATTTTTAATTTTAGTTCGAATAGAATCAAATAAGTTTTCCAAATCCCAACATAAGAATATTTAACAGAAAGACAACTACTACTTACGATCAATTGATACAGCTACCAACATAACTAAGCCTATTTTCTTTCTCGTCTCTAAAATGTATAAAATACGTTTCATTTAAACAATTAGAAACTCGACTACCGTTTTGCAATTTGCCTAAAAAGTATAATAACAGAAGATTTTTATGAATGACAGATCGACTATTACATATAAACCATTACCTTCTACACGAAATGTGCAAATTACATAGCATACATAACGGCAGCCGAGTTTCTAATTTGTTAATTATAAAATTTATTTACCCATTTTCATAGCTTTGATGACAAACATTGACAAGTAACCCCTTTTCGTTGCACATTTTTGCCACGGCATGCGCAGTGATCGTTTTCTTTTCCCCCACCATACACTCCGCACGGTCCCAATAAAGTGTGTCCAATAAATAATGTAAGTTTGTGGTGACCTCGAGCCTGCCTTGTCAAATATTAAAAAGAATACAAATTTTATATGCTTTTTCAGATGTGTAATTTCTCCTGAGGCTAGTTTTAAAGAAGACTACATTTGCTACAATATGAAACTAAAATCGAAACTCCGAAAACCCAATAGTTCCCGAGGTAACGTTTTTATTTATCGCCTTTTTTTATCTCTGTATTTATGACTAGCGGTCGCCCGCGGCTCCGCCCGCGTGGATGTCGGTTACCGCTGCAAAAAGCCTACCCAGGAAAGACACGGTCAGCAAACAAATGATTCCCAGGTCAATTCACAGACACCGACACTAACTTCGACGAAGCAGTCACTATCCGCAGGCTGAACAGATTTTCTTTCTGTGGGTGTTAGTTGTTAAGTCCCGGAGTGCAACCCGTTGTTTTAGGATAGAAAACTTAAGATATTATTGTAGAGCTTCTCTATACACAACATTTGACGTTACATTATTTTCTGGTAACAAAATATACTGATGCTCGGGAGCCCCGACCCCATGCGAGAAACATTATTTTCGTAAATCAATTCCTACTAATTTGAATGTTTGGCCCAGGGATTTGTTTATCGTGAGTGCGAAAGAAATTTTTACTGAAAATCGCGCCGCGCGGGTACCTTACTCATAGATCTAAACTCCCCCTCCCACACGCTCACCGGGCCTTGGTAAAGCCTACTTCGCAACGGGCCGGCCGTGCAGCAGAAATCGTAATATGTATTTTAATTTCGCTATAACTTCAGAACCAAACGTCCAATTTTAATCATTTAATGACCAAATATTATTTACATTAACTGTACATAGTGATGAAATAATTAATTTTGATAAGGATTAATAGCATGAGTAAAACAAACGCGTTTAAATGTAGTCCAAAAAATAATCAAGATTTTTCAATAAAAAAAATGGTTCTTGTGCCTCACCCGACATAGATAGGTATAGTATGTCACATACTTTTTTGTAGATATTTATAAGATCTACAATTACTTAGAACATTTTATGGTTCTATCTTTAATAGTTTAGGCAGGGTACGCAAAATAAGTAACTGTTTTGCTTGATTTTTTACACCTTGTGTCCGAAAAACCCTAATATCTTACGGAACCCTATTTTTGTTCAAATTTAAATATATCCTATATTACTCGTGGAAAATGTAGCTTTCGAATGGTGAAAGAATTTTCAAAATCGGTCCAGTAGTTTATGAGCCTATTCATTACAATCAAACAAACAAACAAAGTTTTCCTCTTTATAATATTAGTGTAGATTATTAGTGTAGATAGTGTAGATTGCTTGATTTTTTACACCTTGTGTCCGAAAAACCCTAATATCTTACGGAACCCTATTTTTGTTCAAAATTAAATATATCCTATATTACTCGTGGATAATGTAGCTTTCGAATGGTGAAAGAATTTTCAAAATCGGTCCAGTAGTTTATGAGCCTATTCATTACAATCAAACAAACTTAAAATGATAGTTTTGGACAAGCTTTATCTCGAGAACTAATGGGTCTACAGATCATTTTTGTCTTGTATTGTAGCATATTGAGATTAAGTCTTCTGCATAACTACAGCTTCTACTAAGCTTCTACTACCTCTAAGCTTTAAAATTTTCGCAGATTTTTGACGAAGTTCCAGTTGAAGCTCGAGGTCACAAACTTGAATTATTTATTGGGTCTCTTATTGGCTCTCTGGGATCTTGAACGAATGTGCAAGAAAACTGATCTACCAGATTTAACGCAAGGCGACCAATCATACCCCCGACAAATTTAGTGGACTAATCGGACTTGACCGTTAAAAATACCACCATTAGCGTGAGTGGCTTCGTTACTTAGTTACACATACACAAAAAGATCGCCCTGAAATAGCCCTTGGTTGACCTAGTTCGTCATCTATCGGATCGATTTAGCGTTTTCGGTAGTGTTGTCTGCAGATAATCGATATTTTAAATATTTTCAATGTAGTTTCGTAGTGTTACATTCCTCTCTTTACTTTATTTATTTTATTTGTAAAGATCATTAGTTACTGTACAGACAGCAATCAGCAACTGCAAATCTGAATGTCGTCACAGAAATCTACGACACTATTCAGATTTTCAAACTCGCATCTGGACCACAATTCATGCATAAATTGTTTGTGAAATTCTATGAATAAATAATATAGTTTATGAATTAACAATGTCTGTCCTTTCCCTCAATAAATACATGTAAATTATTAGCAATCGCTTGCCCCATTTTATTAAAATTAAATAGGTACTACCGTTTTACAATATTACAAGTAACAGTTAGTAACTATTGAATTTGAATGAATTGAATCAAAATTCTAAATTAACTGAACAATACATTTACTACATTGTAAAAATAGCTTTTGTTTTTTGCGTAAGTTTTAAAGGTAAAGTTTTAAGTTTAAAAAGGTTACTTATGTTTATCGATTGAATATCGATATAGTTATTGGGACATTTTTTTTGTTGGTGAGCGATAACGGACCGTCAGCTGCTGGTGTTGTTACGTCGTTTTTGAAACAAGACACGTGACATACAACCTATTTTCATAATTGATAAAGTTGGTATTAGGGTTCGGTGGCTCAAAATACAACCGCAGATTAAGTATGATACAGTCAATCGATAAAACCAGGAATAAAAAGCCTTTGTTGAGATACAATTATTGTAATAATAACCGCTTACCTAACCACCTTAACCCTTATCTACAACCACCTTTCCTACCACCTAAACACCTTAAAAGCCAAAATCGCTTGCACCTTGTTTGAACAGATGCAAGTTTTATGTCTGTGTGCAAGCGATTTTTGTTTGAAAGTGGTAAGGCGACATAAACCTCGACCGTAAGTACGTAAATACCTGTATACAACGTTTTAACTCCTTATTTTTAATCTAGGTTGTTTTTTACCATCTCTTATAGTTTGAAATACTAAATCTCTTGTAACTTTTACACCGTTGATATTAAATATTCAGCTCTCGTACGGTCGTTCTCGCGGTTTGGATTCAACACGGAAAAGCAATACCGACACGAAGTTGGGCCATTCTAGATTAAGGTCCAGTTTCGTGATCGATGGTTAACTCAACTAATGGTTAAATGTAGTTACCAGTGGTTGAATAAATACCTATGCGCCAAACAACGATTATGACGGGTGCGTCTCCCATAAATATTTTTCGCGCATTTTAGAGGAAAAATACCATAACCAATGGCCATTAAGGGTCAGTTGCGTTATCGATAGTAACTTTAGTTAAAAATATCGTAACTAGCAATTTAATATTAAAATACCTTCTGTTTGTTTTGGTTTGGATTGGTTTTTAGCGTTGGTATCGTATTCGTATTCAACGGCTGGTAACAGCATATTTTAACTATTAGTTAAGTTAACTATCCATCACACAACTAGGCGTAATATAGCTATTCTGCCATTTGGTCCTTTTTTGTCCAATAACGCACAATCGTAAAAAACAATGTGCAATTTTTTTAGGTATTAAGAGCATTGTTGTCTATGAAATACAGTGTAAAAATTATTATTTTTGAAACTGTCGCTCTTTTCTGTACAGCTCTGGTAACGGCATTTAACGATTAGTTGAGTTAACTATAGATCACGCAACTGGACTGAAGGTGCTGAGTAATTGTGTTGTACATTGTTACTTCGCTATTTTTGTGACTAAGTCTTCTAATGCGCTTTAGAAGTTATGTCTGTTTGTTCGTTCAAGTAACATAGTTACTGGACTTTATCTTCAAGTCTAGTAATCAGTTATATGTTAGCTCTTGTGATATTGCTATAGTTTTCTATTCTCGTGCCTTGAATTGGTTACAAGCTGTGAATTGACAAGACATAGGTATAAAATAGTGAAGAATTTACTGATTAAGATTATGCTGTGATTTATTAGATACATTATTCATCACGTATTTATTTTTTAAGCCCTATTGCGTAAGGAGAGGTATTAAGAGGTGGACTTGACGCCATATTTATGCCAGAAATAATGTTTTTTTTATTTATTAAACCTGTTATGTTTAACTTAACTCAATCATATTCCCATATGATGAAACCTGTTATGTTTCTCTTTTACTCAATCATATTCCCATCAGCATTGTTATGAGTTTATCTCAACAATGTTTTTTGTTAATCTTTCCGCAGAATTGCCCATTTACGCTATTTTTTCCGCGGCAATATTTTCAAACATAACAAGACCTCTCACCCTTGGCTGTACTCCTACCATAAGTACTCGTACGTACTATTATATTTTCTGTGCCATAAGTTAATTGTTACCAAGAGGTCAAGGAGGCTAAATGGAGGAGGAGGAGAGATAAATGGAGAAAACTCCACGTACAAGAGCAAAGCTCTTAAATTTATAAGAAAGAAGATGGTAATTGTTGCAAACGGAATCGATCTAATTGCACGTAAATTTATTTTAGTGAAATGAATTTTGATTATGCCTACTTATTACTTTTTCTAGAATAGATATTTCAAACAAAGTATTTAGTAACGTTACCATGAGTTTAAGTTCTGCAAGTGACCGCTAGGGGCGCTGTGCAATTTCCCACAGACTTTTTTTTACGTAGGTAGTCGCTAGCGAGTAAAACCGTCCTAAACTCATATTAACGGTTCAGAAGCTTAAGTAGTTAAGCCAGCCAGTGATTCCTTTTTTTTTAATTTGAGGAAGTTCTTGGCCTGGAGCCAGTGATTCCTCAGTGACAATGATTGCCCACCGTAAGCAAAACACTACGATGATGGGAGCAATTACTATACTTTTGTGTGTAAGTGGGCAAAATAAAGTTACTTGTTTAACCCTAGATTCTTCGAAATATGATTACCAAAACTCATACTTATGAGAGATAAAAATGTGAGAAGCGCATCCTTAGTAGCCCCACTGTAATAGTCTACGAATCCAATTTCACCAACAACAGCTGACGGGACCAATCATGCAAGCTCCATTACAAGATGAACCCTGCAGTATATTCGTTTTGCGTTGTGGTGTTGAAGGAAGTAAAGTTGCAGATACTCGTATTTAAGGCACTTATTTAACTTTGACATAACAGTTACTTAAGTTTTTTTTGTATGTAGTTTGACAGCTTGACATGCAAACTTGAAATGCTAACGACTGCACTAAACGTGTCGTCAAACATGATATTCATGTACGAGTTATAATCTCAACCTAGAAGATCCGCTAAATCTATCGTGCAAGTTTAGCGATTGATGACTTCGTCCTGCGCATAAATTAAAAACCGGTTAAGTGCGTGTCGGACCCGCGCACTGAGGGTTCCGTGCCACCCTTAACTAAATTCAGGGTCCACTTACTTTCACTTAACGAAAACATCACAATATATTGCGACAGCAAAAATAACTTTGTTTTTCATAGTGTTTGTATGAAAGACAAAGTTATATTTACGGTTGATAAAAATGTGCAATATCTCAAAAACTACTGGTTCGATCTCCTTCAAACCAATTTTCGTAGCAAGTTTTTGTTGAGATCTACATCATATATTTTTTTCAAAATTTTCACTTTCTTAGTTCAAAAGTTAGATGGGGGGGGACGCCCATTTTACCACTTTGGAAGCGTCTATATCTCAAACGTTAGACTTTTAGAAAAAATGGTCTTAGAAACCTCAACATCATTTTCAAAGACCTATCCATAGACACCCCACACGCATAGGTTTGAGTAAAAAAAAATTTTAGGTTTTAGTTTCATGTATGGGGGCCCTTCCTGAAATATTATTTTTCCTTACTTTTTGTATCTGAATCGGAAAGCGGTGAACAAAATACACCTACTTACCAAGTTTCAGCTATGTGATGCTTATAGTTTCAGAATAAAGTGGCTGTGACATACGGACGGACAGACAGACAGACAGACAGACAGACAGACTTGACGAAACTATAAGGGTTCCGTTTTTTGCCATTCGGCTACGGAACCCTAAAAAAGACGTGTGGTAATTTATCGCATAGTGTCAGAAAATCTGCAAGGCGTATACTACCGGCAGTACCAACCAAAGATTTTTGATTTTCATGATCCAAGTAAGAAACTGGATTTTCCTGTGAATTTACTAACTCAGCAGTAAAATTACCTGACGCACAGTTATTGTGAGTTCAAGATTTGAATGCAAATGAGCCGTTAAGAAGTCAAATCCTTTAGGTACTTATCCATTTATAGCATTCAGATATAAATAAAAGCAATTTGAACAAAATTGTAAGCACCTAACGGTCTTTTTCGTCTTTGATAATAAAAAAGTAGGATTAGAAATAATTTCCGTACATCCAAATTCTGATCTGAAATCAATAAACAGTCATCACTACTAAATATCTCTTGATTAAAGGTTTGTGTGTAATCTGATGTGCTCGCTGTGCAAGTTTAATATATTTAATTATGTGAAAATACTCATAAAAAAAGCCAAAGAGCCCTTTAGAGATGATCAAAAAGACGTTAATAATGCTTCATAGGTAATGCCATCAAGCCTTCAAATGCGTAGTGCCATTATACTTTGCAAAATTTAAAAATCACCTAAAACCAATTAAGTAAAACGAGTTATCTTTAAAAATTAAAATTAAATCTTGTTTCGAATGGTCTATAAAATAAATAAATAAAATAAAATAAAATAACCTTTAATTCAGGCATCTTGGCCCATACATTTGACACTTGACACATAGACAAATAAAATAAGAAAATAATAAAAATAAATTAAATTAAATTATATTAAAAATAAATTAAATTAAAAGATTAAAAGGTCAAAAATCCTACATTAAATTAAAAATTATTTAAAAATTATAAATTAAAAATTATAAATTTTGTCACATTACATGAAATCAAATATAAAATTAAAAATAGATAATTAAAAAATTACATCAAATAAATAAATAAATAATAATGATGTTAATGATAGCTTCAAAAGCCCACCGCCGCCACACCCGCAGCTACAGCATGCCTGTTGCAGCAGCTTCGGATGTAGGGGCAGTCGACTCTATCAGCTATCATCTTCAGAACCGTATTGGGGCTGCCCCGAACTCTCCGAACTAGCGACCAGCACCGCTTGCGCATGGTAGTGTGGAAGCAGTCTGTGCGCGCGGCCGCGAACATGGCCGAGGCACTGCAGTTTCGGGGCAGCCCCAGCACGGCCCTCAGGGCGTTGTTGAACTGCACACGAAGGGCATTGTACACTTTCTGCGAGTAGTTGGCCCACAGAGCACAGGTGTATAGTGCAGTACAATATGCTCGAAATAGAGTGATCTTCACGTCGACTATAAAAACGTTTTCAATAATTGAGTCTTCTTCCGGATACATTTTTGTCAAACAATTAAACGAAATTTTAGGGTCTTTTGTAATGGTAATATCGACCCAATTACACATTTCCTCAGAGCACTTCAAGGCTGGGCAGCCATTTTAGGGTTCGGAAATTGGTTCTGCCATTCCCAGTAATTTTTGGAGAGTGAATTTTGACAAGTTTTATTAGCATTTTAAGAATCTTTCTTGTTTTATACTTTTATATGATTTTCTGTACAAATTTGTGCTTATGGATGTTTTAGTAAACTTTTTAATCTGATTAGAATGTGCCAAATGCACCTAGATTATAATTTACGAAGGGTTGTGATCCCATATGTGTCTTTTTGATGAGGAACGGACCTGACACTTTATTCGGAGACGTAGGTTTCCATGCAAACTTTTGGTGAATACATAATGGAATTCGTGAGCTGTTCACAAGTTTTACTTAACGACTCCAATAAATAGTAGAAATACTCAAGATTTGTTATAAATTGCAAACAAAAGACAAACACACTTAGTTTATAATTAAAACATTTTCAGTTGTTGAATTTTTGAGTACCTACTTGGTTAATGTGTATTATTAATTACACAGATAAAGTGATAATTACCAAACCATATATTAATCTGTCATCTACATCTGACTTTGAGAAGTGTCTAGTCTAGATCGTTTTTTGATTAAGGTTAAAAGAAGACAAATAATTGATTGGTATTACTGTACTAATGAACGTTAATATTTTAAAGGATGGTGCTGCTAATAGATGCACTCGTGCAAAGAGAAACTTCATGAATAAATCCTTCCAACATTTTAGTGGAATTCTCCAACACAATACGGGCTAAATTAAGAAGCGTCTACACGGAAATTAGACTCCCATATACTACGAAGAGTTGACGTTCCGTGATTGCACTCAGAGAGATAAGGCGATATACTGGTTTTGTGACTGGCTTAAAATGTAGTTTAAAATGACACCAAAGTTATCTCATAAAGTGTCCAAATCATTTCCCTCTCTTTGCAAATACTTTAGAAATATTACATATGTATTTGCTTTATGTATTTTATACATTTCAAAAGCTTTTAGAAAGTATTAAAATAGATGAAACTAAAGTTTAGTTAAAACCGTTCATCCTCGTTTTAAATGTCAGGAAATACTATTATTCTTATTTATTTGTTTCAACGGAATTCTTACAAAGCAGCACAATAGGGAGTATAAAATATTAAGCGTTCAAACGTACTCTACAATACAATCTAAGACTCGTTTATTCTATTCACCTTGTATACTCAGTATTCCCAAGTCACTTTATGTTTAATAAAAAGGTATATTTGAAGCTAGAATATGTAATCCTCGGATGTAAATCGTAAAATCATAAAGCTTGGTTGTCGTGCATATTATTTATTCTACCTTGAATTCTCTCGATTTAACCGTCCAATGTGTAAAGGACTTTGACTGAATTCAGCTGAATAGTATTAGACCGCGCTGCCGTAGATCTGAAAATGGAAAATGTTTTATAAAGGCTAGGTTTCCTACAAAAAGTAAGCTTGATTTATTGGCACATAGTCGATATATAATTTATTATTCCATTCATACTTCCTTTATACAATTCTCGATATGCTTGGTAGTTTTATAGATTGGTTCAATTTTGTTTAAAAAATAACACTTACAAGTTGTTGAAACGACTTACAAATGTGTAAAAAAAGCAATAAAAAGTAATTAATAAGCAAAACAAAAGTCATCATCATCAAGAATTCACTTCATAATATGTACTTACTATTGTCAGTAATTTGAATACGTACTAAGTGAAGAAGGAAAATGTAAACAATGAAGAGCGAGCCCTATTTTAATTCAATTAACGGCAACTTTAGTTGAATGTAACTTTCAGTATCCCATTTACGAAACTAAATCTTTGACATCTTTGAAACATAGGTCTGAAAAAATTGTAATTTAATGAGAAATAGTAACAACGAACAAAGGTTTATTAGCGATAAAAATCTCAATTACTCCCTAATGACAATTATAAATAAAAAATCGTTTTCAGATGTACAAAGACAACACGGGCAACACATCAAATATGCTTAAAAGTTAGAAAATAACTACAGATTCCCACTTCCTACTAATATTAAAAATGCGACAGTATGTAAGGATGTATTGATGTTTGTTTATTACTCCTTCACGCAAATACTACGAGATGGAGTTTGATGAAACTTTATAATAATATAGGTCTTACATCAAAATACTTAGACGAATGAATAGCACATAGGCTCTTATTTATAACGATATTATTTGAAATCTGGGGAACCGCTAATATTTCACATAACTGACAATGTAACTTGCTCTAATAAAGTAAAATAAAATATTAAGATCCTTGTCTAACTTCAGCTTCGAGAACTTTCTGAAGTTGAAAGGAGCTGAGAAATAATTAAACGGATAAAATAATTGAACTAGTTTCCACTCAGAAATTGGTTTCACGATCATAATCGTTATTACCGTGCTAATAGTTCGTTTGCTAATAAAAAATATTTAAACCCTTTTGACACTTTTATGGAATGTTTTTTTTCTTATGTACTCATAAGCAACCAGTTACGTTATATGTTTTTTGGTTAGTGTTTAAAATCTTCATAGACTCAGGTTCATAGATCAAAACGTTTCATTTTTGAATAGGTAAGTCTTATTTTTTATGTTGCATGTCTTAGTTTTATTTTTTTCTTGTTTGTTATTAATAAAGAGTTACTTTCATCGATTATTTTATTGTTATCTTCGCATAATATGTAGGTACCTCGTTGACGTTCTTCTAATGTCACATCAAAACATTTATCTAAACACCACTCAAGCCAAGATTAGATTACAGACGTAATAAGATCTATATAACACTAGCTTTTGCCCGCGACTTCGTTCGCGTGGACTTCAGGTTCGTCCCGTCTAGTTGCGCAAAAAATGTATTTTTTTACGACCTCACATTAGAAACCTCAAAACTTGTAGCCTATATGTTATTCTGATGTATAAGCTATATTGTGGTAAAGTTTCATTCAAATCCATTCAGTAGTTTTTACGTGAAAGAGTAACAAACATCCATACATCCATACTTACAAACTTTCGCCTTTATAATAGTATATATAGTAGGATTGATAGCATCTTTCTTACATAAAAATACTTTTTGGAAGAATGCCGGACTGAAACCGCAGGCGATAAACAATGACAAAACCTATTTTCAGTATTCTTTTATAGATTTGTAAAGGGATTTGAAACTATGACGTCATCATTTTCTGTGTTTAACTGACGCACTTTTTACTGTTTAAAAAGTTTAAAATTTATTTTTAATTAAAGTTATTTTTAAAATATTGTATTTTTATTTAACTACAAAATAAAAACAAATTTTGATTTGCAAAAATGTGTTTGTAAACTTGCATAAAGATAAAAAAATTGCAAGAACTAAACTTTTTCAGTGAATATTTCATTGGACAAGCCAAAATATTTACCACATTTTCAACCATAGAGTAGTTTATGTGCTTAACTATATTACTGTACACAGCCGTTTTGCAGAAAGGCAACCACAAAGATATATTTTATACTGTGACCTTCGTTTCACTGGATTGCCTCAGGGCATTTTAGAGCCCTGTTTGTTATTATCCAGCTGGTTTCCGTGGTAGTTTTAAGAGCTCCTTTTGACAGCAATTTGTGTCTTTGAATATTTAATATGGAAAGGAATTTCAATCACTTAGATTCGATTGAAATAAGCAAGCTGTAGCAATTTTCTCTTAAAAGCATTGTTTTCAATTAATTTTGTTAGTCTAGATTGGTAAATTATCTCTAACAATTCAATGTAAGCAGTATTATTTAATTTTTGGATGATTTTTTTTTATTAAACTTTAAGGCACAATTTTAATATTTAAGCGTTTTCTAATAGTTTGTAACGAATACTCCTGCAAAAATGCTTCCAAAAAGATAAGTCAGTTACAACGATAATGATTTATTCAGGCTACACTCGAAGTAAGAACGTTCATTTCCGCACATTTCATATTCGTCTTGAGGTGGTGAACCGCGAAGCTAATCCTTCTTTTTCCTCTGTTAAATTTTAAGTGGATTATCGTGTCAGAAATCATGACTGCTTTTAACACGTAGGCATTGGCATAAGAAAATGATTTTTCCTGCTTTTGTCTTACAAAAATATCTCCAATAAACGATCACCATTACTTTTTACTCGACTTTAAGTAGGCGACAGACTTACAATCTTTTTACCCGACTACGGAAGGGTTTTGGGTATTTAGTGTGTTGCAACGTAAAAGAAACATGGCGAATGCTACACCAAAATATTGGGGTACTTTAAAAGGTTTGCAGTCATAACATTAATTCAAACAGTATTAACAAATAATAAAATAAAACAAGTTAAAATTCTGAGCGAAAAAAGTTAAATTATAGTCGGGTTCCAGTTTTTTTAACTAGTTATTGCTAAATGATTTTATTCGTTTTGAAAATATATGCCTAGTACAATAAAACAACAATTTTACGGATTGATTTCGCGAACGTTTATTTTTTTGTTTAACTTCAGAACCAAATATGTGAACCAGTACGGACTGGATACAGCAAATAAAATTCGCCGGTTAGAAGATCTCAAGACCAAACGCGCGAGGAAAATAACATATTTGAATTTCCTCAAGAGGTGCAGAGACCACAGCCTCATCCCAAGATGTGTCCGAATTTCTCCAAAGAAAGACATACGTGGGAGTGCGAAGATCTTAAACCAGGCAAGTCGAAAAATGCTCCGTCATCTCATACACCAACATCATAGTGACCTAATACATCTAAACGCAACCGTCGAGAGTTTAATTCAAGATTTAAGATTACAACTATCCCAGCTAGATTTCGATGAATGTATGATAATACTAAAAAGACGCGAAAAATCTAAATACAATGACTGTAAATTAAAACAAATTCAAAAATACAACAAACTGTCATCTTCAACTTTAGTAAAACGGAACGCAACAAATGTCACTTTACCAACCATAGAGAACAGAAACCGGGTAGTTGTCAATCTATCAAAACAAACTTTGGATGAAAACACCGTTGCAATTCTAAATAAAGGCCTTATTTTTGCTGTTACGCCGCGTAAAATACCATTCGAGGAAATTATTTGTAGCGTGGAAGATGGCCTGGTTAAAAATAACGTAAAGAAAGAAGACGCGGAAGCATTGCGACAAGACATATCTTCTGTCCTACGTAATAGCAAAGTCCCGAAGTCAAATCTCTCTCGCGACCAATATCTAGCACTTAAAAACCTGAAAACGAGACCAGAACTAACAATCTTACGCGCGGACAAGGGAAATGCTACGGTGGTAATGGATACATCGGACTACAAACTTAAAATGTCGCAGTTGCTGTCGGACGAATCCACCTACAAACGCGTGAAAACCGATCAAACAACTAAAATATTAAAGAAAACTAGCGACTTAGTGAAAAAACACAGTGAAAGTTTAAGTCTAGATGTACAACAATTAGTACCTACGTGTGCAAAACCGCCTAAACTGTATGGGTTGCCTAAAATTCATAAGACTGATATTCCTCTGCGGCCTATTGTAAGTCAAATAGATACTCCAACATACAGATTGGCTCAACATGTAGCTAAAACACTATCTAAGCTTCGTGGAGGAACAATGGCGCATGTGAAGGATTCCTACCAGTTCATCAGTGACATAAAACACCTACAATTGAAAGATGATGAGACAATGGTTAGTTTTGATGTACAGTCCCTATTTACAAGTTTACCTGTACAGGACTGCATTGAAATCACCAAAAGAAAGTTAGTTGAATTGGACATGCCGATTGAATATGCAGAACTATTGGAGCATTGCCTTACATCTGGCTATTTACTGTGGGACAACAACTTCTACGTTCAAGTTGATGGTGTTGCAATGGGCTCTCCAGTATCAACTGTTGTTGCTGATATCTTCATGGAAGATTTTGAAGCCAGAGCCCTGAGCACATCACCTGTAACACCGAGGTTTTATAAACGGTACGTAGATGACACTTTTACAATTTTACCCACCAATAGTGTTTCTGCTTTTCTTAATCATCTTAACTCAATTCATCCAAAAATACAATTTACTGTGGAAATTGAAGCAGACAATAAACTAGCTTTCTTAGATATTTTACTTACTAGGAATCCAGATCATACGCTTAGCCATACAGTCTTTAGAAAAGCGACCCATACTGATAAATATCTCAATGGTGCTTCTCACCATCATCCATCACAGTTAGCTACCGTGGGCAAAACTTTGTTTCAGAGAGCGAGGGGCATCTGTGACGACCGACACCTGGCTGCTGAGCTTCAGCATGTAAGGAAGGTACTCCGGGACAACCAGCTTCCAGTACCACGTCGTTGCAGACCCCGTGCCAAGCCCATGACAGTTGAACGCCAACCTGCCGTACTACCATATATGAAGGGTGTCACTGACAAAATTGGGAACATCTTAAAGCGAGCTTCTATCAAAACCTACTTCAAGCCGCAAAGGAAGATTAACCAATTTTTACCACCGGTCAAGTGTCACATACCTCTTCAAGATGCAGGGGTGTACAAACTGGAATGTGACTGTGGCCTCTCCTACATCGGTCAAACAAAGCGTAGTATAGGCGTGCGGATTAAAGAACATATAGCTGACATGAAACATAGACGGTCAACGAAATCTGCAGTATGTGAACATGCCTTGGATAAACCTAACCACTTCATACGTTTTGACCAACCTAAGGTACTCGCGAAAGAACGGCGTTTTGTTCCTCGCATGCTACGTGAGGCCATAGAAATAAGAAAATACCCTAATTTTAATAGAGAAGATGGTTGGAAAGTTCCACCGGCATGGGATCCTATTCTTTTGAAGACACAACCAACATCTCATACTGCAAGATCTCAAGACACTGTAAGCTCTTTCTGCGTGGATAGGAACATCAATTAATATTAATGAGTGACGGTAGTTTAATTTAATTTTTCATAACTATGTAATGACAAATAACACCTTAGTCTGCCTGTGACCACGGATGCTGTAAAGCATTCGAAACGTCAGGCATAAAATAAAAATAAACGTTCGCGAAATCAATCCGTAAAATTGTTGTTTTATTGTAATGAGTATTCGCGTAAACTTCAGAACCAAATATATGCCTAGTGTTGTATTACGTACTGTTTACCTAATTACTAATGACGATTAATAAATGTTTGAGAAATAAATCCGTAAAGTTTAAATCAATGAAACTTGTGTTGTAAATACGATTTGAGCGAAGTAACTGAAGTGATGTAGCAATCAAATAAGTATAGTTAAGTTAGATAAAATATTAGTTTTCTCGGTTACCAGTCATGTCGAAAAGTTCTGCCACTTCAATTCGTTTTATATTCTCTCACTGAGTGTCAAACGAAATTTTATGACCAAAAATACTCTTGCGGAACATTATAAATAACGATATTACATTACATTGATAATTAAGGCGTCCGCATTGTGTTCTAAATCGTAAAACCCGTGGCATAATGAAGGTTGTAAAGGGTAATATTATATCCTGAAATAAATTACACGCAAGCGATAATGTTGAATGCGGTTAAATCGGTGCCCTGTGGGTTAACTGAAATAATTGAAACAGGGAGTGACAACGTAATCTGCCAAGCTCACCTGACTTTGCAGAATTCAACCGTAATTTTCTTGGCAATTGTTTGGTATCTTGAATATCCTTTTAATTAATTAAGATGCTCGTTGAAATTGAAATCAGGAGTCTTACGATAATAATTAATATCAAAACAGACTTTATCAGGTTTTTTTTTTTTCTCTTTATTTAAGGAGCTTTGTCAATAATGACTATGTCGCTCCGTCAGGTTTACACATTGTACATTGTAAATTATAAATATTGATAAATATAGTTAGTTAACACCAGTATTATAAAACAACAACATTCTGTACATCGTTTTTGCGTCATCAGACAGGGGGGCAGCTAGAACACTATTACACCTTCCAATTGCCCATCTACTATCCCTGAACAGTTGAGCCCTGAGCTGTTCGCTCCGGGCGCACTCCATCAAGACGTGTATAACATCTTCAATAACTCCGCATTCTTCACATAAAGGTGATTCAATAAGTCCCATTAAGTGTTTAAACTTTCTCGATGGGATGTGACCGGAACGAAGTCTCAGGGCAGAAACAATATTTGGTCTGCTTAAGGAGCAGTTATTGAACCAGGGTATATTAAGAGGTTCAGGTTGTATGGTTTTATACCAGATGCCCTTTGTTTTGGATCTCAAGTCGAAAAACTCTTTCCATAATTTTCTACAATACTCCTTCACCAAATATAGTTGATCCGAGAAATATGGTTGAACATACAAAGAAATTCCATCATGGCATGCTTTTTTAGCCAAATCATCTACTATTTCATTTCCAAGAATTCCGACATGAGAGGGGATCCATTGCAGCTTAATTATTTTAGATTTTTGTTTTAATTCCAAAAGTTGCTTTATAATTATCGGTGTTCCTCGAATAGTCGAGGTACACCGAGCTATATGTTGGAGTGCGCTTTTGGAATCAGTCAAAATAACAAAATTGTCATCATTAATGGAATTTGCGTAGGATAAAGCTTCACTGATAGCCAGGAGTTCTACGTACATAATTGAAAGGTTAGCGTCAATTTTGAAAAGCATTTTATCAGGTTCTTATTTAACTCGTCAAGTATGTGTAAACGAGACACAATAAAAATTCCATTGTTATGCGACTCTCGGCATTCGTTTGATACCTGACTGATTACATTAGCTCTGACCTTTGCAGCAATGGAAAAGTTTTGTTTTGATTTTTTAAAGGCTGACAAATAAAATGTTATGTGACTTTTTTAGTGTCATTTGATATGATTTTCCAGGATTTTCCTGAAATAGTTTGAGACGTTTTCAAATCAGACATGTTGTACTTTATTCGACAAATATGTTACTCGTCTATCTGACTATTGAAAATCAGCCTTTAGATTTTAAAATAACACCACGCGTCAATTCTTTGATTAAGTTGGCTTAGAGTTTATACTTTAGTATACGTTATTGTAAAACTATACTTCCTGGTAATGTGATTAATCATCAAAAGAAGAAGAGTTGTATAAAGTATTAAATAAAATACTATAGAGTTTCCTTTATAATTAACAAGATAAGAGTTCGATCAACGAAATTAGATCGCGGCAAAAAATAAGTACCGCAGCAAAAGTTTAATTATTGTTGCTACGTTTCATAATTCCTCGTATATTGGTTGAGAGGGATCGTAAATTTCATTAAGGAGAAATTGAACGTCAGGGTGGGGATCCGCTAACATCGTTAATGTGTTATAATAAAACCTCTCACGTTTTGGCCTGCTTTCTTCAGCAACCACTAAGTACAAGTGATAGGAAAGATCGTTATGAAAGATTTTTGATGTTCCTAGGAAAAGCGGGAATAAATACGTAGAAGAGGGTGAATTCTGGGACTCTTGATACGACAAAGGAGAAAAAAGAAGAAGAAGAAAGCAAGGTAGACCAAGAATGAGCTATATGCAGCAAATTAAGCAAAAGTTCAAATTCAAAACATTTATTAGCAGAAAACATGGTACATTATAAGATCTTGAACAGAACAGGTTCACATGTTTTACCAATACAAGTCGTATCAGGAGGTCAAGAGCATGACGGAAAAATGCGAACGCGCCTAACTCTTAAAATTGATGATGATGATGATCAATTGTAAGTCAGTAGTATATTTACTGTTAAATAATTGGGTACTTGTAACTTTGATTGCCGAGTCACTTGTAGAGCAAGCGTACTTGGTCACAAACGTAACGATAAGTTGATCAATACCATAGTACGTATCTGTATTTGTATGTATATGACACAATGGGTGCCTAGTGTGCCTACTAAATAATGAATTTATCAAATTAATTCATGCATAACCAGTATAATAAATTATGAACACAAATAAATTTCACGAGATGAAACCGCAGTTCCAATTACCTTTAATGATTTTGTTAGTTTAGGACACGAAATAATATTGCTCTGATAATTCAATAATTAATAGCAAAATTAACGCATATTTTTAGTCGCTTGATAAAAGGTAGAGGTTTTTTTTTACTTTTTAGTACATTTGTTACCTCGTGTCGCGGTCATTTGTAGACCGTTATGAATATTTTTTTACTTTACTAAGAGATATACATGGAACATTGAAGTGGCAAAAATGGAACCAATTTGGGAGATGTAGATATACTCTCAAATTGGTTAGTCGGTGGTGTCGATGATACTTGAAATGGCAAATGATGCGATGGCACCGACTCCAAAAAATCGTTTATTTAAGACTTATAAATGCATTTTGGCATACAAACAACATACATAGTTTTAAAGTCCACATTAGTATATATAAATTATAAAGTTGATTCATAGTTCGTGGTGCTGCTCTTTACTATACTGAATGATCCAATTAAATGCGCTTATATTATCAAAGTCAGGTATAAATTCAGGCATCTCACGTCAAACACTAACTTGCTTAGAGTTTATTGACTCAAACTGAATCACATATAGCAGAGATGTACCCGTTTCAAGCTCGCTTTAACTATCAAACTCAATGAGGCGGAATGTTTGCACTGAAACCTCAACTTTGGCATACCGCACACTGCACCAAAGATATGTCGTCCGCATTAATTGGTGGCGCAATTAGTTTCCGTGGAGTCGGCTCTACGCCTTTGTGATAACTAATAGACTGAGGCATTGTTTTCGAAACAAAGAACTTCTTCAGTGCAGGTGAGTGTTCTGCTTAGTGGACATTGAGCTACTTAGCGTTAGTTCACTGGGTAAATTCAATCTTTGGGAAGTTTCCAAAAAGAGTTCCAAACTCTTTTTGCAAACCGTGGCAAAAATGAAGCCACTCTAGAGCTGCCGATGCGTTGCGTCAACGTTTTGATGTCGGAGTGCGGTGTGACCGAGTGTGACGCTCCGTTGACGCATATCCAAAGTAAGGGAACAGTACTGTTATATAGTATGTAACTCCATATTGAAAAACATCAGACTGAACAATGTGTCACGTTGCGATATCGCAGTGTACGTGTGGCACCCATTGCGTTGTACCGACGCAACACAACGACAACGCCCGTAGTGGCTTCGCTATAACTATATCTGTGTTGGTTGGTTTTACATTATTTTATTTTCTGAATGAGATTTTTAACAATTTTTCATTTGATACTTGAAATAAGGTGGTACAACCGAGCCTATGGCATAGGGCAGGCCCAGTTGTTTATCAGGTCTTTATTAGGGCCGTTAGATAAAACATTTAAATATTTACTTGATGTGGTACCTTTATTCAGTCTAAGATTCGAACTATTTATTAACTGCACATTATCTGACATGGAAAATGTCTTTGATAGGAATCATCTTACAATCTCATATTTTGAACTACGTAAAAAACTTGAGCCAAGTCATGCATCAGCTTTTTAGGTATGTTCGCTCTCGAAAGAAATGGTTTATTAATTCACGCGATTCACATAATAAAATCATTGCTCCCACAATGGAGCTTGCTGTTTAAAATGCGAGCGGTCAAATCAGAATAAAGGAAATCTCAGCGGACCTAATTTGACACAATTTACTCCGCCCTTTTATTTCTGCCTCGAAATAAATGCGACAGCTACTGAATTGCAAAATAAAATTATTATATCATAATAATAATGTCTAAGAAAGTGAGTGTAAAGCTAAGCAGTTTAAAGATCACTGAGAAACCAATTTTCATTTCCGAAACTGAAACTGATTCAGATTGATCCGATTTTTATTAGATTAGAAGATATAAGAAGAACAGTCATCAAAAAAGATAGCTAGGGCACATCTATATTTCGCTTGATTTTTAATTAGTTTTGTAACGAAATTCAGACGCCATATTCAAGCACCTGATTCAAAAACAGGGCCCCTCAATTTTGGAAGCAGTTTGGTTAAAACGGCTTCTAAATAAGAAATCAGACAGCTATCAAGGATTTTTTTATGGATATCCTATCCATAAAAAATCCATAAAAAGTTAAATTCGGTGTTTTATATAAATGTATAGACAATTTTAATCATCAAGTTTGTATTTTCTTAATACCAATTACATAGCTCAAACACATTATATTACCTTGTTTCGATGTTACCATCGAATTAAATAAATATTCACCATAGTCTAAACTTGTCCCAAGAAACGTTTTCAACATGCGAGATCCGTTAACTTCCGTGAAATATTTGCCCTGCAACAAACAACATTACAGCCAATGGACCATCTGTATCTTCTTCTATTATGTTTCTAGCTACGTAAGTTTAAAAAGTTAAGTAAAGTAAAGTTAACCTGTAACGTCCCACTGCTGGGCAAAGACCTTACCGCAACTATGAGTTAGTTTGAGTCATACTACACCACCCTGGCTGGCTATTATATAAATTTGTTATTGCGACTGATGCTTCAGTGCTTGAAATCTGAAGCAACATGTTTGACATTTCGCGTAGACAATTTCAATTTTCAGATTTTCTGCTCCATCGAACATCCTTCTATGATGTCGAGATTTTCGCGCCAGGCCTATAAGTTATATTATTTTGTAGGCAAAGTTGTCTTTTTTTAATGACTTTTGCCTGTTAATATAGAGCGCTTTCACATTTAGGTGACTTTAGCAGCGAGGCAGCAGCGCGACTAGCGTGACAGTGCGATAAACGGCAGCGCAGTAGCAGCGGCGCAGCGGCGCGTAAGTCGCGCTGCTAATGTAAAGGCATCCGCTGCTGCCCCGCTGCTGACGCCCTAATGTGAAGGCACATAAAAGCTAATATTGTTTACCTTTTTTACACGACAATCTGAAACGTGGAGACCTTGTTTTATAGCCTGTGCAAAAATATAAGTACGACACGGTCCGGTAATTTTGTAGTTCCATAATAAATATTTACTCGTTCCAGCTAACTTGTAAACTGTTATTTTTATCTGCAAGAGAGGTTTTTTGACTTTAGTTTTATTATGATTTTCGGTAATGGCGACCTCTCAAAATCACACAACGAGCGATGGAGAGGGCTATGCTCGGTGTTTCTCTACGAGATCGAATCAGAAACGAGGAGATACGTAGAAGAACTAAGGTAACGGACATAGCCCTGCGAATCAGTAAGCTCAAGTGGCAGTGGGCAGGGCACATAGCGCGAAGAACTGATGGCCGTTGGGGCAGAAAAGTCCTAGATTGGAGACCCTTCGACCAAAAGCGCAGCGTAGGACGTCCACCGACAAGATGGACAGACGACCTTGTAAGGATCGCAGGATCGCACTGGATGCAGACCGCTCAAAACCGGTCGTTGTGGAAAGCCATGGGGGAGGCCTATGTTCAGCAGTGGACGTCCTTCGGCTGATAATGATGATGATGACCTCTCAATAGAGATAGGAGGTACGCAGGAGATATTACAATATGTGCGCGCAAGCGATTTTTGTTTGAAATCGTTAAGGCCCCAGATACCTCGAACTTACTTCATGTATGGTGGTGTCCATTAGATAATGGGTTTTAACGTCGATTATGTAACTTCCATTTATCTTATGCACAGTGGCTGATACTTTTGTGAGGTTCCTGGCCTTGTTTCCGCGACATACCGTCAAATTCTTCCATTCATCTTCGTAATCAACCTAAAACATTTAATTACTTAGTTAATTGGCACTTTATTGAAGAAGCAAAAGGTAAGGTTTATGAAGGTACTTACAAAAGTATTTGCACTCTTAGACCTAACTCCATTAAGCAGTGTTTCGGACGGTAAAAACAAAATTAAAATTATTGGCAGCATTCCACACGGGCTCTTTAGCATCGTTTGGGACTGTTTTAGAGGTTACTGAAAATTAGTCGTAAAAAATGTCGCGGAAAATTTGTTCAATAACGAGTAGTTTTAATGAGATTCAAACGATTGACAAAAAATTATACAAAAAACATCGTTTAGATTGATTTAGATGCATGAAGAGGTAGGTAAACAATTGGTTTCTACTACATACATTTTCGGCCATCACATATCCATTAAAATTCAATTATTAAAAAAAAGTATATTTACCATTGAATAAATCGGCTGTTAAATGTGATTGTTAACAAAAATGTTGAAACATTTTAGAACAGTGATTGTAGTAATTTTATTTTTATTTTCTGGAATAACCACTGAAGATATACCAAAAACTGCTAACAACTATGTTAGTGTACTACATTGATCATTGGTATCATTCAAGGAATCAAAAGTTTTGTGTTTTTTTTTTTACTTAAGCTTTTTTTTAGGGAGAATATATCCCAGAATGGACCAATTTGAAGCTATGCCGTGGACCTAAAAGCAAAAACCTCTCCGACGTTGATGCAGCACTGGTTCACCCAAGAGATGGCAGTCACGGGTTATCTCTTAACCTCACTGTTCACCAAGACTTTAAATTATACGAAGTTAGTATATTTACCTAGATATATTCATTACTCGCGCCTTCACCCTCGTAAATATTGTATCTTAGTAAATATCATTATGAATTATAGCCTATATGCTATTCCAGTGTATGAACTATATTACTATAAAGTTATATCAAAATTAATTTATTACTTTTTGCGTTACCAAATAACAAACATCCAGACACCAAACGGTCCTCACAATTTTTTTCATTTTTTATATTAGTAGGATCTGTTGCTTTAGATAAGGTCAACTTTTTATTTTGAAACGCTCGAAAGAAATATGTTTCTTGTTTCAGGTAAAAACACAGGTTTATAGAATAGATGGTAAGAAAAAGAAAAGCTTATGGAACTACAAAACTATTGATCCATGTCGTCAAATGTTTATCTTCGCTGAGGTTGCAAGACAACAATTGGGTTCTGCGGATTGTCATATAAAAAAGGTACAAAATAATAGGTATCTTGATTTATTGATTTATTTTAAGGGCTTTTACACACGGATCGTCATTTGTCGAAATTACGGCAGCAAATTATTAGGGCGCTTTAACATAATGCGTTTTAGTCGCGCGTCTATAGCGCTACCTAGTCAATCCCCTCATATTACAGTGGTTGTCGCGATACCGACGCTAGCCACAATCTCATATCCAATATGGATTCCAACGGAGACACACTATTACTGTTATTCCTCATTAGTTTCCATGTAGATATTTTGTAACAGTTGCTTGCATGCGCTCGCAAACGCCTGACCATAGGCGACTACGCAGCGTTTTCGCCACCACAAGCTCGTTACGCTGCAGTAGCGCTTATGTCGCTCGAAAAACGCGTGCCTGTTGCGCTGCAGCCTGCTTAGCAATCGACCGTAGCAGAAAAAAGCGTACCACATCAGCGATTTATATCGACTTTAACTATAATTTGTTTTCTTTTGCAGGGTTTCTATTCCATGAACTATAATTTTACCCTATTAAACCATTTTTTCATGGGTAAAAGTTTTTATTACGGAAAATATTTCCTCCATACACAAGCAATTGCCAAGCAAGGAAATGTTGTATGTTTTGAACAAGTGCTTCTCATCAAGAAACCTTAGCGGGAGTTACATCGAAGAAGAACTACAATTTCAAGATGCAATAAAAATATTATAAATAAAGTAACTAGGTATTACATGACATTGAATTGTAAGTTATTATGTTTTAAAAAAAATGCAATTATATGCAATTTATTAACATCTAACTTTAAGGCAGTATATAAATAATCTGAAGCTAAGAACATAATTAAAGGAAATGAACCTTTAAAAGTGGTCTACTGTGAAAACCGTGAATCTTAGGCATACTTTTATAATTTCAGAGGTCTAAGAATCTATAAGAAAACAGGATACATACTTCTTGCTAGGACAAATTTCAGTTATATTAATTGAGCTGCTCGTATCGCATACATAAGAATACTACAACAACCTTCTCCTCACATTCCGCAATAAATAATAAAGGTTAAGGCACATTTATCAACCCGTAATGAGAACAGCACTAACCTGGCGTCCACCATACGGAAGCACGTTAAAAGCACGTTAACGCCTCGGCATGGGATCAACACCGGATGGCGAACGCAACGCCTCGGTTCGTGTTTGCTACAATTTGTGACAATTGGGCTGATAGTTGACAACGATCGGGCGTCGTAAAGTAAGCGCGTTACTACAACGCATGCGCCACTGGTCGAGAGTGGGTCCCGCGTTGATCTAGATCCGAGGTGGTGACGTTACGAAGTTGATAGATGTGCGTTGAAGTATGGAGTTTCATACAAAGAATACTGCACGATTCAAGTTGATACGGTGTTGTTCCGGTAACGGGTGGATAGATGTGCTATACGTATATACCTTAACCTAAGCGGGCCTCTCGGTTTCCGCTGTCTTGCGTTTGGTTTTACGTCTGTCACTATCTAGCGTTCCATTCTACTACTACATTTCATCATCATCATTATCAGCCAAAGGACGTCCACTGCTGAACATAGGCCTTCCCCACGGTTTTCCACATCGACCGATAACAAGCGGTCTGCATCCAGTTTGATCCTGCGATCTTTACATGGTCGTCGTCGTCATTTACTACATTTACTGTACAGCATTTATCCAAAAAATTCAATTTGGATGCAATCACAAGAATCATGGTGTTTGAAATGATGTATTTTAAAACAACAATTTTCAACACAATAGGTAAAAGGAAGGAAACATTTTTTAACTTACAGCGTTTATTAAAAGGGATTCAATAATTAATAGAATAACATCAACATGTATTTAAGTATGTCACACGAAACCTTTTGTGTATGAATTCAACTCGTTCTTAAATGTTTTTTTTTGTAGTAGTACAATTTTTAAATCCTTTTTTTATAAAAATTGTACGAGTAGGTTATTATATTGGCTTTAATGAGGTGAGCCCTTTTTCTTGAAAGTAAGGTAATGCTTGAAACACAATATGTTTCCTTGCTTATTTCCAACTATAGAGTGAAGGAAATATTCTCCGTAGTAAAAACTTTTTCCAAAGAGAAGACGGGTGACCTGTGTTAAGTTAACTTTCGCTGAATAAAATCCCTGAAACAGACAATATTCGTCATTTAATTTGATTGGTTTGGAAAAAATATCTTGTGACGGTGACAAAATAGTCACGCATGTGATTTTTGTACTGTTCAAATCACTTGGGTCGTGTGCATATCTGTCTGCAGTCTCTTCAAAAAACACAATACAATTATTAAAACACACTTTACGGATTGATTTCATTAATTAAAAATAAATGTTCGCGAAATTAATACGTAAAGTGTGTTTTAATGAGTGATACGCGAGTATCACTGGTACTGCAGTACCAAATATACAACACAATTAAATATTTTAAGGCTTCGAGACACTATTAGTAAATTTTGTTAAATGATATTTAAGCTTTCTTGAACTTTATCTTTTTGAAGTAGCAATCGGAAACATTAAACTCCTGTTTTATAATCTGAGCGCTGATGTAATGATGGCATAGATCAGTAATTTTTTTGTTCCACAGTAATATTTGTTTCTTTCCATCTAATTTATAAACTAGTGTTTTGACCTACAAAAGACAAACCATACAATTAATAAAAAAAACTTACTGCAGTCCTATTGTATGTAAAGTTAGCCTGTAAACATCCCACTGCTTAGCAAAGGCCTTACCTCAAGTATGAGGAATACTCCAAATTCAAAGTAAAAGTCAAAAATGTTTACTCTACCACACAAACACTAGTAAATATCATAATCATCATCATTATCATCCAAAAGTACGTCCACAGCTGAACATAGGCCTCCCCCACGGCTTTTCTTAGTGACCGATCACAAGCGGTCAGTTTGATCCTGCGATCTTTACAAGATCGTCTGTCCATCTTGTCAGTGGACGTCCTACCACCGTCCGACGACCAAAGACGCAGCGGTCTTTGGTCAAACAGTCTCCAATCTAGAACTTTTCTGCCCCAACGGCCATCAGTTCTTCGCGCTACGTGCTCTGCCCATTGCCACTTGAGCTTACAGATTCTCAGGGCTAGGCCCGTTACATTAGTTCTTCTACGTACCTATCTCCTAATTTCTGATTCTATCTCGTAATGAAACATCTAGCATCCATTACTCGTTGCGTGATTTTGAGCTTATAAATAAGGCTCGTAGTTAAGGACCACGTTTAGGATCCGTATGTCATCACACACTGGTTGAAGACTTTAGACCCGCGCGGGGAGCCGCGTGGGTGCCCGCTTAGCGCAGTTTAGTCTTCAGACATTGGGGGAGATGAGAATATACGCTTGCGCAATTTCCTGAATACTACCCAGCCGAGTTGGATTCGTCGATTGACCTCTTTCTCAAAGTTCTCTAATTGGACCACTTGTCCTAATAGACGTACTTGTCGACAACTTTGAGAGTTGAGACACTCGGTCTAGGTCTTCGAGCATAGCGCCAAGGTATTCCAGCGTCTTTGCCACAACTAGTATAATATACTTAATTATAAACCAAAGCTACCTCACATTTGAGGTAAGGCCTTTGCCCAGCAGTGGGATGCTTACAGGCTAAACTTAACTTTCTTTTTATAAACCAAAGTCTCATTATTAGATTAGTAATTAGAGAATCCCTTAACTAACTATACTAATTTTAGTGACTATAAAAGTTTAAAATAATATACTCTTAACTTACGTCTTGTAAATATACATCTTTCAGGAAGGTTATATTACTAAAAAGTACACGAGTGCCATCGTTGTATTTTTTTAATAATATTGATGTTTCAGTGAAGTTTTTAGATTTGGGTCCACGGCACATTGTAAAATTGTTATGCACAATATCGTATTCGCCCTGAAAATTGTATTAAAAATTATAATAATAGAATTACGGCCTGTTTCAAAGTGCCATAATAAGTTCTGGTTAACGCTATCTGACTAATATTTGTATCTTCTGGTTTACATATAATAAACAGTAGAATTTTACAGACAACAAATATGTAATTAGAAATATTATTGCCTTGTTAAATACGACACAAGAATTAAAGTGCAAACAACATATTTCATATTTGAAATAATTCAAAAAATGTTTATAGATCACATTAAGTCACATTAAGATTATTAATTACTTATATATAAGTCTACTTACATAATTGTTAACTTTTGATTTCAATTCAAAAGTTATTATTTCAGGTAATATTAGTAACGACAAGAATAATAATATTCTGACCATTTTAAATAACCTATTTTAGGTATTTTCACGACTAGCACAATTACGACATGATGATTGTGTTGTAACAATACTCTTGTTGTAGTTCTAAATGACATTATAAGTGGATTATTATGAGGAATCACCATTTGTATTGTCATGTAGTATGAATGTTCATTAGGTTTCATAAATAGGTAGGCAGATCTAGAAGGCTCTAGGTATATCGAACTCGACAAAAATATACTGAAATTATTATTATTTTGAAATAAATACATGGATCAGTTTTTTTTAAAGAACCTTAAGTCTTTGACAGCTTCCGCTATAATAATCTTTTTCAATGTTTAATTTATTTATTTTTATTAAAATATTCTGCAATAAAATATTTAAGAGAATACATAATCACTTAAGTAGTTCAAAAGTGATGGCGTGATCAAATGATGTCTAAATATCGTAGTAGACGCGGTCTAAATACGTTTCTAAATAATGTGTATATAGTGAAACTACGCTATAGTAGACGTTGTATGTTGCGCTGTCACAACAAACAACTAAATAGAAAAGTCTGTCAAATAGCGTGAGGTCATTCAACTTTTTAGTAGCTTTTCACTCGTAAAAATAGAACAAAACAAAAATACACACTCTCTTACTAGACACAATTTCTACATTTGCATGTGGCCAGTTATGCGACAGAGTGTATTGTTCTGTTCTAAGCGTACATTAGACGGCTAGACGCCACTATCTGACGGATATCCGGTATCTATAAATTAACGGAGGCTTTTACAAAGTCTTGAGAGACGTGCGAAGATTGCCAACTGTGAAATAGATGTGGTAAGTGACATACAAAAAATATTTGACTACTAGGTATTAAAAAAAATGCGTAGAGCAAACTTCGTCGTCTCACTTATGGCGGTTTGAAAGAAAACGAGGAGGTTTTAGTGGGTAAACCTGAAAAAGGGAGTCCCACATAACCCGGTGCTCCGCGAAAAAGGTATCAACTACAACTAAACAGTTGACATGCGACATAATAATAATAAACTGGTTTCAAAATCTTTACTTTCATTTTATCCCTTTACCTCTGAAATCGACATTTAGCCATTTTTGTTTACCCTCTTTATGTTAAAAGGAAAGCTTTTAGGAATGGCGAATAATAAGGTATTTATACGTAAAGGAGTGATTACACACAGTATATATACTTTAGATCACAGAATATATTATAATAGTACTATTTAGATAAAGTACTTTCAGTTTTGGATTGACCATTCTTTCAGTTTTTGATTGTTCCAGAAACAACTGCATGGTTAAATATATTTTTTACGAGATTAATGTTACATTTACAATGGCTATTTTATTGAGCTATTTTATTTTATTGAGCATATAAATAGAAGTAATTCGAACATTTCTGAAGCACGTGCCTACAATTATTTGAATTTAAATCCTTACAAATAATCCCCATCTGTAAGCAGCCTTAGGCCCTTAAGATAAATGGGGGTCCAGCTATTGCCGCATAATAAACCGATGCTTGGAATTAAAAGTACAAATTATCAAATCTAAGAGCTTAATTGAATATAACGATTGTTATAAGGTCTTACTATGGGGAAAAAAGTTAGAAACTTGACTTTTGTTATTACCGAAAATTGTAAACATCAAAATAAGTTTATTGATTTTTCCTTCCTCGTGTAAAATAGACCAACGTTTGACGAACGTTGATAAAATGAAAAAAATGTAGATACGAAATCTTAAAACTTTTATGCGCTTAGAACAAAATAACAGAGATTTTTTCCACAAAAACTGTTCAGCAATCGATGAACTGCACGTAGAACATATTACGTTCATGAACTTGATTCTTCCTTCAATTAATTAGCTACTTTCTTGAGAAGCTTTCGCTAGGGTAGGTAAGAAATAATTCGATGAAGATTGATTGCTGCCTACGCGCCACCTAATTTGCTCAACCAAATACTCATCATGGGATGTAATTAATTTTCGCTGGTAAGGGAAAATAATTATAATAAAGGCAATTTATCTGGTAGGTATAGGGAAATTAATTTATCCAGGCAATTTGTACCTTAAGTATTTCGAGAAAGGTGACAAAGAAAACTTTCTTCAATTTTACAGTTATTTTTTTGGTTATGGATTATAAATAATTTATAACGATCGAGTCTTTACTTTGTTTTGCATATTTAGTGAAGTTTTATTTATCTGTTGACTCGGCAAAGGAAAAAAAAATATCTGAAAGAAAAGTGTTCAGAAATATTCGCAGCCATGCGGCTGTTAAGTAAGCTCAAGTGGCAGTGGGCAGGGCACATAGCGTGCTGAACTGATGGCCGATGGGGTTGAAAAGTTCTAGATTGGAGACCCTTCGCCCAAAAGCGCAGCGTAGGACGTCTACCTACAACATGAACAGACGACCTTGTAAAGATCGCAGGATCGCACTGGATGCAGACCGCTCCCAACCGGTCGTTGTCGAAAGCCGTGGGGGAGGCCTTTGTTCAGCAGTGAACGTCCTTTGGCTGATAATGATGATGATGATGAATGTAAGGCTGTTGACTCGCTAGGACGTAGAATCTTAAATCTCTGTTATTCGCAACCCATAGTTGAAAATGATACACTAATAGGTGCTAGAAGTTTAGCCAGACCTATAGCACCTCCGATCCCTTCGTACATCAAAGACACTGCAGCGCCACGCCACAAAGTTGATCACGCGAGAGGTTCTTAACCTCTGACCCGCAGAACGGATCCATTCCAGTTCGTTGCATGTGCATAAAGTACTGCCTTAAAATGCGGCCTGCACACAATTAGGTTCGCGTGTTAGTTACGAAATTGTTTTTGGGTTCTGGCCCGATTTTTTGCGATGGGGACCTAATTTTTGCCGGTGCTGTTAGTAATATTGATTTTTTTTAAGGTTAAATAGCCTAGCTTAGTTAGATATTGACAATCGAATATAATGTGAAATAGGAACAAGTACAAAATAAGTAGAGAAAAGGTCATAAGTTTTAAGGATGCCTTAATAATGCATAACTTACCATACATTACAACCACCTAAGCATATTTGTTTTTTTTATTGCATTTTCATAGATCAAGTTTTATTGTCAAAGCATACTCGTAGTTTGTGATAACTTATGCAGTCCTACGGTCCAGTGTGACGATAATCATCTGAACTTTGTTTAAATGAGATAACTCCCCGTGTTGACGTAATTAAACATGTTTCAAGCGAATTGCTGCAATGCAGAGCGTGGAAATGTATATTATTTTAGTGCGGTAAATTTAATAAGTGTCTACAGAGGTTAAATCTTTGTTCGGTACGAAAATGAAACGCTTTATAAGTGAAACATTATTGTACCATTTTTAACTTATAGGCCTGTTTCATCATCAACAAATAAACACTAACCAAGGAATAATTAGAATGCAGATCGTTATTTATGTGGTATATAGCATCCAGGTAGTATCTTGCAGATAGAATAAGACAGAACATATTTTTAACACTCACAGTGTCATATATGTTGCATAAACCGACGGGTAGATGGCGCTAACGTCACGCAATGACGTATCAATGAATACGGTTTTTTACTCTAAAGCAGCTAAACTGATTTTTTTGATTGTATAATAGAGTTATTTGAACATGGAGTCAGACAAAGACAAAAAAGCGATGAAAATTGTACGGATAATCCGATGTTTGCCCAGTCAACGCTGCAGGGAGCCGCTAAATTATTATAAATGAGGGTTTATTTTTGTTTTAACAAAGCAAGAGAAAAGAAAACATAATGGCAATAATACTTTAAAACGTTGAGAATGTTTACGTGATTTAGATACGAGTACTTGTTATATTTTTGGCTTTATAACAAGCATAAGTTTTCCGGGTCTAATTAATTTTAATTGGTTGAAGACTTGAGAGTTTTGAAGAGTTCAGGTTGCAGTTCATCTATACACTGCCTCATATTTTATTTATTTACTGCTGCTAGATCTTATTTTTAACACAATTAAAGATTTTCGTTTCTTAGATTATAAGTTAGTAAAATTTATAAATGAAATACTTTTCATTCACAAAAACCAATTTGAATTCTTATCTCAACAGTTCTAATTAAATAAGCACGGAAAAATTCAAAAATATTTTTTTTAAATAACCTACCATATTTTACAGTAACGCGCCAGAAAAGCAACGGAATTTTAATAATACAGAAAGTCTAGTGGAAGATCTTATATTATAACTCAGGAGGCATCTCGGCTTATCCCCAAGGATACTCACTACTTACGTGGTCTAGTAATATGTAACCACTATATTATTTATCACGCTCTTTGGAAAGTACAAAAATAGCTTCTGCCTGCTGCATTTGCTGTAATTTTCTGTAAATATACCAATCGCGTAGGGATTTATCCACATACTATGGTGAATATATTTTGATTCAAAGATTATGTATCTTCTAGCAATCCTGTAGGGGCAATAAAGGCCTACATTTGAGATCTTACGGACACAAGCGTCGCGTAGGACGTCCACCGACAAGATGAACGACACGTTTACGAAGCTAGTGATATAATAATATTCTCATACCGATCTTCGGCAGTGGCGGCCCCTCTCAACAGAGATAGGTACGCAGGAGATATTATAGTGCCCAGATGTGTGCGCTATACACAAGTGCACTCTCTATTCCTTCACTCTCATTACTTCGGTAAGTGGGAATACTGGGTTAAATCATCATGTGCAAGTGGGACTTGATTACGCTAACCCTGGTTTAAATAATCATTCTGTCTCTGTCAGTTTATTTGACATTAACAAAGAAAGATATAAGAATTAATCCATGATTAGCGTAATCCTGGTTTAAATCATCATGTGCAAGTGGGCCTAAGACCCTATTCCGACATGACCGATATGACAGATCAGGCGCAAGACCAACGGCTTAACTTGCTTTCCGAGGCGCGGGGTTCTCATCACCACCTGACTCCAAGCTGTTTTCGAAAATTTTTAAAACAGAAAACCCATAAATAAATTTCGGTTTGACCTGAGATTCGAACCCGGGACCTCTTGGGTAGTAACCTGCGAATTTACCGCTACACCAACAAAGCAGTCGACGAACCTAGTAAAGATTGTTGGATGACATGATAACCACCCGCTTGCTAACGGTCGTAATGGAAAACCATAGGTGAGGCCAATGCTTAGTATGGATGTCATGCGGATCATAATTATGATTATGATTAAGAATCACACTTTTTGAATCATTGCACAACTAATGCTTAATCCTCGAAAACAAAGTGGGTTGAAAGAACTAAAAGCTGCTTAAACATTCCGACTCCACTGCATAAATATTGAATTCTTCTGCTCGGTAAGTTTGGCCAGTACTAAAAAGAGGATAAATAAAATAAGTGTTTTAAGCTGCGCTTTATCAAACAAAAAGGTTTCGGAAGCTGAAATATGTAGCCTGTAGAATTTAAATGCAGACTTGCTGTATTTTTTTGTTTTTTCAAGTATTTTATATCGCATGCATTTCAGCAAGGCTGAATTTCGTTTATGTTGTACACATTTATGTAGTTAGACCATTGCAAGATTAAATAAAATGACGAGTCCTTTTTTGGAAGTCGGTATAAAGATCTTAGTAGTGTTTAACGAAGAATTACGTAGGTTGTGTGTGTGTGTGTTCATCGTTTTTCGTAATGAATCATTTTGTTAAATAATAACGTCAATAGATAGTGTACAATTTTACACAATCAATATATTATATTGTAAAACACCAATTTCCGTTGGACGACAACTTTAAAAGACCTAGCTCTCCGAAAAAACCAGCATATTGTGCGATCTAACAGCGATCAGCGACATCTGTATTTATTTCATAGAACTTAACTAATGTTAGACATATTATTACTCTGAATGAAGTTACAAAGAAATAATATTAGGTTCATGTATAGTAAAATCAATTAGATATTTGACGTTTTTAAGTATTTGACAACTGGGCATATTCACAGTAATCCAAAGTAAACATTTCAGTTTTGGTAACAAAGTTCACCGTAACACGTTTTACGTTGCCACGTTACGTGGATACGTGACCTAAAAACGTTGAAAGGAAATGTCTCCAATTAAAAATTGACGGTCGTCAGTCATCGTAGCGGGTCTAAACGAGAACAAAAATAAACGGATATGGTTACAACCAGTGACGGAATTTGTTACTTTGATTCTAGGCCAATTTTTGTTATGTTTTGTTGAAACTATTTTTTTACAAACATACTATCTATGTACTTTATGAAAAAATTAAGTCTTTTTTGTGCAAGGATAACTTCGAGCTTATGAAGTTGAGTTTTAAAACAAATTGGTAGTATACATTTGCGCCAAAAAACACACCAAATGGAAATTTTTATAAGTAAGACGTAAGAAATATTCAGATTCTAATGAAAGGTTTGACAAACCACTCAACTAAAAATGTACACTTCTTTGAAAAAAAAAACCCATAATGTTTATTATAACATTACATTCTGTCTTAATTGTTTGACTTGAATTTTAGAATTATTGAACGTCTAATACGGGCGTAAAACATAACACTTGCATGTATATTATTAAGAAAATATTTTTATGATGGTATTTTCAATTTGTTACAGAATAAAAGGCACTCATTAAAATGAGGAAACTTTTCCTTGGAATAGCGAATAAGTTTATTCCGGGAATTCAACGTATTTGCTCGAAATTAAACGAATACTCAGTTGGTCCCGTTCTCAAATTGTCGAATACGGGTACCCTTTAACATTATTTAATTCCCCGATTTGACTAAGTTATATCATACTTATTTCTGAAGTTTACGCGAATACTACACATTTAATAAAACACAATTTACGGATAATTTCGCGATAATTTATTTGATTTTTCATCCCGACGTTTCGAACACTTTACAGCGCTCGTGATCACGGCGTAGACTGAATTATCCGTAAATTGTGTTTTATTAAATAAGCTATATCATAATATTTTCAACGATTCATAGTACATTACCATCTCAATTGACTCCCTAAAGGGATCCGAATACTAGCCTTTAAGATACCGTTTTTAATGCGTAGCTTACGGGCTTACAAAGGCCTGAAAAGATTCGAGTTTGATTGATTGATAAAACGTGGATTATGTGTTGGGAAAGTTGAAACGAGTTTCCGAATTGAAATTCTTTGCTTTGGCCCAGTGGTGTGTTATCTCGTTGAGGGTTATGTGGATTTACAAGCGTATTTTATGATCAATCACGACGGCTATTTCATTCATGTTTTCCTTACTGAAGCGGTATTGAGCACATTTTTTAAAGGTGGTCATTTTTTTATTTTATTTAAAGACTTTATGGCACAAATCACGGTGTACAAAGGTGGAATTAATGCTAAAAACATTATCTGCCAGTCAAACCTCCACTGTCATTGTTATCCACCTGTCCCAATGACAATATACTGACAGACTTATGCATTATTTGACTACTTAGTAGCAGTATTCGACTAGCAAAGAAAAACTGACTTTAATAGACTAGAAAAAATGACTGAATTCCGACAAAATATGCTTAACTAATAACACACTTCGGAGCTGTCTCAATTAATTTCTGCCGAGTACGAGTCAACAAACACAATAAGATCTGTCGACGGGAGTTTTGCAGTGACTGTATGTCATTTGAGTAATTCGAGTCCAATCCAATCACAGTTCGGAATGCACCGTGCAGGATATGCTACGTGAATAGTTTACGTAGCTTTGTGCCCCAATATTGGATAGCCTTTTACAGTGGACTCGGGTACATTTCTGATATAATGTTAATAAGATGGATGATAAGGCCCGGTTGCGTAAACGATAGTTAACTCAACTTATGGTTAAATATCGTTACCAGCGAAATAAAACTTAACCAATGGTCATTAAAATAGCCATTATGATATCTGGTTAAAGTTTTTTCTTCAAAACACGCACAATTGTAAATATTCAACCGCCGGTAAAGAAATTAAACCATAAGTTGAATTAATTATCAATCACGCAACCAGGGCTAAGACATTATTAAAAAAAGCAATAGAACGATTTATAGGTAAAATCGATTTACTTACAATTCCGTTGATAATAATTTTCTTCATTTTAAAAGCTTCCAGCTTAGTTGACCTTGAAAATCTTTGGGTACTCTAAGAACCTACCAGAAACATGTGCAGCAGACCTTATGATATTTAAAACAGTTAGAGCACTCGGCAGCTACAATATACGAGTAAATAGAGGTTTAAAAGAAAAAATCAAAAAGATAAAAATTGTTTACGAAAGAATATTATTTATTAAACAAACATCGAGCTACCATTCTGTGAATACACAACGACTATCTGGTTAAACAGACATGAAATAACATCAGAATTTTGTATCACGTTCTGTTTAACTGTGACAATCCCTTGAGGCAGTCAGGGTTACAATATGTACCAACGTGTACGCGCCATGTACAGTTGACAAATCAAATAGTAACTCCGTGGTTTATCTTAGTGTGTACCGTTTGGAAATATTTCGTGATGCTGCATTAACTTGACATAGATAAAGAAAAATTTGGTAATGACCTGAATATAATATGAAAGGACAACATTATCCTCACGGTTTCTTGTACAAACTTTTCACGCCTTTTCTCCAAAAACACCACTTCAGAAACAATATATACGAGTATCCCAGACATGTTCCAACATGTCTGAGATATAAATTATCCAACATCCTATTCTAGGGCTAAGATTATTTTATAGCTACCTAAAATCTCTTCAGCAGTTATTAAAAGTGTGAAGAGTGAACCTATGTCTTATTCGGGGCGACAAAGAGTTCAACAATGTAAAAATGATGAAATTTGATTCAGGCATCATTCTTGTTAAAAGTGGTGTAACTAAATTGACTTAAAATAGATAATGATACTTAAGATAGACAAAGATAATTTGGAAGTGAGTAGGTATGGGAAGTATGGATATCTAGCAAAGGAAAGGACGAAGGGCTCAATAAGAAGCGTTTTTATTGGCACCTTTTAATGTAATAGGCCATAACCCAAGTTATCACTCTCTTAAAATTTTACTACCACCCCATTTTAGGTCTTATTGAACGAGAAACCCGGAAAATACTGAAATATTCTTGTACCTATAAGAATATGATTCAATGTTTAATATTTCCTAGCGCGTTTTTGTGACGATTCAGATTTCTAGCTTTGTTATGCTTTTCAAACAAAGGCTTTTGAAAATGTGCCACTTTTCCAATTAGATAAGTATAATTTATGCTAAACTATCCCAAAAAAAGTTTTAGCTAATAAAACCCTAAACTTCACTAAGAACTATTAAAATCGAAAAAAAAACTTAAGAACATCTCTGAGTATATAGTAACATATTTGAGTATATTGATATTTGTTTCGAGTATACCTACAAGAAATAGTGATAATAGGGATTTGTTTCATCGCTGTCCGTGGTTTGGCCAAGAATGGACACCATAACACCGTTATTCATTGTATTAAACAAGATATTTATTACTAGCTGTGCCCGCGACTTCGTCCGCGTGGAATAGTGACTTTGGATAGAATTTTTAATTTATAGGCTTATGATTTTACAAATAAGATACTTAAGTATAAGTACTTATAAGTACGCAAGATATAAAGTATTTATATAGTACATTTTAGTACTTACTTATCATTAAAATTGGCCATATTACAACAATAAGAAGCAAGTAGTAGGTACATCAAAGGTGATCAATTATTATGACCATACCGATTATTTGGACGTTCACAATTTGTATTTCGATTAGGAATTCCTTTGTTTGATAGGATAATATGGTTACTTTACTTTTAACTACTACTTTGCCACAAAAAAAAACTACTACTTTACTAACATTTTACTTTGTTGTGTGGAAAAAATGGATCTAAATATAAATTTTTTCATGGCACTGTTTTGTTATACTTTGGCAAGTACCATAAAGTACCAAATATTCATTTAATTTATACAAACCAATATGGAGGAAACACTACACATTGAATTAAAACACTTTACAGATTCATTTCCACTCACATTTATTTTAAATTGTTTCGCCTCGGCCCCGTCCCGCCTTAGCCCCGGCCCCATCGAACGGGATAAAAAGTATCCTATGTCCTTCTCCTGGTACTAAGCTACCTCCCCACCGTTTCGTCCCGGTCCCGTGCTACCCCAGCCCCGGCCCCGTCTAGCGGGACAAAAAGTATCCTATATGCAGTATCTTATGTCCTTCTCCTGGTACTAAGCTACCTCCCCACCGTTTCGTCCCGGTCCCGTGCTACCCCAGCCCCGGCCCCGTCTAGCGGGACAAAAAGTATCCTATATGCATTATCTTATGTCCTTCTCCTGGTACTAAGCTACCTCCCCACCGTTTCGTCCCGGTCCCGTGCTACCCCAGCCCCGGCCCCGTCTAGCGGGACAAAAAGTATCCTATATGCTTTTCCTGATTCTAAGCTACCACCCCACCAACTTTCAGCCAAATCGGTTCAGCCGTTCTCAAGTTATAAGTGTTGTAACAAACACGACTTTCTTTTATATATATATATTTTCTGCCTACCCCCTAAGTCTATTGGCGTGATTATTTCTATCCTAGTTTACTCTCCAAGTGATGCTGAGTCAAATAAAAAAAGCCCCATCAAAATCGGTTCAGTAGATTCTGAGATTAGCCCGGACAAACAGACAGACAGACAGACAGACAGACAGACAGACAGACAGACAGACAAAAATTTTAAAAATTGTTGTTTTGGCTTCTATTACGGTAATTAAGACCCCCTGTAACAATTTTTCATAAAAATCTTCAATGTACAGAAATCGATCTTTTACAGTCTTATTATATGTATATATTTTAGTAGGAAATTCTACACATAAAGTCCTTTAAGCAAAACGTTTTCTCTGGAATCGTCACGGGTTTATTTTGCAATCTGTGTTATGTCAACGGTGATTCATTAGGTACACTCACGCTCATCAATGTGTTTGCGGTCAAACATCACACATCTCGTTCCGAACACACTGTTCCTGATTTTTCCGATAGCAAATAACTAGCAAGAGATTGATTCCGCTTTCATTGCCAGTGACTGTAGTGATGTGTTAAATAGTTTTGAGTAGGTATGTACTATTTGATCTTTGTAGAAATGGTCACACTTCGACAGCAAAATAAAATTTTTACTCGTACCTTTGCTAAATATGGCAAAATGACACTGCAATGAAATAAGTTACCGTTGTAATTACGATTAACAGTTCATATAATATAAATATGAAACTAGGTTAAAAGAATCATTTTAGTTATTGGTTGATAAATGATAAAACGCTATGATCGATCCGTTGTAAGTTTATTATGAAAAATATACATGTTTACTGAACGTTAGGTTCACTAATGTGCCAATTATTAACTGAAGCCAGCATCATTGACTTTTAAAACCTTTTAGTAAAAATAATAAATCGGTTTTATAAGAAACAGTTAAGTAACAATGTTAGGCCACCAAAATTGCTTTTTGTATCTTCGTAATGTATTTTTGCGATAAACATCTATCAGAGGCCTAGGCAGGCAGTATTCTTTGTATCAGATAGAATCTATAATCTAAAATGAATTTTGCTGTGACTATTCTTAATATATTACTTATTTTATATATGTTATTTCATTTGTAGGTTTTTTTATATATTTCACTATAGAGGTAATGTATAATTATTATTTATGTTACATTTTTATAGTCTGTTTGCGATTTTCTATTCTCATACATAACATTTTGCTATTTCGAGTCACCGCAAGCATCTCATAAGTGTATGATATAAATAAGGATTCATATAATCTCACTGAGCCATTGTTGCATGAACAAGCTTTATCTTTGAATAACTATTCAGTATTCATAGTTTCCTTGGAACAGATTGCATTATGGTATATTGATGTTATCTTAGATTATATACCTATATTTGGATTTAAATAAAATTTGATGACGGTGAAAACTGTGTTTGTTTTGGTAGACCGCTAAAATGAGACCTCGCCTGCGGGACACAGGGGTTGGGGGGAGACGAAAGCGCGGTTAGTGAGCGGCGCGGGCGGGTGATTTCGCGCCGCCCGCATCCCTCGCACGACCCGTTAGGCTGCGTTTCCACCAGAGATGTGCGATGGAAATGTGTCGTAAGAGGATGTCTAGCTGTGCTGTGAAAATGTGTGAGTGTTTCCACCAAAGCTGTGCGATGAAAATGTGTCTACGAGGATGTGTAGCGGAGCTGTGAAAATGCGCATTAATGTGTGTTGCGAGGATGCGTTGCGAAGCTGTGAAATGTGTCGACAGGGGTGCGGTGTATGCGCAAACCTATTCAACACACATTCCTCGCACACATTCCTCGCACACATCCCTCGTACACATCCCTCGCACACATCCCTCGTACACATCCCTCGCACACATTCTTCGCTTGTTTTGTATGCGCAAAAACCTAGCTCCGCGGAGCCGTTTCCACCAGAGCTGTGCTGACCGAGGCGAGGTAAATGAAGCGATTCTATTGGTTCTTTACAAACACATTCCTCGCTACGCATCCTCGCACATCTCTGGTGGAAACGCAGCCTTTCGTCTCCCCCGCGCCCCTGTGCCCCGCATGCGAGGTCTCAATGAAGCGGTTCACCAATAAATGTGAATTAAAAAATAAATGTAATTTTGGAAATTCGAAGTGATTATATCTTGATGTTCATCTTCTTAATTTATCATAGCGTCAATTGAAAGTTGAATCTCTGTAAGTGCGATGAATTATTAAATGCAATTTATAAACGAAATGAAGTTAGATATATAATATCTAATAAAACAAATACACTCCTTTTACTTCGCAAATTGATTTTAAGCTATTATTGTTTCAGACGGGTCCGCTATGGCGTCAATCGATTTTATTAATTATAGCCAGGCGGTGAATGGCCGACTGACGCCGGCTTTATGCACACGGATGCCCTAGTCTAGTCTTTGCCCGTATTTTATTCATTGAAAATCTTTATTGAACAAATAACAGTGTACAAAAGGTGAACTTAATCCCAAAAGCAATATCTTCCAGTCATACATTTAGGTTATACAGACATTGTAATTGTAACCAAAGACAACTTGATCGAAAAATAAGGATACTAGTTATATTTAGTTGTATAGTCCTACAGAGCCGTGTCTTAGTCCCAGGTCATATAAGAAAGAAAGAGAGAAAGAAAATACATTCAATCAACATTTATACATATGTATACAAATAATGTCATATTAATTTGAACTTTTATTTCTTTCTTTCTTCTTTCTTTCTTAACTTGTATGATCTCAGAAAAGGAAATTGAACGAGATTTCAATATTATTCTATTCCTATTTGTAAATCAACGTGTAGATTCAATGAAATTGGAAAATTGTTCGTACTTCAACATAATAAATAATTAAGTGGTATACGGCCTTTCATTCTAACAGGCTCATATAATCTGATGTTTGCTTTTAACCACAAGAGGCGTGCAAAACAAACTCCAAGTAGATAGTACTACAAAGTAAAATTAATATGATTAATTACATGCTCCAACACATTTACATTGGTAATGACTTAGCCTATGTAATGGTAATCAATCATACCGTGAACAATGTTGTTAATTATTTTCTTTTATCCTATTATTTCATTTAATTAATATAATTATTCAATGTCACCTTCATCTTGCGATCTCAGATACCGATGTTTTTCAGAATTTTGGGTTCCCAATTATTATTTTCTGTATCTATTGTACTTAAGTAAGAAATATTGTTTATAGCTTAAGGGTCCATAATGAAATATTCTAGATGGATTATATATTTTTAGGTTGTGGTTTTATAGAACAAATATTATTTATATGTTTTTATTTCAAATGCTGCAGTGGGTGCTTTAATTTAACATTCATATCATCATCATTAAATTTAAAACCTGGGCTCTTGCCGGTGGAGTATTTTCCATAAAAAACATTAGTAAGGAAGATAGTGTGGTGGTTTTCATGACCACCTTGCCATCCACGCCGCAGCTTAAGAATTGGGGGTTGCCCGCATCTCAATACCCAGTTAAAATCCTTTCCTAATATACTGTATCTTCAGCTTTCTACCAATATTAATGTCGATGCTACTCAACCCAACACCTGGAACACTTAATTGATGGCGGTGTTTACTCTCCATAGCACAGGATCATTACTGAATATTTTAGAATTCAATAGAGAAGTCCGTCCCACTGACTACACTGCCCACTACATTCTGGTAATCCTGCCACTGTTTGGTTGGGGACTGCTTATTCAACTCATTCGCAGCTAACCACCGAATCTGGTGGCCGTTCTCTATCCGCTCCCTGTGACCCCGCTAGTAACCTATAGCTCAACCCTAACAAATCATATCAATTTACAATTTACACATAAGTCTTTGATTAAGGCCGTCTTATTCCGTCAAATTATCTCATAAGCCCCGCCCCTTGTTAAAAGTGCGGGGCGCTTCCCCCACCAGCACCCCCGCACAAAACTTTTTCTGTCAACTTTGTCTTACAAATCTCGTGTATAATTAAGCCATCTAGTGTTTATTTAAGGAACAAAATTTTCTTGAATAAGATACTTCATGCGCTTTTGTAAGTAACATACCCACGCCATCTAGCAGAACCCCTAAGAACTTTTACAAAATGGTTTCTTTAGTACACCATACATGCTTTTTAGTCTAAACGTTTATCGAAAGAACAAGGAACGCAAAGAGTGGCATTTCATTCTCACACGACTGGTCAGCACTTTACGCCAGCAACCTGTAACCATTATAAAAACAAGAAAGAATATCCGATAACATTTATTATATTCTTTATTGCACTTATAAGATGTACAGAAAATAGGTACAAGAAGCCACAATGTGAACAAAGGTGGGCTTATCCCTAAAAGATACCTTTTCCAGCCAACCCATAGGTGTAGGAAATGTAATGTAATAACATTTAGGTGGTTTATATTAAGATCCTTTTTGTCGACACAGTTATAGTCTCACTACTATCTTCCATCAGTCTTCCAATTGATGATGACTGAAGACCATTACAGATATGGCACTTCAAATTTAGGGTTCCGTACAAACCAGTAGGTATATAAGTCAAAGTTCACCCATCACGAGAATTTTGTCATGGTTTTTTTTTACACACTGAAATTCATAACATTTCAAATCATCATCATCATTCTCTTGCCCTGTTCCCAGTTTATCTAGGGTCTGCGCAGTATGTTTCACGCTTCCGTTTAACATTACAAATATGGAAAGCTAAATTAAAGACAAAGGTTTCTTTATCGTTTCAGTAATCCTTTAATAATATCAAAGTTTTTTATTTACTAGTCGTCTCCCGCGACGTCGCCCGCGTATATTTTGGATGTCCCGTGAAATGGTTCAAGTAAATTAATGGTTTAAAGTAATTACTATCGAGGTCACCCACACCACGCTTAAAATACTCGCTTAATATCAGCCTGAACTATAAAAATGACTTGACTATCATGTGTTAGAAAGTAAGAAAATAGTAAGGCAAAAGTAGTTAGTAGTAATCTCTCATTTAGATGCAATACTTTTTTCGGCGAAATTCACTCTCAAATATACTGAGCATTGAACTTGGCTATCATTTTTCACATTGATGTTTTTGTTGGGATATCATAACTTTTTATAGAAATATTTATTTGCTTATTCATAAATCATTAATACATATTTTGTGCAAGCTTCCATCCACTTAATTATAACGGTTTCAGACCCTACAATTAAAAAACTTTCTTTTGTTTTCAGATTTTTTCCTTCGCTTACACATTATTACCTAGCTAGATGCCATATTTCAACTGTCTAGGTTTGTTAATTAGAGCACCGCACCCACACAATTACTTTGATAAACCATATTATGGTTTTGCCATGTTTGACTTTTTGTAGTCTAGCTTATAGACCTTTTTTACTATAAAACTGTAATTTGGCATGGGTTTCTTTATATCCTAATCACACCGCCTAAAATATGTATTTTAAAATATTTTTGGGACACCTCCCTACAAGGAATGAATTATGATGAGCATGAGTTCCTACACCGAAAGGGCAACACCAGGGTTTATCTCATGAATCGTGATAGTAAGACAGTTGAAATTTTCAGGAAGGATGTATTCATGTTGCCGTTGAAAAAACAAAAACTTAAAAAACAGTTTTTTTTTCAGGTTGCTCTCATACAACTTATCTACTCTGATAATGATAATAATGAGGGGCTGCCCCATTATTAGGACTTCATATCTTTTGTATGGGACTCCCTGACAACAGATATGATGTTTATGCCATTTTCATAGATAATGGTACGGAACCCTTCGTGACCCCGAAGCGCCATTTGGCGCTAACTACAAGATTAATAGAATTATTATGTGTCACAAACACCAAAGTTTTTTTGGATATTCAGTAACAGCAATTTGAGGAACGGTTATAAAAATAAAATTAAGACAGTCTCCACACATTTTCGACAGAACAAAATTGAAAAAAATATTCAGATTTGACATTTCTGAATGCAAATATAATTGGATTATACTGAGTAATCTCCATGTTCGTCGCTCAAGTCCATGTCACCAAATAAGAGATAGATAGTCAATGCATTATTACTACACGATTCAGAAAATGTGTACGTACGTACGTAAATAACATGGAAACCTGAGTTCCATACACGAAGAGAGCTAGACCGACCTTAACTTAACCTCCAATGTTTGTATTTTGTCACAGGAGTCTAGATGTAAATAAATAAATAAAATTAATATAGACCTATCACCTAATAATTTTCTCCCTCCCTCAAATTCATATAATATTTTCTCGTCTCCAATATACTAGAGTCACCAGGGCACAGCTTTAGCATTTGAGATTACTGCTAAACCTACATTATGGTTTAGCTCTGATTTTGCCAAATAGAGAAAATGTTCAAAACTACAATAATTTGACATGAGTGTTTTATGCTTTTTGTTTATATTGTTACTATAGAAACGGATTCATCTCTACGATTGGTACAAAAATATAGTTCATTTATTCACAACAATTATATATGTCGCTACAGCCTTTCTCTTTTTATTTTGCTTAACACGTAGAGGTTGGGGGTTCCATCCTCATGGCATTGAGGAGATTTATCCGCATGGTGATGATGTTTTTGATACTAATTTTCTTTTTGAAATTTATTTTCATTGTTATGTAGTTTTTTTAATAGGATTTGCTACTTTAAAAAAAAAACTAAAAATTTAATTAGTTTTTATTTTTAATTTTTTTTATTTTAAATGTTAAAATGTCCAAAAATTAAAATAAATACTTATTTCGTTTTCTAAAAAAATATTCATGATACCCCCGATTTGAACTCGCGACCTTTGATTAGTATAAGACTGGTGCTGATCCAACTGAGCGTGACGCGGCGCGGCGAAATTAGCTATTATTAGTTCTTAGGTGTTTTACGTAATTAAGTACGCAAATAAAATTGCAAAAATTGACATAGGTCCAGCGTTCGCAGTGGCGTCAAGGGGAATGAGGAAATGGTATCTCGTGCTTGTCATTTGAATAAAAAGATAGCGCTATTTCTGCTTGCATGTATAGAACAGAGATGACACGACGATCAACTGTTGCGTCAAAGTCGTTGCGCGAATCACCATCGTCACAAGTGTGAGAATCACTAAATCAGTGTTTTATGAATGAAAATGTTAATAAAACTGGAAAAAAACGATTGGACGCCCTAAACATCTTTGGTGTCTAAAGTAATCTTAAAAATACAATTGGAAGAATTTGCTGCTTGTAAGAAAGAATACAGACTAATGAAAAAAATGGACCTTTCTTTGCCTGAACATAACACCGATAAAAACTAAAAAAAAATCATTTGATTCATAGCTGAGATCTCACTTATGTGGTCAAAATGTATATTCTTATAATCCCCTGTTCCTCACATCTGTGTAGCTTGAGCAAATCAAGATCAAAAAAGTCGAAATAGGTCAAATAAAGTGTTTTTAGATATTTCGTTATTCTGATCTAAATAACAAACATTTTGAAATCATTTTAACATGTATATGTGTAGAATGGAATTACCTACTAAAATATGTGATTTTCATAAATATAAGTCCAATAATTTGAAAACTACATAGAAAATACGAAAAAAAAGGGGCCCACTTCTGAGGCAATTATTATCGAGCAAAGTAATTACAATCGTGTTTCCAACCACAATCCAGCTTTCTAGTAATCTTCTTCTATAACATATATAGATTCGAGATTTAAATAATTAGTGTTTCCATGTTTAAACTCAATCGAAACATCGTAAAAATGGAATATCTGGGCCTTAAAGTAAAATAGCGGAAGATACGGCATGTCATACTAATTGTCAGCTAAAAAATGGCACTACACATTCCTTACGTCACACGTCATAAAAATGTCACCCGCACACGCAATCCAATGGAAATTAGGCGACGGGGGCCTGATTTTAGCGGTCCACTTTCGAGTGGCGCGTCACCTATCTTCCGCAATTTTACTTTAATCAAAGACATAAGTTCATCTTTATCAACTGCAAGCCATCTATTGACTGCTAAACACACAAAAAGTTAACTTCACCTGAATTTCACATTCCACTTTTCCTCCTTGTGTACTAGTTAGTCCTAGTTGACATTCCACTGATTAGAACTAAGCGCTTTTCTTCAACTTTTATAATGCGTACAGCAAAAATGTTGAACTCTCTACCCGCATCAGTGTTTTCAATGGATTATAATTTATATCCCTAAAATTTTTAAAGTTAGAGTGGACAGGCTTTTTCTGGGTGAGCTTGCTCCATCGTCGTCTCTGTCTATGCCACAGGTCTAGCTTGGAGACAAGAGTGAACCCATTTAAAAAAAAAAAACTTTTTTAGTAAATAAGCTCAGATTACTAAATAATTGATTGGTATATATAATAATTGATTCCTGAAGGGACTTGTGCAACATGACGGGTACCTGACATTAATTGCTGTAGTCTAATGGACACCCTCACCCTCCAGGGATTGCCCTAATTAAGTTTAGTCTGTGTTTGAATCATTATCTTGTTAAACCGCTGAACTCTCGATCCGTGAGCCTAATGGTATTGGGTGGTAAATCAACTTAGATCTCAACTAACTTTTGCCTGTGACTCCGTTTATTGGTATATTTTTTTAAATCTAAAAATCAACGTATGTATGCTAGTCTGACCTAATATTTTTGTAAAGTTAATCCATCATACAGCTTTTGCTTGAAAGAGCAACTTGTTGATCAGTCGATTTAATTTTTCTTTCGAACCTATAGAGGTAAAAAAAGTTTATAACAAAGTACGTAAGTAAGTAATGCGGGTATGATAAAATGCTCTTCGCAAGTGAAGTGCACTACGCTAGTTAGTGTTATTGGCATTCGCTCGTTCAGAAAGAATATAATTTTGCTGACCACTATCTAACTTCGCGGTAAGTGGTGTCGCAACCAATAATGTACTATCAATCTGTTCATTAATTTCTTGAAAAATACTTTAAAAATTATCCTTTAACGCAACATGACCTTTATGCTGGTAACCAGGGTTACAATATTGGAAAATATCAGACTGGATTGGGAATTGTCCCTTGGCACTGTAGGCCGAATATACCGGCTTGCCGAAATTGGCCCCGCGGGTGCACTAACAAGCCAAAATATTGTATACTCGTCCTTTCAGTTGGATATAGTGGTCAAAGTGTAACAGAGCTTTCAGACTCTTTACCTAATATAATACTGCCCTGAATACAAATATGAAAACGTTCATAGCAATAACGTTATTATTGGAGTTACTAACCAAGTTACAGAGAAGCAATGATAATAATTTGCACAGCATAATAGTATATAAGAGATCACTTGGTAGATATAGGTACTTATAATATGTCTTTTTTATTGTTACTCGTATTATTACTAAGATTGTTTTTGTAACTAAAATATCTGTGTTACGGCCTGTTTCACAATGTGTGATCTGTCCGATAGTTCAAACGAAATGACAATACGTGAAACAGACCGGTTATATTTTATTTATTTACTGAAAAACAAATTAAAGTGTAAACAAAAGGTGGACTTTATGCTAAAAGCATTCAGATATGTCATGCATATATCAGTTGAAATAAAAACACTATACGAGTATTTGAAAAAAAAAAGTATCCAAACGAGAAGCACTTCGATTCAGTTTTGATGGAGCCTTCCGGCACTTACTTGCATGATACGTTGCATTTTGCTAGTACACGATTTCATTTGACTGCTTCAAGTACTTCGTAAAAATAAAACAGAAGGCTCACTGCCAATCTGCTTAATGTAAACAACTAGCGGCCCGCCCGCGACTTCGTACGCGCGTTTTAATTTAACTCCGTTCCCATAGATCGTAACGAAAATTTATAAGCCTATACGCATTAAACTATGGCCTTCCCTGATAAATTATCTATCTATCATATTTTATAACCTTACCAATAGTTCCTGTGAGTAGCGCGTTCAAACAAAAAAACAAAAACATCCAGTTTTAAAATATATACAAAGAAATGCGTACAGACAATAAATGTTTTACTTTGTGTACACACAACATGTAGCCCGGTATAATGGTCAAACTAACGCAGGGATTTTTTTTTTAATTTTACAACGAAATGGAAATACTTCGTACGCCCTATCGTCAATCGTATATTTATTTCAGGTACTACAATGACCAGGCTACTCTCTGCGCTTACACAGCATCATGTCACATACAGGCTATGAGAGAAGCAAATTCCCTCAAGTCTTCTCTCGCTGCCTTAAGAGTTTGAATTTGAGCTTTGTTTATGGTTATTGGTTATAGCGAATACCTACTCTACTTTCTTGAATTCAAATCGTAAATTGAAAGGGACAATTCTATGTAAAGATCTACGCCACCATCATCATCAACATCCAAAGGCCGTCCACTGCTAAAAATAGGTCCCCCACGAAAAGTTTGCAGAAAAGTTACAGATTGGACACCTTTCGACCACAGGAGCAGCGTAGAATGTCCACCGACAATATGAACATACGATCTGCAATCTACACTGGACACAGACCGATTGATACCTACGCTGTTTAAACACAAAAAAATATTATTTACTATTCTAAGCAATAAAATCTCTTCTCGAGAGCAACATCAATAACAAACATGTGTCAAATATTCTGTCTCAGATTATGTCAAATGACTGTCAGAAATGAAATAAAAAATATTTTAATCGTAAGCACTAAAGAGTATTGACATCAAATTCGAAGCAAATCACCCCCATAATAACTTTGCATCCCTTTTCAACCCCCTTAGGATATGAATTTCAATAAAATACAAAACAAGCCTTCCGTCAATTTTGTAAAAGAATGTGTATGCAAAATTTGAAGTAGATTGGACCAAGGGATCTGGTTGTCCAATACAAACTTTGCACCCCATTTTGACCCCCTTAGGGTTGGAATTTCTGAAAATCCTTTCTTATCGGATCCCTTCGTCACACAAAGAATACACCCTCCCAGTTTCAGGTCTCTACAATCAGCGGTTAAGGCTGTGCGTTGATCCATCAGTCAGTCAGTCAGTCAATCAATAAGTCAGTCATTCAGGACAAAGCATTTTATTGGTATAGATGATGACCGTTGATAAACTACGTCATGAAGTCAAATACGTTAAGCTGTTGGTCCTGCGCCTGCTCTCTCATCAGTCATGACGGACTACTGTCTCACCGAATTAATGAGAGTGAAGGAATATAGAGTGCACTTGTGCATTGTGCACACTTCTGGGCACTAAAATATCTCCTGCGTCCCTGGCCTATCTCTGCTAAGGGACCGCCATCGCCGAAAAACTGTAGGAGAATTAGAATTCATGAAGGCAATCAACCTTGTACTGTTTGTAAGGTGAATCGACTTCGATGACCTAGATTATATTTAATCATAAAGAGAGGCACAGAAAGTTTAATGTATTCTGGACATCGCTCCCAACAAGGACATTAATGGGGTTGTGTTTGAATATGTCATGCATGCGCAGGCGATTCAGCAAAAAAACTGCTTGCCTTGCTTTATTTAAATATAATGGTGACATCCACAATTGTTTCATAATCCTTCTTCATAAACTTCTGCTGTATGTAGCATTAAGTCACTTCCCCTGTCAAATATTTGCATATGCAGACGAACGCTAACCCGCCTGTACCACGAACACGGCAAATGTATCGATCAAACATGCACATGCCACGCGCATGAGAGCACTCGTAAAATGTTACATGTGACCAACTTGGTAGTAGACGTAGACGACCATATCACATAATGGATGTAATAAAGTAACAAAAATGTTTCGATTCTACCTGTTTAAAACTTCATTATCAATAGTCGGTAAGTTTACCTAATAAAAATCTAGATAACATCACACACATTTCTCGCTATGATACCACAGTGCACGTTAATCTGATCTGGAATCTTGTGAATTGTTCTCTAGACCTTAAAAAATACAGTAATATTTGATTTATAAATAGGCTCAAATTCCAAGTTTCAATAACAAAGTTTCCATTACGCTCCAAATCGTTTCCATGGATGTCTCTCTTTGACCCCTTACACACTGCGACTTAGCATCGATACTAACGCGCGTTTTGAAAACGCGCGACAGCATCGCGACTCACGCAATGAACAGATTAAGAGCGCTTTCACACTTAGGCGTCTTTAGCAGCGCGACGGTCGCGCGACAGTCGCGCTACTGTCAAATTCATTAGATCGACGGGCTGCTGTCGCTCTCATATGAAGGCGCACTTAATTTGGCATCGATGCAGTCGCGCGTTAGTATTGACGCGGAAGCGCGACACTATCGATGCTAACGCGCATTAGTATCAACACAGTCGCCAATATTCAGTACATAATTTGACAATTTCCAGCTTCTACATCGCGAAAGCATCGATACTAACGCGCGTTAGCATCGCGACTGTATCGATGCTAAAAGTAGCGCAATGTGTAAAGGTTGATATTTTGCGACTGCATCGAGACTACATCACTGCTAAAAGTCACACACCCTTATTTATAAAAACGCAAACAGTCTAATGAACCTGTTTTAACTATTACACTATTTTGTCTCGTTCTTTCTTGGCGCTGTCATCATTTGACAGAGTGACAAAACGGTGTGATTAAGGGGACAGTGTGCAAAGGGTCTTTGTTTCATAAACGTGGCAAATTCAGGGCAAATACAGGAACATCAACGTGCTATGTGACCAGACTGTTCTCTCATAAATCACATTATCATCCGACCCAGTCGATAAGTGACACTAGCAGGAGGGTATGAATAATTTATAATGCAAAGCCCGTAAGTGTCGTGTTCGAAAAAACAAGTTGAAATAGGAAACGTTCATATGCCTTCGTTATTTCAGCAAGTGATGGATTACTTGGAAATGAATAACTTAATACTGGAATTCGGGGTTCTATAATTATGACTTCTGATGGATCATGTTTCAATTTCGGAAATGAAATGCAGAAGAATTTTCATTTTCAATCAAGGGCGTTACGAAAATACCCGTAGAATTTCGGATAAAGGAACATTTATTTACAAATAATAAAACAAAATATCTGGTATTACCTCGCAATAAAGATTTTCTCTTAGTAGTAATTTTGACAGGAGAAGGAGGAGGAGGAGAAGGTTGAGTTTTGATATCAGAATAGGTAAGTACCTTATATCATGTATTCGTACCCGTACTTATACTAGAGTTGTATTTTTATAAGGCTTACTGATACATACACTATTAAACCTGGTGTCACGTATATTGGTCATAAGGTCATCGCCCTTGTTATCAAGAATCAACCATTGAAGGCCAGTTAAATGTTTGAAAAAGATTAATTTTACCCCTTTTGCATAAACTTAAACACCCGTAAGCTCGTTTGAATCCTATTACATAGAAAAACATAAGTGATAGTAAAATAAGATAACAATATCAGCTGATAGAAAATTGATTTTCCACTAACATTCCATTGGCATTATCACAACGTGTAATATCTTTGTGATATCTAGCTTGAATTTCCGATCAATATGTAGCCATAAATGAGAATGACATAGTAATTTCAATTACAAACAAGACGAGAATTTGGAATTGTAGAGCTATTTCACAAACTTGCAGGTATAGAAGGATTGACAATGTTAGCTTTATGTTGCTTTCTGACGAAAATAAGTTGCAAAGAACGATACGATGTTTTGAAAAAAATAACACTAACCAATCGTTGATCTTAAAAATACGTCGTAAAACGGTAAATGGAAACCTACTGGAATTTTACTTCCATTACAGTAATGTAGATAAGTGTGCTCGTCCTTGACAAACCCGTTTGTTTGCCATCGATAAAACGGTAATTTCGGCGCGAGCAAAGATTAAATATCGGACCATTAGGATTGATTAATGCTCAGTGAAACGGCACAGCCTTAATTTCAGGCAGTTTGGATACAGGTGAGAAGCTGAAAATGGTGGCATCGGAAGGAGATATTCTTATTCTAATAAGGAAACCAAGAATAACGATCTTGCAGAACCCAATATATAAGAATGCTCTCTCTGATTGCCATAAAAAGTAATGAACTGAGTGCAGAGATATAATATGGCATATCTAGTGATTTGCGCAACACACAAATGTAATTTCTTCTTAGCTCCTTCACTTTCACGGATAAGAGCGACGGTAATCTAAAATGGCCGTAGAGAGATCAGGCGCAGGACCAACGATTTGTGTTCCGGATTTTTTGCTGTGCAGGACCGACGGTATCGAAAAGGGGTGTTACTGCCACCAAGTTCATGTTTAAATAGATGCAATACCGTGCTGCCTGTTAACTATCAAATAAGCTAACAGTACGGAATAATAGACATCTAAGCCTTAGAGCCTTTACACACTGCGACTTTTTAGCAGCGATACAAACGCGATGCAGTCGCGATGCAGTCGCGATGCAGTCGCGATGCAGTCGCGATGCGCATCGCATTTCCAAAACGCGCGTTAGTATCGATGCTTAAAGTCGCAGTGTGTAAAGGGTCATCACTCATTACTCTCATCCAGCCATGCGGCATAAATATGACTTTATATGCAAACAGGAGATATACATGGAGATTAAGGTGTATCGAAGGACATAGTCAGATTTGGGCCTGCAGAATTTGGGTCATTGGATCCAATGTCTGACACAATAGCCACGTCAAAGGGCCATACTGGGGGTCGATTCCCGTATTTCGGCATCTACTGTTGGACATGCGTTGGACTACAGTAGTGCTATTGTAACACATCATTGAAAAGTGACACTGAGTGACACGGGCACGTCAGTCCGGATCAGTGTTGCCAAGTAAAGGTACCATGTTACACTATTGATAATAATCGATTTCATACCTATATTAAATAGCAAAAAAGGTTTCATTTACAAAACTTGCATTGATCTATAAATTTGATAATTCATATTGCGATGCATTCGAATAAGCGAAATAAAGACTACCAAAGGAGTACCTCGCTATTATTGAGTAAATATTTTTCATGCTTAGATAAATAACGTTATTTCAACGGTATTTATAACTCATTAGTTTTACCGACATTCCCAAATGTCATCCTGCAGTTCAAAATAAAACCGGCCAAGTGCGAGTCGGACTCGCGCACTAAGGGTTCCGTGCCAACTTTAACTGAATTAGGTATTCTTACTTCCACTTACCCAAAATACTACAATATTTTGTTGACCGCAAATATAACTTTGTTTTTCATAGTGTTTGTATGAAGAACAAAGTTATGTTTGCGGTTGTTGAAGATGTGTTATATCTCAAAAACTACTGGTTCGATCTCATTCAATTTTCATTGCAAGTTTTTGATGAGATCTACATCATATAGTTTTTTCAAAATTTTCACTTTCTTAGTTCAAAAGTTAGATGAGGGGGACGCCCATTTTACCACTTTGGAAGCGTCTATATCTCAAACCTTAGACTTTACGAAAAAATGGTTTTAGAAACCTCAACATCATTTTTAAAGACCTATCACAGCTCGGACACTCGGAAGAAACTTTTCATTTTGGCCATACATTGACAGACAGCGTGTTGCACAGACGCTGCGTTTGTGTGCGTGCCATAAGGGTTGACAAAGTCCGTTATACCGCACCGGTCATAGCTATTTTCACTTAAATAAACAGATACCTAAACACGTAAATAATTTACTTTAATTAAGTAAACAACGTAACGAGTACTAATTTTCGTAATGTCATATTCACGTGGTATCGTGGAGAAATAAAAAGATAGTATCTACCTTAGCAACACCTGATTTCACTGATCACATAAATAATACAATTATAATTTCCTAACTACACATAATTATGTAGAATGTTACCTTTACCTAACGTTTTTAAAGTTGTTCACTGAATAGTTAGAATAGGTTATAGTTGCATATTTTGTATGTAGTTACTTCCCATCTTCTCATCTTTTGGGAAAAGAAAAAAGCTTCTATCGGAGTCATTTATCGAGAAAGAAAGACACCCGTACACTGCACAGTACTTAGGCATCTCTCGTACACAAAACTTTGTACTTCCGCTGACGTCGCAAACATGCGCGTGCCATGCCCGCTAGGCGGTCACCTAATGAGATCCCTAATTCCGGCGCGATAGTGAAGTAAGTCAGACTAGGGAGGGGAGGTGAGTGTCCGTTCTGTATGTAGTACTATTATATATTCTGTGGACCTATCTAGTATCTATAGACACCCCACACGCATAGATTTGAGTAAGAAAAATTTTTTTGCTTTTAAGTTTCATGTATGGGAGCCCCCCCTTGAATATCGTTTTTTCTAACTTTTTGTACCTTAATCAAAAAGCGGTGAACAAAATACACCTACCCACTAAGATTCAGCAGTGTGATGCTAATAGTTTCAGAATAAAGTGGCTGTGACATACGGACGGACAGACAGACAGACAGACAGACAGACAGACAGACAGACTTGACGATACTATAAGGGTTCCATTTTTGCCATTCGGCTACGGAACCCTAAAATGGAAACCAAGATCAGGCTGTATGGCTCTGTTCCATTGCCTTTCCCTTTAAAGGGATAAACTCAACTACTACTATTGTCATTTTCTATTATCCTGCATTTCAAAGAAATTAAAATCAAGATCAGGCTGTATGGCTTTGTTCCGTTGCCTTTCCCGAAAGGGATAATCCAAACTACTACTACTGTCATAATGACAAAATAATGACTTTGATTGATGTTGGATGACACAATTATTTATTTATTTTCAAAATGTTTTTCAAGCATCGATATAATTTTCTATCTCAATGTTTTCAAGCTTATTCCAACTAAACCGCGGGACCACACGTGGATTTCACCCGCGCCCTAAAATGAAAGATTGATCAGTGATTTCTGTACCTTTGAAAAGTTGTGAACAAATTGTGATGTGAGATTTTTCTCTTATATGTATGTTCCTCATTGAAAAATTTGTTGCAGAATACTAGATTGCCTGACGAAGAGGAGTTGATGATGAACGTTTATAAATCATTGACGTTTATAGGAAGCGTTGAAAAGTACCTCAGCATTCATACTGTTTTCATTGGAAATAAATCTAAATCTTGATAGTTTTCAATATGTCAAATAATTTGGAGGCTAGTTACATTGTGTAAAATTGATATTTATTACATAAATAGGTTTATCCATTATCAAATCGTTTCAGGTAAGCTTTGACAATGAACCAAAACAAATTATCTCCTTGATCACAGCGGTGATGCGCTTTCCGATGCATTAAACGTACTCATGTGATGATTTTTCACAAATTAACGTGTTTGCGTTTTCTATTTATTGCCACATAATCGTGTACTTTGCAGAAAAAGTTATTGTTTAACAAAATTTTTTTTTTTTATTATACATATAAATGCTCAGTGACAGTAGTTACATTGCCAGACATAATGACAGACATGACATTGTCAAACTCAAAAAGTAAACGAGTAAGAAGATAGGTCCACAAGCAAGAGAAAGGGAGATGGCAATGGGAGTAGCACAATCTGTGTGCTATGGAGTCACAACGAAGCAACAACTCATCTGAGTAAGTGAGTGAGAAGATGCTGCCATAAGCAAGAGGAAGAGAGTTAGAAAGCGACGTGCAGCAGTCGTGGGTCAACAACGCAGAAATATATTTTTTTAAACCATTTTCGATATTTTTTTCGTCATTTTGATTTAAACTTTTTTAAAACATATTTTAACAGCTCTGGGTATCTGACCTTCTAAGCCATGCGTTTTAATATAGTACTGCCAAAAATCAGACTAGGACGAGGTAACCAACCGTTTTGATATCGCGTTGTACATTCATAGATTTTTACCGACTTCAAAAAAGGAGGTAATCCATTTTGAGCTGTATCTATATGATATCGTTAGAATTTGATAAAAATTGAGAAAATTGATCTTCTTGTTGTTGGCTTCCGAAGACGTGTGCAAAATTTCGTAAGTGTATGTATGTTTATATGTTTGTCTCAGGATATCTATAAAAGAGAAATCATAGCAAGGTGATTCTTTTTTAGTTCAGTCAGGTATATTTTAACATAGGGTACTTGTAAGTTAAATTAAAATCGGTTCAGTAGTTTTTGAGATATGGGTAATAACTGAAAATCATGAAGTAATTATTAATTCAACTCCCTTAAAAAATCTGACTTCAAAGCTGAAATAACGAATTTGTTTTCTATTTTGTAGAATCCGATTCTTTTGGAGTCGGTGCATGATTTACGACTGCTGGTGTACTTACGTGAGCTCGATATTATGCTCCGACTCCAAAAGCATTTGATTCTCCTAAGTAGAAGACGAATGCGTTAATAACGCCTACGGTTGATATAAATCAAACTCTTTATAATAATCTATAAATTTTCAGGCGTAAAGCAAGTCAAGAAAGAAAACTCGCTAGATTGTTATGCTGACAAGAAACATTAAACACAGTGCTGAAAATTTTCAAGTTCTAGCTTATAAAACATGTTCCTAATGTGCGTAAAAAATATTCTTCATACTTCATAGCATAACAAAGCATTTAAAAGAATAGTAAAAGAAGAAAGAATAATAAAATAAATCGATGTCTATTAGTCTGTACATTTTAAATGGAACAAAATAATTCACTGTAAACCAAAATAAAATTTAGTAATTAGATTTCAATATCCTAAGTATTGTGATCACTTAACTTAGGAGATAGTTGATTAAATAAATAAATCTTGGCACCTTTTTATCAGCATACATTTATTTTATAAATAACAATGGGTCGATACGAGTAGGTCACGTCACGTCGCGGTTTAGTACACATCATTCACAAAGGGTTCATTCAGCTACATATAGCTACTGTACTAGCACTTTGAGTATCGACATTGAAATTATCTTCTTGGTCTCCGAACCCTAGGCTTAGTTAGATAAAAGTTAGAGTGCTGCATACAAAGTAGGTATGTAGGTATTTCTCTTTAAAAACTTAGTCTCAGTGAGGCACCTCGGCTGCACTTTACCGTCGATTACTGCGTGCGTCCCCTGCAAGTCGTTTGTATTTCATAAAATGTGGCGATTATATTAAAATTTTGTTGATTTCAAATAGGAATAAATTCGTACAAAATAGGAATGACAGACCAAAAAGTGACAAACTTTGACAAAAATAAAACCAATATGTTTTTTTTGTGACTCTCGTTGCCTGTGTTCACGGGCATAAAATTATAAAATGATTTTGCATTTGGTTTATTTATTTTCATTAACGTATATTTTACTATGATTTCACATTAAACTTTTGTATTTGATCTTTATGTGATGAACTTTATCTTATTTTACTTTCATGATGATGGATGGGTAATGATTACCACTTGGCAGAATTTGAATGAGGATAGGTACCTATCATCCAATTACGTGCATGTGAATAATTCGTTAACTTATTGAAGTTCCTACACTCATCTAATACACCTTGACAAAAACTATATTTTGTAATTTTTGAAAATTTTGATACAATATTTAGTATGTTTTTTTGACAAACAATTTTAAAAGCTATTACTATACTATAGGATCGAAATTATAAAAATTGATTGTCATTGTCAAGGAGCTGTCAAATTTGTTGTCAAAAAACCACCGTCTATAGTAGCACAACTAAGTCACTACAGCAGCCGCTGTCAGAATAGCGAGGTGTATTAATAGCACGCTTGTTGTACAATTGATGCACAACTCGATGACGACGCAAATAGCAGAATTGAGGCCCTGTTTGTGTTATGCTTGAATAATGGACCACACAATCTACTCTTGTTAGATTAAGATTTTAGATTAAGTATCTGAAATGCCGCAGTACAATGGCGGGGTATTGTGATTCAAGATTAATCCTTGCTTGAATAACTGATTACCAAGTAGTATGTTCATACTCGTAGATGTACTAAACAAAGTTTGCATCAATAATTTCTAGTTTTGAAATGGACTTTCATAGGGAAGGTTTGTTTCGAAAATAGCCTGATATCACGATGTCGTCTAAACAAAATAGGTGTTTCTGTATTTTTACCGACTTCAAAAAAATGAGGTAATCAATTCGACCTGTATGTATGTGATATCGTTAGAATTTGATAAAATTTAAGTATGTTGATCTATAAAGGCTTCCAAACACGTGAACAAAATTTCGTAAGTGTATATATGTTTGTCTCAGGATTCCTCAAAAACGAGAAGTAACAGCGTGATGATTCTTTTTTAGTTGAATTAGGAGTAATTTAGCTTAGGGTACAGTGTAAGATTCATCAAAATCGGTCCAAAAGTTTTTGAGATATGACTAAATAACTAAAAATCATTAAAAAAATATAGTAAAAAATTTAAACCCTCTTCAAAAAACTAACCAAAAATCTTAACACTCGTTTTTTGAAGGCGGTTTAATTTTTAGGGATAAACTCGGTGTGTGATAAATGATCTTATTTCATAACTTAATAATTAAACAATATTCAATGCAGTTTAACATGCCTGGGAATATACAAATTAATCAATATCGATCTAATGTCAAAACGACCTATCTGACAGGTCTAGTACTGTTCATGCGTGCTAATGCTGCCCACCATAGTAATGCCATAATCGATTATCCGTCTAACAGTATGTAGGAACTTGTTTAGAAACGCTTAAAATATTTAAACACTTAAATAACACTTACGATAGTGGACATCGATATGGAGGGTATCGGCCTGAAATGTAGAGCAGTATACTTTTCAGGCAAGTGTGTTCATCATCAATACTTTGATGTAATGTCAACAATGAGTGACTAACAAACTAGCTCTAATGGGTCTGTGTTGGTTATCTTTTATGGACGATCTCCTATTTCAGGTCTTTTAGTGGTTCATCAGGTTAGGCATAACCACACCCCGGACACTCGGAAGAAACTTTTCATTTTGGCCATACATTGACAGACGGCGTGTTGCACAGACGCTGCGTTTGTGTGCGTGCTATAAGGGTTGACAAAGTCTGTTACACCGGTCATAGCTCTTTGCACTTAAATAAATAGATACCTAAACAACGTAATTTACTTTAATTTAGTAAACAACGTAACGACTACTCATTTTCGTAATGTCATATTCACGTGGTATCGCGGAAAAATAAAAAGACAATATCTACCTTAGCAACACCTAATTTCACTAATCACATAAATATTACAATTATAATTCCTTAACTACACATAATTCTAAAGAATGTTACCTTTACCTAACGTTTTTAAAATTGTTCACTGTAACTGAATAGTTAGAATAGGTTAGTTATGGTAGCATATTTTGTATGAAGTTACTTACTTTTCCTCATCTTTGGGAAATGAAAAAAGATTCTATCGGAGTCATTTCTCGAGGACGAAAGACACCCACACACTGCACAGTACCTAGGCATCTCTCGTACAGAAAACTTTGTTCTTCCGTTAACGTCGCAAACATGCGTGTGCCATGCCCGCTAGGTGACTGCATAATGAGAACCCTAATTCCGGCGCGATAGTGAGGTAAGTCAGACTAGGGAGGGGAGGTGAGTGGCCGTTCTGTGTGTAGTACTATTATATATTCTGTGGCATAACGCTAACTTACTTTATTCAGGGAATACCTACGTGTGTTTACAGCGTGTGGCCTGTAATAGGGGCAAAAATTGAAATCAATGATATTATAGAGTTTACATAGTTACCTTGGTCACAGTGCTCTAAAATGCTTTATATTAGTTTCAAAAGCTGTAATCCCTAAAAGATGTTTATTAAAATCGCTAACTCGTTGTAGTAAATCACAATGTCACGTTCTATGACTGGACACATTTGTTTGCAATACTTTGCTAAGTTCGATTTATTTTGTTAGAAAATAACGATACATTGTTTCTTCTTAATAATATGAAAATCTAAACCGCTTAGAATTAATTACTGGTTACTTAAAGGGCCTATATTTAAATCGTTTGCTCCTATTACAGGCCACACCCTGTATACCCATATAAAAAGTTTCTAAGTAACGAGATCACGTCAGACCACATAACCTTATCGCATTACTTTTTCCGTGCACGAACACGGGCCCATTTGTACCAGGATACTAATGGTTGTGTTTCACCTCAAATTACTATTAAATAATTAGTTTAGGGAGACCTAAGGAGAAGGTACAAATTATAGCCAGGCGTGCCTAACAGAAGAAAACAAAAGTTTTTCGGACAAGCTGGTTTATATCTCTGGTTCTAATGCTACAGAATTATTTAGGAGGTGGATAATGTTAATGATAAGTTTTCAAGGTTTTTCTGAGTCGCTGTTTTCTTACTACTCATCGTCTGATAGGATACCTAATGTCTTGTCTCAATTTATTTCTTTTTGATTTTTCGGAAAATTTAACCACTAAACCATTAACTCGTCAAGTATGTGTAAACGAGACACAATATAAATTCCATTGTTATGCGACTCCCGGGTGTCGTTTGATACCAGACTGATTACAAAACTACCATTATGATTAAGAGTTGACTTTTTTTGGTTTTATTTGACCAACGTAACACCTTTGACACCCAAGGCTTGTTTAAGAAACATAAATATTTTTAGAGCTCTTTCTAGAGTAAATTTAAACTATTTTTATTAATACTCACACAGTGACGCAATTTGTGTTGTCTCTGTAGAATGTACATTACCTTGTTCTTATTCAGAAATAAAAGCGTGACACAATGTCACATTAGGCTTCACAAAGTTCCATATTTCATCCAAAATAGGGTTTACCAAAAAGATAGCACTTGTAACTTATCTTGTTCTTGAGATCTAACGAATGATTTACATTCTGCCCTTGCTCTTGATAAACAGTGCCCTAGAGGCAACGCTTAGACTCAATTTACTTATGTTTGGTTAGAGTACAAATAAACTAAGGTTTAATAATAAAACTCATACTAAATAAAATAATAAATAAAATAAATCACAAAATATTCTTATCTCAATAGTTAACAAAATTGGAAGTGTAACCAATGCGAAAATACCAATACTAACGCTTAATTAAATAAACGCACTAATTACTCCCGATCATTGAACCTCGTTGTAAGTCTGTAAATCAGTCTTATAGTAAAATACTTTATAAATAAATAAATAAAGAAGTATTTATTTCTTTACAAAAAGTATTACAAAATTTATACAATGGTGGTTACAGTTATACTTTTGTGAAGACTGGTGCTTGTTGTGGATTGTGACAATCTGTAATACAAGACAACAGGTCTCCACCTCCTAAAGTAAGGATCTATTGAAACAGTAGTAGGTTAATAAATTTTATACTAACAATAACTGTACAATAATAAGTGAAGAAGGGAATAATGTATAATAATAAATAATGTTACTTTAAAAGATAAGCAAATACCACCAAGTTAACATTATGTAAGTAACATTCACACATAGTATTTTAAAAATATAATTAATATGTGCTAGCTTAATTCAAACAGAGGCAACTTATCATAATACTAGATTATAATTGAAATACCAAAAATATGTATGGTATTAAAGTATTTTATTCAAAGTTTTTTAGCAGCATAAAACCGTCAGACATATCAGCACAGCGAAATAAGATGTTTAGATGTATTTCTACTGAGACAAAATAAAACTATCAAGTAGGTATATTACTACCTGTTATAATGCTTGTACTTACATACCAAGAAACTCAAACTTTTTTTTGTAATTTTAAAATTGGTTTCATAAATACTATTGAATTTTTGCTTACTGAAAACCACGATTGACATCAAACAAAAGTGTTAGCGATTGATAGACAAGCCACGGTTTTGTTTGAAGAGAAAATTATAAAGGCCAATTTTCGGATAAAGGTTTTGAAGGTTAATATGAGTCTATTGGAAAATTCTGTGGACGCCCTCACTTTGACAAATGAAGCAAAACGAAATTGGTTACTGAAAGAAAACTTAAGAAGCCAAGCAAATCAAACCTTTGTTGTTGAATTTGTATAAATATTTTGGTGTTTTTCTTTTAGGATTTCGTAGGTTTGTGAGTTTCATATGTGCCATACCTATATAATTACCAAACTGTATTTTTTTATGATTTGCTTAAATTCAATTTAGTCAGGCACTCGTATTTTTTTAAATAGCTATACAAGAACGAGATAATATGGTAATTATAAATTTCACTGTATTCTTATACTTTCTTATTAATTTAAAAAAAAATATGTAAGAAATTCTTTTCATTCAATGTTTATTTATTTTTCTGTAAAAGAGACACTCGTTTTTATGATGCATCCTCGACAGTTCTATTGCAACCATGTACCATTCGTTAGTCTTTAGGGTTCCGTAGCCGAATGGAAAAAACGAAACCCTTATAGTTTCGTCAAATCAGTCCGTCTGTCCGTCCGTATGTCACAGCCACTTTATTCTAAAACTATTAGCATCACACAGCTGAAACTTGGTAGTTACCTGTATTTTATTTACCGCTTCCTGATTCAGGTACATAAAGTAAAAAAAAACAATTATGTTGGGGGCTCCCATACATGAAACTAAAACCTATTTTTTTTACTCAAACTTATGCGTGTCTATGGATAGGGCTTTTAAAATTACATTAGGGTTTCTAAAACTTTTTTTTCTAAAAGTCAAACGTTTGAGATAGAGGTAAAATGGGCGACCCCCCATCAAACTTTTAAAGTAAGGAAGTGACAATTTTGAAATAAATATGCGAAGTAGATAACTAGGAGATAGAACAAAAACTTTCAACGAAAATAGCTTTCAATTTTGACCGCAAACGCAAATATAACTTTGTCTTTCATAAAAACACTATGAAAAACAAAGTCATTTTTGCTATTACAAAATATTGTCGTTAGGTGAAAGTAAGTGGACCTCGAATTCAGTTAAGGGTGGCGCGGAACCCTCAGTGCGCGGGTCCGACACGCACTTAGCCGGTTTTATTTAAGTGGCGTAGGGTACCCGTATGCTCTCTACGAATGCCCGTGCATAGAACTAGTTTAATTAGTTTGATTCAAAGCTATGAATGCAATTACTCGTTCTATAGTTAACATGACGAGTAGGTATTATCATACTTTATTTAATTATGCATAATTTTAAACGGCTTTGGAATTTTTACTTTAGAGCATGGTTAACGAGTTGTTTTTTAATATTAAACGAAAAGATGGCTCAGATTTAAATCTTTAAAATTCCAAAGAACCCATACAATATAAATTTAAAAATACATTGGCGAATCTTCGTAAAATGTCGGATTAGCGAATTATAAGCTTGTCTCTACAAGCTTATAATTACCTCTTTAGGTAACACTCAAATACGAGCGTTCTTTACAGTCTATTTAGGGCTAAACGTGAACACTGAAAGTAATATATTTTTGAGGTTTTTTTGATGGCCGCAACTATTAAAAAAACGCGGACCGAAAAGTAAGTCAAAAGCTTCATAGTTACCACCTAGCCTTAAATAAAAGTAATAAAAGGCACATTCTTATTTTGTTATATTTGTTGTATTATTATTGAAACAGGTAGGTGTTAAATTATAAATAAATACTTCCCTATGTAGAGTCCCTAAATACACAATGTTTGTATTTAACGCCTATTTTGCCTTAACACAATACATGTTAAGTTTTGTGAGGCAGGTATTCATGTACCATAGTGGAATAAGATTCAGTAGAATCATATGTATGATATAAATGAAGCTTTATCCCTTATCCTTACCTCCTCAATATAATAGTACCAAGACCGACGATATTCCTTATCTTTTCAGCTACCGGGAATACTTTCAAATTGTGTAGTAGGCCCAGACATTACATTACCTGCAGTGAGTAAAGTGTTACTACACAAAAATGGTTTACTGCAATGTGTGTGCCGCTATACAAACCTAATTATATAAATTGCACCAAGTGGAAGCTATTGTGTAAGAGAAGGAATGATGTTATAGTTAACTGAGGGTTCTGCATACACATCAAGGTGTAATTCGCCCAAGTTCAAGCCCGCCAGAGAATTTGCGGCAATTTCTCATAATTTATGGCCGCAACAGCGTCTCCGTTAAATTTATAACTTAATAACCATCCGTAGATGGCGCCTGTGTCGGCATCAGATTGCTTGATGAGTAATCAAGATGTGGGTTGATAATATCAGTTTAATAATCGTACCTCTACAGGGTTTACTCAGTTAGTTCGCGCTGCTATTATAAAATTAGAAGGAAAAATTGTTTCACCAAATGAATATGTATTTTTGATGAAAAACTTATAAACTTAACACCTTCCGGGACAGTTAACGCCTAAAGGCGTGAAAACAATAAAACATCTTTTGTGTCACGAATAGTGTCCCGGAACGTGTTAAAATAAGTATTTCTTACCAGATGTTAAATTACAGAGCACCAAAGAAGGAGCATATTGTTCGAAAATTATTTAAGAAAAGTTACAGGTATGTATCTGCTATAAATTAATTGAAACTAATAATAATAAGTCGAAGGCAAATAAGGTTTCCCGATGTAGGCGTAGGAAAGATGGATTGAATGTTTTTATTCATTTAAAAAAGTTGGCGGAAAGTTGTAGGAATACCTTATACACAGTAGGAATTTTAAACGCAGGTATTTGTTTAGCGAGAATTAATTATTACAGTTTTTAATAAAAATATGCGATCTTCATTTCTTTAGGCTCTATAATTTTTGTACCCTTGCTCGTTATCACGCATATATATTTAATTCATTTGAAGATTCTAACGTGAGAGTAAGGCCGCGGCCCCATCTCTACGGCGCGGCGCCGTACCGTACTACGCCGCGAATTCGTGCCGTAGTACAGTACGTCGCCGTGCCGTAGAGATGGGGCCGCGGCCTAAAGCTAATACAATTTAGATGGGATATACTTAAAAGGTCGAAAAATATAGTTAATTATTTAACGAGTCATTTCAAATGCAGCAATTCTGTTGATGACACAAGTCATACAAAATGTATATGGAAACTTGCGACAGATTCCATGTAAATCTCAGAAGCGAGTTTCCCAGACTCACAAATTTGTGAATGCATGAATATATAATATCAGTCAACTGAAGTTACTCGTCGTCTGAGTTTGTAATTTCTTCGCTAGCTTTTCATTCGAATTCTTCGTTGCTATCTCTAACTCTATAATGTTTTTACTTTTCACACGGAGTTCCCTACGATTTTTTTAGCGGGTGTTTATATGATTTTCTATAATGGCCATGAAAACGGCAAAATGAACGGAAAACAGCACATCAAGGTAATAGTCCCCCTAGCCGATTTCGACTACGGTGGCCAGTCACAACGACTAACCGACAGCGCGGGACATTATTATGGTGCACAAGTGTGTGCGCAAACACAGGTGCACTCTCTATTCCTTTTACTCTCATAGCCCGATGGGACAGCAATCTGACACGACCGGAGAGAGATCAGGCGCAGGACCAACGGCTTTACGTGCTTTCCGAGGCACGGGGGTGAAACACCGCCAACTTCCAAACTCCGGGCTACCCTGAGAATTTCATTTCATCAAGGTAAACAATACTACCGTATTGTTACTTGTTACCGTATTGTACCGTACTGTATAGGGTACCCCTATACAGTTGAAATAAAGGTTAAATTTCAACAAAAATGTGTACACTGATGTGCTTGCGACTGTACAATAAAAAAAGGATAATAATCAAACCTTTCTCAAGAATTTCGGAACATTGCGTGTTAAAGTTTCTAAGGGTTTCTCCTTAATTTACACAGGTACCTCAACTAATTAAGTTGAAAGTTCTTGTCACTACCCTTGCTTTAAGCAGACTCAAAAGTTTTAGGGCTGACTTAACTCTTGACCGGATCCTCAACTTCTTAATGAAGGTCAAATACAAGAATACTCAGTGAAATAGATTCAGATGATTCAGCCTGTCCAGTGTCTATGGTACGTTTATCTTTGCTTGGCGAATATTGTTAACAATATTTTCATAACTATTTGATTAGAAAAGATTACTACTAAGATTACTTAAAGATTACTCAGTATTTAACATTCAATTGCCTGTATAGTTTGTTAATTTATGTTTTTTATTTAAAATTAATGGTTACGGTTTAAAATAATGTCAAGATAGTTTACAATATAAGACAGGCCAAGAAAAGCTGACTTTATATCAATAGTATCAAATGAAATTAATGGGTGGGCTGAACAGTTGAGTTCTGTCATCATAGATTTTAGAGCATTAAGCGTTTATAAAATTATTATTTTTAGGCGCTTTATGTCACAGAACACAATTTCTGAAGTGTTGTGCGTGTAATTAAATTATTGTTAAATATTTTCTTTCAGCAAGAGCAATCTCACAACATTGATGAGGTAACGCAGCCTACGCGTCAATAAAGTAATCTGCAAAAAATTCACAGGCAGGCAGGCTTGCTAATGTTATGGTGGCCGAGTGGTATAGACATGCACCCGGATAGCGTAAAACGATCCCTTGTCTAACACAGTTTTTTACAAGTGCAATCTATAATATAATAATATATTAATGACCAAATAAATAAAGTCATTTCGTTTGCAGTGTCTGGCAGATATCACTAACTGGAACTTACATCATAACACAAAATATTGTGCCTGTGATGATTTCTATTTATATTTCTATTGATAACATAATTCTATTGTGGACAAGACTTGATATTACTTACATTACAAATTGTAAATTTCTTGGAACAGTTAGATTTGTAGTAAAACTTTCCGACTTCTGCGTAATTCAGTGGAAAGATAAAATTTATGAGAAGTATTTTAAATATCGTGAGCCTATACAGTTAAGTAAGTATTTTATTGGGGGCCTGTTTCACCATTGACAACTAATTCAAATATCCCTTTACCTGCACACGTGCGGACCTGTAAAACGCTACTGACAACGCTCTGTCAGTCGCCGAGTACTGGTCCTCAAAAATATAGCGCCAGAGTTGACACGAAGAGAAGAAGTATTCAAATATGAATCGTTATTTCGTATGAAATATCTATTTGACAGATAACGCTAGCAAGAACTTAAAGAACATTGTAAAACAAACCGTAAGCTGTGTCGTTAGTATATTGATAGATAGATACTAGCTATATGGCCAAAGAACTCCTATTGGTAATCAGCCTAAATGCTAGTTAGAGTTGCCTATTTTGATAGATAGATAACATTAACAACTGAAGTAATTTTACTAAAGAGAGTGCCAGAAATATCAAAAATATATCGCTTCATAACTATTTAAGCTATTACCACCGTTTATGCGTACTTAATCGCTCCAAATGAGCTCAAATATCCTCCCCGTGGGTTGTAGGAAATAGCTTATTTGTCACACGCGAAGTGTTTTACATAATTTACCTTTCCAGCAAAAGGTCAGATATTTTCAAGTTTTCAAAGGGATAACTTAATTATCATTATTTATTAAGAGCCAGTAGTGTTCCACTGCTGGGCAAAGGCCTCCCTACCCTTTCTCCAGTTTCCACAATTTTGGGAATTTATTTCCCGGTCTTAGTCGTATACGCCTAACTCCTCACGCCATCGTCTTCTGGGTCTACCACGTGGCCCTTTTCCATTTGAAGGTTCCACTCGGTTCAAATTTTGGCCGCTCAATAACTCACCCACTACTGTAGCACTCCAGCTACCGCTGTCAGGATAGCGAGGTATATCAAAAGCACTCTCGTAGTACTTTGATGCACAACTCAGTGACGTTTGAAAATAATGATGATAATAATAATCAAGTGCATGTTGTAAATTTCTAATTTTGAACTGGAAAATTTAATTTTTACTGCGAATTTCTCTCGAATTGTATAAATAAAATGTTGTAGAGATACATTTAATTTGTAGTAGATATAAATGTAAATTGTGTCAAATTTAAATGTTGCGGGGGACTGGTGCTCTGAGATACAGACAGATTACCTGTCTAGTTTAGACACCAGTCTCCCACAAGTAATAATTTGTGTTTCAATTCAATTGTATTAATGTATTGTAAATTACTTTGTGGTGAGAAATAAATAAAAAATTACTAAAATTACTAAATTACGTCTCAATTAGCGGCATTAAGGTCTTGATATCCGTCAGAAAGTTGCCCAACTGAAGTAGGACTGGGCCGGCCAGTCATGACAGCCGTAAGCTGGAAGACTTCTGGGCCAAAATGTTTGCATAATAGGATACCTATATTAGTTTGCCTATAGTATAGTAACGTATAGCCATTGATCGGTGTTTATATTTTTTTTTCAAATTTTAGTCCAGAAGTCAAGTCTTTGGTGAAGAGTCATGGGCCTAAACCATGTTATTTTCGCTTATTTTTAGGAAACTACATCTGTGGTTTTAAAATACCATAGTGCAATGCAGCTTGCAGCGGTTACAGTAGGCTGCAAGCCAGCCATAATCATTAGCATCAACAAAACAAAAACAGTTATTTGATATTCGTTTATTCGAAATCAGACGAGCTTACGAAAACTGTTTGATCCAATTTAAAATATCTACGTCAAAAGTCAAAGTTCGTAGTTCGAAGTTTGATACAACAAAACTGAAACTGGTTTAAAATTTTCCGGGAACTGACCAGACAATTTAATTATAAAGTTTAGCGGATGGTTCACAGACGGTTAATGATCACAGAATATAATTATATGCCTCATCTGTCAGCTGTCTAGTCTATGATAATCACGCAGTGTACAGTTTATGCCTAATTGCATCGCCCGTGGTCAATGTTATTTGGAGGGTTGTTCTCTTTTCTAAACATCGATGATATTTTATCGATAGCTACCTGGCCAACTGAAACTAAACTCGACGGATTCGTTTTTGTACTTAGTTTTTTAATTATTTACCGTCATTACATATTTTGTGCTTAGCATGTTCTATGCATTATTATTATCATACAGTATAAATTATAAAACGTGTGTACCTTTTAAACTTCAAAACTGTAGATGAGTATAACTTTTTACTTTTTATTTATCATTTTTATTTCATTTATGGTCACAATAGATCAATTTTAATTTCTGTTTTTTTTTTAGTGATGACGATTTGTCATATTTAACAAGATTTTAAAATCAAGGTTTCGAAAAAAAAATCAAAATATCCATTATCGTTTCGCATCTCTTTTTGAACTAGTTTAGGCCTGCATACACCAAATTTAGGCTGACATATCAAATAATGCTGCTTATTTTGGTACCTACAAAAGCTAACTTTATTTAGCGGAACAACGATAAAAAAAAAACAAATAAACTTTTGCCTCGCGAAACACCCGTCTTTGTCACGTGGATTGCATGATGTCACGTTTCTGAAAAAGTTTAAATTCTACTCCTGTTGGCAGCACCTGAACTTGATACATTTGACAGCAGTTTGACATGCATGATGGAGGGTGCATTCCACTTGCCGCTCACGACGACCACCACTCCCACGAAAGCCTACTTCAGCGCTACTACAGACTAAGTAAAACGCCACGGCATAAATTCAAATTCAAATTAAAAATCTTTATTTCAATTTAGGTCATGAAATGACACTTATGAACGTCAAAATATACAGTGAAAAAAATAAAAATAAATCATATAATCATAAAACATACACACTTCCATACTCAATAAAATATTTGAAAACTAAACATATTTTAAGCTAAATTTATTCAAAATAACTAATAATTTGTGCAGTATTTGTTCAGGAACAAATTTACGATCGGTGCAGAGTTACTGTTAAAATAGATGTTTTTATTGTAATTGCCTAACCTAAAAAATACACTTTTCTAACAATCGATAATACCATTTATCTTGAAAAAGATAAGTATACCAGTGAATAGATTTTATGGAATTCATCACTTACGAGGTTGAAAACGGAGCGGAAAGCTAGTCTCTAATAAACGCGACTTGGTTTTAACCCGTACATTGTCTGCAGACCTCATGTATTATTCACACGCAGTCGGCTCGACGACACCTGACATACAGGCAAGTGTAAATATGCTACGTTTGCAGACGTTTGTGTTATGTACGTTGCACGGAATACACGTTGATTTGGTATGTAGTTGCGAGTTGGCGTTGATTGTAGCATATTATGTTCAGATCTTCTAGTATTTTTGAGCTTTTCTTTTGATGAGTTATGAATTGGGTACCTAGCGATTCTATTTGAACAATCAACTTTTATATTGTTCATCAAAATATACGCAACGTACGTAGTTATAGTATAGCAATGCTCATTTTTTTAATGTAACATCATTATGCCTGACGTAACATCGTAACTGCCTTTTTAGGGTTCAACAAACGCAATACCGACCGACCGACCAACCGATATAGCACATCTTCAACAACCGCAAACATAACTTTGTTTTTCATACAAATACTATGAAAAACAAAGTTATATTTGCGGTCTACAATATATTGTGGTATTTTGGCTTGGAAGTAAGAATTCAGTTAAAGTTAGAACCCTCAGTGCGCGTGTCCGACTCGCACTTGGCCGGTTTTTTTTAGTGTGGTTACGATGCTAGTCGTACATTTCGTAAGTAACAGTTTGTAAAACGCTTTAAGAATGGTAAACTAACGATTATATCAAACATTAATGTAAATATTTGTAACATAATCAGTCAAATAACTAGTTTAGTTTACCTATCTACTATTTTCCGGATCGGTAAACTAGAGAAGTGTACAGAAACTCATTCGGATTTGCATAGCACTCGCCTGCGATGCCGGTTTGGTCAACAAAGTTGAAGTTGAGCGCTTGAAACTTCATTTTACAACGTACTTCTGACATTGATTGAAGTTTCGACGAAAAACATGATTGGTTTAAGTACTTAGAATAACAGTTGAGAAGTATGCATACTTTTCAGTTAGTACCTATGATTTTTTCCACCTCCTAAGTATAGCAATCCCTCGTGACTATTTAGCACATTTCAAATTTAATCCTTTCTCTCCCATCGAAGCGTGATGTTTTATAGCCTTTATTCTAGCCTAGCCTAGCATTCTACGATCTAAGCTATAAGACACATATTTATTTTTCCAGATCGGTTTAGTAGAGATTAACGCGTTCAAACAAACAAAGAAACTCTTTAGCGTTATAATATTAATTTAGATGTTAGGCGCAGAGATAAAATGCGACACGCCGTTGACAGAATAGCGAGGTACATCAAATGTTCTCTCGTAGTAATGCACAATTCAGAGACTACTTAATGAGCGGAATCGAGGCCTAGGGCAGGCTGCCGGCGGTCGCGAAAACAAAAGAATGTTGTAACTTATAAAGAAATAATTTCGACAAAAAAAAAAATAAGCATTCTTGTTTACACCATAAGCGCTTTTCGATTGATTTTCCATTGCCATTGAAACTGATATCAATTTGATAAACATTGATCTAACTGGTAACTGCAATAACCACGTTGTGATATCAATAATTATTTTGAGATCCTTTTATACTTACAATAAACCTCACTGGTTGTAAAAAATGTAATCTGCTACCTTTACTTATTTCTCATGAGACTTGATCCTATAGTTGCTAGAAGAAAACTGAAATAAAGAAATCATAAAATTAATCCGAAACGACAGAAAACTAAGAGTAACATTCTTTTGAGTGGACTTGGTTCATGTTTCCAATCTTAAAAACCACTTTGTAAGTTTTGATAATATCTCAATGATAGATATCAAAATATTTAAAATCATATTTATGAGCGTTCCCGCATATACTTCATCACAATTTTATTGTACGAGAGAACATATTATTTTACTTGAAATGACATAGCATTCAATGATGTTTATTAATTAATTTAATAACTCAAATTTTGCAAGCGCAAAATTTAACCAAATCAAACCATAACGTGAGAGCTTTCACATTTTCCTTACTTTCATCGAATTAAATAATAAAGATGAAACAAAACACCGACCGTAAATTTTTACGAATATACGGGGATGCCGATTAGCCAACGTTACTTCATACATAAGCACATAAGCTATACACTTTTGTTAAAAAATAACTCTTAAAACCACTGAATAAGATACGACTTATTTTAGCTTCACGTGCTTTGCGTGCGGTTGTCCTTACATAAGTAATATGCTCCCACGTTTACTTTTTAAGTGACCGTTTCACCAAAACAAAACACTAATGAATTCATTTTTATTTCAGGCAGGCATGATGATACTGGCACTCCAGGGTGCTTTAGGGTACGGTGGACCAACAAGGTTGACCCGTTTTAAAATTAAAATTTAATATGGGAATTGTGCCGCCATCTGACGCTGTTCTATAGGTAAAAGGGTTTAGAATACCACATTAACGGTATCATCATATTATCTTACTTAACACTTTCCGGGGCGGTGAACGGCTATAGCCGTAAAACAATAGAAGTTCTATTGTGTCTGGGATACCGCGCTGGAAAGTGTTAAATTGGTAAAAAAATTTAAACGCGCCGTACAATAAGAAAGCACAGTTATGATTCCGCTTGCTCAGGCGTAGAGATGTTATCAACGCAAACCACTAGATGGTGCTGGAAGTGATTTGACTCACACTTCATGTATCTTCTTACACTAAAATATTGCATATTGTTTAAGCCAAAGACCCGCTACAGATGGCTTTCAGTTTGAGTTTTTGAAGGTCGGAAGAGTGATCTAATTATTGACTGAACAACAGTCATGCTATCCTTTGTTTTCACATGCATGCAGTAAAAACAATACATTGTCGGACGATTGTTAGCAAACAGTGCATGCATAACGCTTTTCAATAGAATACTCATGGATGCTTTACGTTTGAAATGTAATGAGGTCTGAATTGAATGTTTGCTTATTTGCGATGACTGGCAGTCATAAATTAAAGATATTAATTAGTATATTCACAATTTAAATTAAAACAAAAGAAGTGAAGTATCATTTCAATGGATCATGATCCATGTAAAGCTTTTTTAATGAAAACGAATAAAAAAAACAAAAACACTGCTTCTTTTGAGAAAAGAACTATCTACATATCATAATAATAACAACGCGTACGTAATTTGGCATAGAAAAAGGTAAAATATTGTGTTAAAAGCCTAAGAAAGCTTTGGAAGTTACGGAGAGTCTCTGAAAGACTTGAGTATTTTCATTAAAATATGGGTTCGGCTTTATTAACAATCATTAATTATGCTTTAATTTATTCTATTCCGTGAATTCAAGAAGTAATTTGTCTCTATATTAATTGGACTTTTAAATACACATTGAACACATTGCTTTGTAGACACAGCTGAACACGAGTTCTCCACGAAAAGTACGTCCTTACAAAAGTGACGCTTTTGCCTAGTAATTATTAAGGTAATCATCTTAATTAGTCAGGTATCAAACGACAGCCGGGCGCCGCATAACAATGGAATTTCTATTGTGTCTCGTTTACACATACTTGACGAGTTAATGTAATATTCTCAATACCTTCAAAATACTTATTAAATTGGATTACATTAAAGCGAACGTATATCGGCAGCTAATACTATTAGCGGATTACACAAGTTATTACGTACTATACACGTGTCATAAATTGGTTCATTAGAAGCTCGAAATATGAAATGGCTGTAATAGAATCCACCAACTGCGTGTTTGTTTAGGTAATGTTTCTAAAATGATAAACTAGCCATGTATTACAGGTATTTATTATAAGTATTGACTGCCTCGATTGTGTAGTGGTTAGTTCACTGGTCACTCCCAAGAGGTCTCGGGTTCAAAACCCGGGTCGGTTCGGAATTTGTTTCTTGAAAATACTCGGAAACAGCTCGGATTCAGAAATTTGGTGGTGATAAAACCCCGTGCTTCAGAAAGCATGTTATGCCCTAATTGGTCCTGTGCCTGATCTCTCATCGGCCACGATGGACTCACGCCTCACCGAATTAACGAAAGTGAAGGAATGGAGAGTGCACTTGTGTATTGCGCACACATCTGGACACTATAACACAATATTATCTCCTGCTTACTTGGCCTATCTCTGTTGAGGGGGGCTGCCATTACCGAAAATCGATAGGAGTTCATTATTTTAATACACAGTCTTTACCATAAATACTGCCTTCGTGGCCAGTTCGTTTTGAATATTCTTTCTCCATGAGGCCCAGGGTTCAAATCACGGATAAAGACAAAAGTAGATCTCAGGATTTTATTCATTCTCGATAGATATTATTTTGGACAGTGGAAGTCAGTAAAGATAATAAAGATATATTTAAATAAACATACTGTTTCAGTATATGTTTAGTTTGATTTTATTGATACTCCAGATACCTGTCAGCCGTACCTAATTAATAGTTTGTAAACAACGACGCGAAGGATACAATCAGTACTTACCTAAGCAAAGGTAATCTTTAAAGTGTGAGTAGATCTCAATTATGTAATATCATTTATAGTTTTAAAAAAAAACAGAATAAACTTGAAGCCTTTTGTAACCATTTTAACACTTTAGATGGGACAGTTTTGTTACTATGACGGTAGCTCGACCTAGTGTGGGTCACGAGCGTGGCCTTCAAACGTTAAGAATGGCTATTTTTTCCTCACCTTAGGCACGCCTAGCCTTTCAAACATTCTGAAGCAAGTATTGTTCCGTTTTTGGCTCGGGAATGTTGAAAAGAAAAGTTGTTTGTGCAACAAAACAACATGAAATCTTTGTCAGCTTTGGCGACTCAACGCTGTCAATTTGCTTGTGATCTTTCTTGTACAATCACAAACAAGTTATTAAACTTTTCTCCAATTCTGAAATATTTAATGACAAAAAAGCGAAGAAGGAAAAAATAAAAGAATGTCCAAAACAAATGCATCAATACGTAAACGTGGTCCACAAAAACCAGACGGTTCGTTGCATGTTTATTTTGATACGACCACCTTCACATTTCCTTTCGCCGGACTTCACTCAAGCTTCCCTGGAACACGAATTGTGAAATATACAACGATCCCTTTCACACGTATTCCGATCTGGAAAAGTAATGGTGTTCTTTCAAGTTACGGGCGACGGGAAAAGCTTTCAGTCTTCAGTCCGCGTTGGGGCGGCAAGGCGCGCGGTTGTGTTAACGCCGCCCGACCGTTTGCCGCGTATTTTAAAATACACGTTCGTGCGGACGATAATATTTTGCATGGCAAAATGGTTGCCATTGCTGTGAGAGTTATGTCCACGTGCTTTGCCTAACGATCGGCAAAGAACTATATTTACGGTACTGTTATTCAATCGGCCGATCTTGATATGTGATGGATTCAATGTACAAAGTTTATTTTCGTCGCTGATGCCGAAATATGTAAAGTACTACGCGTTATTTCAACCCCTTAGCCAAATAAAGACACGCTTTACACTCCTGCACCTTAGAAGTTAACCTGTTGGTCCAATTTAGTGACTTATTAAACCTCCGATATCAGAATTATATCATATAAAACATTCATATCTCCCGTAAATATATCTGTGTAGAACTTTTTTAATACTCAAAAACTTTTTCTGGTGTGAGGACCAAGTTTTTGAAGACACAGTGGATTGGATATAATAATATCATCGTAGTGTAGTGTTATGAGATAAGTGATATAGTGTAAATAGTTTGGATCTAGTTACTATAAAAGAAACTTCTACGAAAGTTCAACCGTGACAACGAATTTTCATTTTTATCGACGTGTCAATTCAAGGTGAGATATGACATTCATTTGTTTCAAATCGATGCATGTTGGTAGAGTTCAGGCTAATGAATATGAGTTTATTTTTTGAAAAATAATGCTTTAAATATTGAGAATACTAAAAACTTCAAAGGTAATGCTTTGCTCTCAATCAATAAAAGTTTCACAGTAACAATTTTAACATGTTATTAAACCTGTACATCAAAAGCCATGTAACGTTTATGTTTTAATAAATATTGTTCCTCAAACTATCCTTAATTTGATTACCCCATATCAATTCTCGTCTCGATTATTTCATGTCTGCTATTCTTATCATTTCAACGACCATGATATGAACAGGAGTTTCTATGTACGTTGCAAACTTTCTTTATCATTCTTTCGTACAGTAACACTGGCAGTTTAAGAAAGTTAAATACGTATCTGTACCCCTAGCACGAAAACCTATTGAATACGTAAACGTATCGAGAAATATCAAAATCCATATTAAAAAAAGTGATTTATTTACGTATCGCCAGGGGCGCTAGTTCAATTTCCATACGAATAGACATTTCTCGATACGATTACGTATTCGATAGTTCTTCGTGATAAGGGTACTGAATGTGTCTTTTCAGTACATATTATATAAGTTATTATAGCCTACTTGATAAATAATGTACAGCCATATTAATGAACTCTTAACTATACGTTGAAAATATCGACGTATGACATTGGGAGATATTGTAGCACACACAAGTAGTTAAAATAATAAATACAAGAGGTCCTTGAAACAAATAACCCTCTGCGATACAACCATACTTGTTATTTCCACTATTTTATGGTTCTACTTGCTATTGAGGGCTTCAAATGCCAAGGTTTGAGTAACCTTTTCCTTGAACGTTACTAACTGGACTGTCTATGAATTTGTTAGAATTTAATGAAATACGGTTTTGAGAAGTGTGTCCGTGTTTCGCCACTTTACAAACTAAATAATATAAATTCCACTCGTAAAAACTACTGTGTCAGACAAGGAACTGAACCATGTGTCTTAGGCTATCCAGGCGCAAGGTTATACCATTCGGCCACCGACACATTGGCAAGCCTGTAGAATTTTGCAAGTGCTTTTTTTAACGCGTAGGCTGCGTGACTTTATCAATGTATTTCTAGGAATATGTAGGTAGCACCTTATAATATGCTAAATACATTAAATGTTTAAAACTCATGCTGATCGAAAACGTTGAGTTTCATGATTGATTTATTAATCCGATTGAACTAAATGTCAACATACCTATTTAAATGACCAATCATTTGACATATCCATCCAATCGTTCACGCGTAGTAATTGAATTTCTTCCAGTCGCTTGCTCCCTTTGAATTGTAGATTATGTTCTATCGAATTTTAAACCCAAATCGATAACTATTTGGGTTTAATAATATCGAAGTAGAACATCAAAGAAGATGGTGATTTTAGTGGTATTATGATATTTTATGGGGCCAGATTGTCTTGAGGAGGTGAGGCACGAATAACTTCCTCTCCATAATAAAAAAAAGTTGCGGGGAAGGAAGTATCTACATACTTCTTTAATCTAATCGGTTTTATTAGAGGTTGTTTGATAAAAAGTCGGATGGGTGAGTAGGTCCGAGTATAAAAAAGCTTACACCAACTTAATGATTAAGTGATTTTGGCTTTTACAGTGGTTAGGCGTGAGAGACCGCCACCATGCAGTCTTGAAGAATAAAAAGTATTGGGCTGAAGTCCTTTCGATAAGGTTCTTAATTAAACGTGTGTGTACTTTGATACAGGATAAAATGTTTCGCTGAGATTCATTTAAAATTTAATGTAATAAGATGTTAACAAAAGCGTGCCTAAAAACATTTTATTATAGGCTCATTTTAATCGTAAAACATGATCAAAATATATTTACAGTTTTTCACAAATACGAAATAAATCACCCTATGCTATCCTTTCTTATGATGAAGACAAATGATGTTTTACGCATCAGGGTGGCGGGGATACTTGTGTAGAAATACTTATTTTGAGTAAAATGACCGGAAAAAGTTCCAGTTACTAAAGTTCTACGTAAGGTTTGGCTGCTGTCGCGGCGTCCAGCCTACATGATGAAGAGATGGACTGCTGGCCACTTGGACTGACAGACTGACGGACAGACAAATAAGGACTTTTGTTTTCGATTTGACTTTTGACTGGTAAACAATAGTGTATTGTTATTAAATAATAGATTCATTCGTGCTGGAGATTACGTATGTAAATAAACCTAAAAGATTTTAAACTTTGTTGCATTGAACAAGTGAAAGTTGCATAAAATCCCGTTAAAGTGTAAATAAACCTTTTAAACGGACGACGACGTTGAAGACAAGTCTTTCTTTTTACAAACAGTATAGCTGCATTAGTCAAAAAGCACTATATTAGAAACACAATCACTAAATTACACTACACACAAGAAAAAAAAGTAATAAAATAAAATAAACCGCCATCAAAAAAACTGGCCAAAAAGCTTAAATTACCAAACTTGTCTTCTATTTAGGAAAAACATATTTTTGGAGTCGGTGCATGATGTCAAACTTACTAACCATAACCTTAGTACATACACCGACTCCAAATGCGTTAGCAAATGCATTTTTAGCTTTTTTTGACAGTTTTTAAAGACGGTTAATATTTTTAAATACTTTTTAGGTATATTATTGATAATATATCATTACTTTAACACATTGATCGCCATGGTGGTCACCGGTGACCCCCAAACAATATTTTTCTATTGTGTCTAGTTTCGTGGCAGTCAAAGCTTTTTAAAGCTTGGAATTTAGGTTGTTTGTAACACTTGCTTATTTAAATAATTTCTGAAGCTTAAAACTTTAATAAATTGGCTCATTAAAAGAATTCGAATTAACATCCCATTTAATTTAAGACCATTGCTAGGCTGAACCCAAATGAAATTATAGTAAGAATTTGCTAAAAAAACGGTAACATTTTGTTTCGTGCCGTGTAAAAGAACTTGTTTTACGGCCGTTATGACAAGTTTTATGTGTATAGTTTTAAACGTCAAAATAAAGATAAGTATTTTAAAGTGTAGCTCGCGTGACCCATACTAGCTATTTCGTTAGACTGACCCGGTTGATGGGAAATAGACAACTTTATCGTTTCAATCTATCATTAAATAACGTTATTCGTGACGTTCAAAGTTCATTTTCTTTCGTATTTATTGATTCTTTGTATGTAAAAAGGTTTGGTGTCATGGACTCTTTGTTTTGACGTGAACTAAAAAGTGTTTGAAAAGCTGTTTAAACACAAAACAAATAAATCTATATAAATAAAAATGAATTGATGTTCGTTAGTCTGATTAAAACTCCAGAACGGCTGGGCCGATTGAGCTGATTTTGGTTTTAAAATGTTTGTCGTAGGCCAGGGTAGGTCTAAACGGTGAGCAAATAAGGAAAAATTGCGAGAAAGATAGAGTAAAACGACAATTCCATTTTCCCTTATAAAAGTTGACCACTTACTTTCTGTCAAACATTTGACGGTATTTGTAGTCTCGGTTCCACTCGAATTGAAGAACGCATTAAAACAAGACTTTTGAATCGACAACATAATATCAACTTTGCTCATAACATCATGTATTTAAATTTCAAAATAAAAAAATAATGAATGGGTTATGTTTGACGTTGTTTGACATGTTTGACGGGTGCCAATCTTACCAAATTAATGACAGGCAGGTATACGTTTTGCAAATACTGCCAACATTGTAATAAGACTCCAGTAGGCCTAACATGCATGACACACTATTACTTTCGATCGACATGACAAAATTAATCGATCAATGCTATTTTATCATATTCCCTAACATGCCAACCACTCAATTAAATGTCAGATTTGGCTCAAAATGATGAACTTGACACAATGACAGATTGACTCGATATTGCCCACAGATTAGTAAGAGTATATCTAATATTGGCCAAAGATAATGAATTCAAATTAACAAATATGTTCCACGGGGACTTTCTTTTCAATATTTTTACACTTTATTGTTTTTTGAGAGCCTAGGATAAAATATGGCACGACTCAGTCATATATTTTTGCTCTAAATATGTTGTTTTTTATTTGTCGTCGTCGCTAATGGTGGAATTTGAATATTTGTTATTTTTTTTTGTTATAATTATCAAATGCAATAAAATTAAGGATTTAATTTAGTAGATTTTTGGTATATTTTTTTTTTTTTTAGTATATTTTAGTACTGGCAACAGAATGTTACCGATTATGATGTAGAATTCGTCACATCTTAGTAGTATTTTATTACAACCTGGACAGTTATTATTTTTGTTCTGCCGTTCCATCCACTTATTACAAAAGGGACAATGCATTTTAAGGAGTTAAACTATAAGTTCACTATAAGTTCTGTTTTTACATTTGAACAATATTTTCTTCAAAAGTTAGGTGACAGTGACACTAACAGTATTGCCAGATTACTAAACTACTATTAGGCCGCCCCAACACGAAGTGATACGAAGTTCACCGGGTCATCTATATTAAATAGATATTTTAGAGATAGACATTTGGATCATGGAAATCGGACGGAGGAGGCGAACCTGGTGTGCTGTTAGGAACCAGCTCAGGTTCGATCATTTAAAAAACTTACTTCTTAGAGGACACGGTCGTATCGTGCCCCAGAGTCGTTTTATGTTTGATTAAAGAAAAGCATTAAGAGACTTGACTATATCATTTTTCAAAAAATATATTGAATTTTTAATACAATATTGTTAATTTACTTTGCTTTTATCTAGCGGCATATAAATCTACAAAAAAAAAAATATGACAACGATTGAATACATTTTCCTGTCCCCAACAATTGTTGTGTTTGGCAGAAAATAGCGGTTTCGAGCACTTATTAGCAAACTGACGACCGCTTAACGAAATGGCATATTGTGTCATACTGTGTCATAGAACTGGCAGTTAGTTAAATAAGTAAGCGCTCGCAATCGCTAATTTAAGAAGGAAAATGACGTTTGCCTCCCATAGGTACTAACCTTTAAACCTACTAACCTCTTCCTAAAACTTGAAAAAAAAAACTGTGACAATACATACATACAAATAAACATGATAATTCAAATTATTATTAATTATATCGTTGAATTAATTGCATAAGAAGATCGACGACATCAGTCACGCTCACACTTATATGTCTTTATTTTATAAAATGTAAATCCAATGTTGGCTGTATGATTAGTATTTAAGAAACATATAAAACTGTATTTTGAGAGCTGTGGATTTTGTTGCAATAAATAAAAAAAAAAAAAAAAAGGAACTTCTTTTCGTTGGCTATTGTTTGCGTCATCGTAATTTTCACGCGTTACGCACCCTAGCGGGGCAGTTTTCTATGTTTTAGTTTTGGTGGCCTAGATGGCGGTTTTTCGACACAGATGCGCTATGATCTAGAAAGACCTGTTCTAAATAGTGTGCAAGAGATTGACCCCACACATTTTATTTCGTTTCATGTGAAAACCCCGCTATAAGCCGTAATTATATTATTTTAAAAGGCGAAGAAACGAACACGTAAAATTAGTTTTGGTCGTGACGCATGGATTTTTACTTTTGGGGCAAGCAATGTATGGCGGGTCGACCGTGTCCTTTGGAAGTGACGAATTTCCGTTTTTATATCAATTTGTGCTTTACTTGAATTTTCTGTAGTTTTGTCATATTAATTCGTTTTGTTCGGCTTAAGTTTTAACTACATTTTACATAAATCTAAGTAAGTGGTACGAAGTTCACCGGGTCATCTAGTTATTAAATAATAATAGAACAGAGAAAAGATAAAAGGAACAGTACCATGCTCTTGGTGCAGCGTACCTGTAGCGCAGTAGGTGTTGGTGGTGGTGGCAGCGCTTTGTTAGTGCTAATCGGCACGATAGTGTTTGGATGTGTGACCATTCTGACCATATAGGTATAAGTGTGGTGTATCACGAGCATCTCCGTGCTTCGGTGCACTTTAAGCAGTTGGTCCCGGCTAATATCGGTTGATGTTAGTCGTTAAGCCTAGTCAGAGGACCTATGGGTAGCCTTTAAGACAGTAACGTTGGTAGTTTGCCTTGTAAACACCACTACGCCAAACCGCACTGAGCCAGCATGGTGAAGTATGGCTCATACTTGAGGAAAGGCCTTTTCCCAGCAGTGAAATGTTTGCAGGCTAACTTAACTTTAAATAAGAATTTAAAACTTATACACGGATTTTTGCAAGGCACTTAAAATAATAATTGTTTGCGTAAACAAATTTGCACATGAATAAGTTCTGACGTTTTAACTTTGATGAAAAATGTTAGTGTCTAGACTTTACCCAATGTGAGGCAAAATCTAAAACACGATCAATACCAACAAATGAAAACCTTTTCCATTAGAAATATTACCATTTGCGACTTGGTATAATGCACGAACGGTAAATATCATTGATAATTGTCCAATTACTTCGAGACCTCTTGGCTATAATGGTATTTTCCGTTGTTGTGAATAATGGTGATAATAATGGATAACAGTTTCAATGGTTTTGCATGTTTAATTTTACTAAAGTATAAGAAACAATTATTGGATGATCAAACGAACTTACCTGTAAGTGAAGTTCGATCCAAATTGTCCTGACTTCGTCGAAGAGATTTAATTGACCATGTAGTAGGCCCTGCTACGCGTCCATTCACTCGCACACAGGTTTAGCGCAAGAAAAAGAAGGTAAAAAACTATTATCCCTCCCTCCTTCCTGCGCCTCACAGCACTGCCAGCCGCCTGTCGCTCATTCATTTCAGAGCAAGGAGACCGATGTTCCAGATGTACAACATTGATTTATGGTACGGGTGGCAACAATTTTTGCAGAAAATACACGTACCTATGGGAATTGGGAAGGGTGGGAACTTAAATCTCTTCGACGAAGTCAGGACAATTTGGATCGAACTTCACTTACAGGTAAGTTCGTTTGATCATCCAATTGTCCTGCCTTCGTCTCTGAGATTTAATTGACCATGTAGATGTTCGGAGTAAATCAATGTTGTTACAAAAATAAGTTGACACCTCTATAGTTAGTAATCTTTGATTGTTAAAATGATCATTTAAATAACAAAAATGTTTTATGTTACCATGTTTGGCATTATGCACTATTGTTATGGGTGCATGATAAGTAATTTCTTTAATGGGAAAGAAAGAAGATATTTATTAGTTTTATTAATGTTAAACTCCAAGAATATGTAAATACAATAATAATTTTAGTAATCTTAACTGAAATAGGACGAAAATTTCTTAGTTCCCTTTTTTTTGGTCTGTTATAAAAATTGCAAATAAATACGAAATACGTATTGTTGAGACAGATTGCGAAAGCTACATACAGAAATACTTCTCATCCAGCGCCCTATCATTTTTAATGCACTTAACGGGCGTATTGGAGAGTCTTTTTGTCTTGCAGTTTTAACGTATTTTACAATCATAGATTTGTAAAAAATACACGCATGATAGGTATTCGATTACTTTTAAGTATTGGGTATTTATGTATTTATGCAGCTGTTTGAAATATATTCAGCCGTATACCGAAAACAAAATACTTATTATTCGAATTTTGAATTCTAAAGAAAATGTTTTGTTGTAATAAGTGTAAGATGATTGGTAAAAAAAAAATAGTTGGTTCATTTGTGGGTATATAAGATTTTAGATGTATTCATCGGTGTATATCAACGCTATTATTATTTTCTGGGTTACAATAAGAATACGATATTTCAATGAATTTGAAATATTATCGTTATCAAAACTTGAAAGCATTAAGGAAGTAGGTAATGATTGAGTGATTTAAATTTTTTCTAAAGAATCTTGGAAACGACCTCTGGGGGCGTTGTGGCTTTATAAGGTCATACGAGCGCAAACGATTTCTCCGGTAGAAGTTTTGGTACCACCTAAACCCACGTTTGCCTAATATTTAACTTATCAACCAGGCGCGGAAGTCTCGACATAGTTCCTTGTAAAAAACACCAGTTGGCGCTAGAAAAAAGCTGAGACAAAATTGGTATTTTCGTGTATTTACTGATTGAGGATAATGTTTTAATCAAGCTTATTTTTTTTTTTTTTTTTAGATTTACTAAAGATTTAGCTATGTAAGTTAGAAGGATATTAGATGGAGTAGAAAATCAAAATATTGAAATTATCTACGCGAAATATTAAACATGACGCTTCAGACTTCCAGCACAGGAATGTTCGCCGAGTATTCGATAGTCGGCGCATAGTCGGAAAAAAAAATACTCAAAAATATTGACTGGATAAAATATGTCTGAATTACTGAGGGTTACATAAAAAAAAAATGCGATCCTATCTTATCGATTTGGTTTTGATGAGATACTTTATTTTTATTTAAGTTTATATTTTCTATGAGTTTGACAAATATTTGTGACTTATTCTTCTTTTTTGGGGGTAATGGCAATGTGCATTTCCGCAATTATTGTGCCGCCAATGTATTTGTGTCTTATTTGGCTTCAGATGGGACTTGTTTCAATATTATGAGCAGTGTAAAATAAATCTTGATGATTCAAAATTAGGGTACCTATTGTGACAAGAAGTCCAAAAGTAAATGAATATGTCGTGTTACAACAAGTATGTCATAGATCGATGTCACCAGGGAACACTGGTTTTCATACATATTAAAACACCCTCAAATATAAATGATAAATAAAAAGATTCAAGCATTATTCTTTGTAGTAAATAAATTACTTTCAGGTTTTATAAATAAATCGTCGAAGTACTCGACGTCTTACGGCGCAAGAGTATAAGAACGAGCGTAAAAAATAACATTTGCAAAATGTTAAAACTTGGCAGACCATGATTGGTTATTATTTTGTGGTCGGCAATTGTTTCACCATACCTAAGTAATTGGTGAATATTAAGACAAGATTTCCTTTGAAAATTTATTTAACATAGTAATATTCAATAGTTATATTCAATACTTTTAAACATCAATTAAACGATACAATTCATAAAATAAAATAATCTGTTTTATAGTTAATGCCGCAATGTTTCCATATGAATGGTTTCCTAATATCATAGTGGCTTTGCTGGGGAGATGGTTGTGGAGTGGGTGTATGTGATTAGTTGGAAAAAAACTGATGATGATAGAAGATATTTACTCGATAAAGTTAATTCTTAAATCACAGAATATAGTGGGAAAAATATGCATAGTTTATATTCCCAATAACTCAAATTAGATGCTTGTAGTGCAATTTAGGTTTGATGCTGCGTTGCTGCCTTTTGTTTTAAAAAGATCGATTTTTGTAATTTGTACAGTACAGTACAATAATGACCATGTCTTTTATTTATCCAACCTTTAACGTAGGTGTGTAAATAGTGGAATAAATATAGCCAAAAAATATAAAGAATAATAATAGTACTTCAAACAATAGGTCATTCTATGTTTGAATTATTCTTCGGTGGTGTTTGTGGTGGTAAATGGTGAGAAAAAAAACAAGCCCATAAAAAACTAAAGTCAATTCAAGTTGACCTATGGTTGTCACAATTTTTTGTTGGCGGTGGCTCAGGCATCGCCTTTTCTGAAGATAATGGACACAGATCTTTATTTAGTTTTTCAGACTCCACATTAAGTACCGAACTTTGCGACGATTCAATCTAAGAAGCATACATGAAAAGTTTAGTGCATATCACACCATATTTTTCGAAAAATAAAATAGCATCTAAAACAATTAATTACCGTCTACCTATTTAAATCGAATATGACGGTAGTGCTACATTGATTTCGCAATTTAACAAGAAAACTCATTGGTATAAACCAAAAACACATTACGCTTTCCAGCTGGTTGTTGTTACGTCGGTTAATAAAATCTAAGCTGTACCGAATTATTAACTGAGGAGTGAAACAAATCTTAGTTGGATTTCAAGACTGAATAAGTACCTACTGTAAATATTCCACCATTCAGAATCATACAAATGCCAGTTAATGAGCAAAGCTCAATATTATTAGCATAGCTATTTAAATTGTGAGCAATAAATAAATGAGTAAATAAAATCAGTTTTACATAATTCTTATATGGACCCAACCATATGCATTGAGTAGAAAACAGAAATGTAAGTAAGAACTTGCTTACTTAAAAAATAATAATTGTCTTCTTTTTATACAATCCGTAAACTTCGATATTTAAGTAATGTTAAATATTTCATTTAATAAGCGATGTTATGTTTTCCATAGCATTGTCTAGCAAGACAAGTTTTATAGCCATTAGCCAGAAATAAATAAAAAAGAGTTGTAATCAATTGCAGACATAGGACCATAATATTGTGAGCTATGTAGTATCGATGTATACAGTACCGTTTTTAGAGCTTTGGGAAAAAAAATAAGGAGCGTGCACCGCATCGCAGGTGGCACTATACGTACTTATGTTTATCAGTCTAGGCAGTTATAGTGTTCTTAAGTCTTTCATTTTTAAAATTTCAGGTAAAAATGTACAAAATAAATATAAATTTATTAGATTTGAAATAAATCTGCTGCCACTATTGTTTTTCGGTGCTTACAAAAAAGTACTTAGTAAAACATATATATTGCTCCTTAGTGTAAAAGCTCACATTAAACTCAATTCCAATCTATGTCAAAAGATTGACTGAGTCAAGTGTTCGGTCGTGGTTTTACCACGAATGGAATACGGTAGCCCGTAACACGTAGTACAGCTTCAAGCTTAGCTAGCTTTAATGAAAAAAGACCTTACCTTTATTTGGTCGGATTCGGATTTCGAGCGCGAGACGTTGAAGCGCTAGGATTGTTGGACGGTAGTTCACCGTAACAAACAAGCAATTCACGGCGCATGGCGTCGCGTTGGCACAGGCAGGACACACTATGATGCCTGTTGGGGCTCGATGAGTGTGGGCGAGGAACGCTTCACACTGAGAGGCCCTGATGGCGCGTCGTCAGCGCTGCTTAACATTTTTAATGAAATGCCTTTGTGGCCCCATTAGTTCACTTTTTTCATTTGTCGAAACGCAATGAAAATAAGGGTAGGTTTATTGAAAGCAACGCATACCATACGTCTCGATTCAAGATAATTAGGACTGGCTGGCATCACGTGCCAGCTCGGCCAAAAAATTGCTACAGATCAATATCGCGTATTGATTCGGAGCGTTAAAATGCGGACTGGCTAGTATCTCGTAATAGCTCGGCCGTGAAGCGTAAAGCATGCATGTAGCAGCCACGCTGGGTTATGCGTTTAACTTCAGTTCACGTTCACAATAAGGTAACTTTCGTTTAGCACGAAATAAAAAACTTAACGGTTTTTTCTTTTTTGCTGTGGTTACTGCGTGCGTCGGAACGGCGCGCGCGCACGGACACGAATGAGCGACAGGCGGCTGGCAGTGCTGTGAGGCGCAGGAAGGAGGGAGGGATAATAGTTTTTTACCTTCTTTTTCTTGCGCTAAACCTGTGTGCGAGTGAATGGACGCGTAGCAGGGCCTACTACATGGTCAATTAAATCTCAGAGACGAAGGCAGGACAATACAAAAATTTCTTTGCACTTTTTATATTACTACCTTAAACAAATTGAAACAATGCTTGGAAAAATCCAATAAATAAATAGTTTGTACATGGAAAAATTTAGTGTAAATTTTATGCACAAAGAATAATTGTACATATGGCGGACTTAATTCCAAAAGCATCCTCTAACAGTCACTCGCTTGGATATGGCGTGTGATTTTCGTTCGAAAACGAATGAAAAATTAATGGAAACCACTCGAAACATAGACGTGAGTACTCACAAAATTGAGCTATGTTTTTTTTAAATCCTTCCTGTGTAGATTACAATTGGTTTCCATTCCAAAATATGACTTTAATTTAATGCATATCACACGCTATCTTGACGCGAGTGGTTCAAAAATAGGGCCCCTGATCAGAGAAAATACAGACGGTGCAAATAAAGTGATATCTGGGTGAATAAGGACAGTGGCAATAAAAAAGAGTACCTACTTTATTGTGTTTCATAAGAGTAAAAACTGACTTCCTTCATTTTTCTATCGTTTTGTAGATGTAACAAAACTATGGGGCTTTGCTAAATGTTATCAAAATAACCAATTAACAATAATTGTTTATTATTTTTAAAGCTTTAACTACACAATTTCTTTATGATGATTTTATGCAATGTTTAGGAAAGTGATCTTGAATTTTAGTTTGTGGGTCCAATTTATAATTTTATATCATCTTTAGATTTTGCTGCCTGGCATGTAAGAGAAAATATATATTTCCAATAAATAATAAATAATGTTTGCATTGATGTACTTTTGAAGCTAATGCATCTTTTGATTCCTACAGAGTCCATGCGACTTCTATGAGAAAGAGACGGGCATTCAAAGGACAAGACAACAAAATGGTCTGTACATGACTTGATCTTTTTTGTGGCTTGTTAAGAAATATCATCTTTGAATTAATGTTAGTAAGCGACAGCTTATTAATAGCCATGCTAAATGATTTAAACTGCAGTTGTGTTTAACTTATCATTTACTTATCCATTACATGTAGCAAAGGGAGTAATTACAAAAACAATTATGTAACAAAAATTTTAATATAAATTTATTTAGATTACTCCTAATAAATGTAAAACAAGGTTAAATATTACAAATATTTGTTTATATATTTATCGCTTTCAAGAATAGGCTACTAGTCAGACATGGCCCATCTTAGACCCTTTGTTGCACACTGCGACTTTTAGCAGCGATGCAGTTGCCATGCATCATCGATGCAGTCGCCAATTGTCGACCTTAACACACTGCGCTAATTTTAGCATCGATACAGTCGCGATGCTAACATTAGCGCAGTGTGTTATTATATGTATATATGCAACAGTAGTTGTAATTGCCACTAAATGTACCAACATATAATGCAAAACATTGAATAACATACTTTTATAAAATGAAATAAGAAACCAAAAATTGGGCATGGGCGGGACTACAACCAGCATCTTTCTGGCTTACCGGGCCAACTGCTCTTCCGATTGAGCTACCTTTAATAATTCAAATATGACACTGTGAGTGTTAAAAACATTTTAAACACTTTTATAAGTTCAGACTTTTAAATAATGCTGTTTTGACGTTTTTATTTTTGATAGAATATGTATAGGAAAATTGTCAGTCTGGAAGTTTCACATTCTTTCCATATTTGTGTCGCAACTAAAAATTACAAAATAGCAAGACAAATAAGTGGCTTAAAGAGCAAAGTAAAGTTACTGATGTTGGCTAGCGAGTGACGAAGCTTAGGTAAGTGGGAATGGGCAGGCCACGTCGCTCGCAAACATGAATCCTGGTGTAAGACGGCTGTTGAGTTGAGGCCATGGGGAGAGAAACGCCGGGTGGGAAGACCCCAAATGCGATGGAGTGATGATATCAAGAGAGAAGCCGGATCGATGTGAATACAGGCGGCTAAGGATAGAAGAGACTGGCAAAAAAGAAAGGAGGCCTACACCAAGAAAATGGTAGAGGCAGGCTGAGGAGAGAGAGAGAGAGAGAGAGAGAGAGCATTCTCTGCGCGGCTAAATTCTTACTTATACTTCCTAACTTCCTACCTGTCAGCCGAAATTGGTAAACAACGACAATATACTTACATCAAAAATGTTTTTTAGTATCCAATTGTTCTAAAGCTTTATTTTTATACATAACTAGCTTTTGCCAGCGACTTCGTCCGCGTGGAAAAGTGACTTCTTTCTCCCGTTTCTTACACATTTACCACTATATCTTTGCTCCTATTGGTCGTAGCGTGATGTTATATAGCCTATAGCCTTCCTCGATAACTGGACTATCCAACACAAAAAGAATTATTCAATTCGAACCAGTAGTTTCGGAGATTAGCACGTTCAAACAAACAAACAAACAAACTTTTCAGCTTTATAATATTAGTATAGATGAATTGCCCTCGCATGATAATTATAGAAAACATATTTATTGATATGAATTACCAAGACGTTACGATCTTTCATAGTTTGCGTAAAGTCAAGGCGATACAGGTTTTCAAGTGTTCCAAAAATAATCTCATTTCATAGTTGTGCCTTTGGCCGGCGTAATCATAAAACAACTTTATTGACCGCGTTGATTCAATGTTATTATTAGGTAAGCTCGTAAATGAACGTGTGGTTTTCAAATCTAGGTGAATACTCAAACCAGCTTTATTTTCATACACACATATACTTGGTTTAATGTAATAAAATTATCTTGTTTTGTGACCTCAATCACATTCATCAGAGTTAGGAATTTTATAAGAATTGTTAATAATGCTAGTGAGAGTACAGACACTTACATCAGATATACAAGGTTTGGCCTGTAATAGGATCAAAAAATTAAAATATAAGCTCTTTAGGTAACCAGTTATCAATTCTATATGGTTTTAATTTATTATAATAAAAAATAAATTTATTGATATTTTCTAACAAAATAAATCGAGACAGCAGTATTGCAAACAAATGTGTCCAGTCATAGAACTTGACATTTGTCATTTACTACAACGACTTAGCGATTTTGATATACATTGACTAGGGATTTTACCTTTTGATTACTATGTCTCTAAGCATTTTAGAGCACTATGACCAGGTCAGGGTAACTACGTATACTCTGTGGAATCATTGATTAAAATTTTGCTCCTATTACAGATCATACGCTGCGCGCTGTATAGTGCACAAGGTGTGTGCGAAAACAAAGGCACACTCTATTCCTTTCACTTTTATAGCCCGATGGGACAGCAATCTGACACGTCTGGAGAGAGATCAGGCGAAGGACCAACGGCTTTACGTGCTATCCGAGGCACGGGACTGAAACACCGATAAATTCCAAACACACACACACACATTTTTGGCCCGACCCGGGAATCGGACCCGGGACCTCAGGCGCAGCTGTCGCTTTCAAATGCGACCCTCTAACCGCTGCGCCACCGCGGCAGTTTTTAGATTATAACGCCGACCACCATACTAACCTTCCAATACTGAGACCTCTTGCACCGAAGGCTGAAAACTTTACATTTTCTGTATACCTATACATACTATCTAAGGAACGTGTACCTATTTACATTCTTGTCGTGCCACGGTCCAGTAGAAGTGTGTCAAGTGGTCATATTTAAAATTCTCTCTCAAATCTGAACAGGTTTTTCAAAGTAAATAAACTAGCTTTGTGCCTCTTGACCCTCCTCCATTATTCCGGATAACTGATTTAACTTTCACAAAAATGTAAAAATCTGAAGCTTGACTAAGGATGACTTTTCAGTAGGAAGTTTTCTAGTTACCTGTTAAAAAAACTAGATAACTTATTAATCTAGCTTAAAGTTCTATTGAGGCTATTTATTATTAACAGCTCAAAGTGCATATCGATGTCAGATATTATAATAACTAAACCGGTTCAATCGGTTTCGTATTCCCAAATAATATAGAGCAGACCCTTATAACTTGGATGACATACACATTTTTTCTTATAAGTTATTGGACCTGTTACTTAAAATGTCGCTCACTAAAATGGGCGAGTATGTTCAATTTAATATCGGAAACGATACGATGTGTCGTGAAAATTCACGAGGGCGTACCGGCGATAAATCTTCAAGTAGTGGAGGTAATATTCATTTCATTCATTCATAATAATCATTCAAGTAGGCTCACAGTCTCACACTACGTAGGGTCCTAGGCCGTCAAAATAAAGTAGGTACAAACTACAGTTTTAATATCTATTACTTTTTAATTCAGATATCTTCACCAAAAGTCATCATCTATTTTTGATTTTTTTTTTTGGTAAGTAGAACAGTACCTATTTACTGATTTTATCAATATTTCTAGGTCTTTCTAAAGTTGGTTATTTTATTTGATAGTGAGTTTAACGGGGTTTTATTAAGTTCGTTCTGTTTGTGCTATCTATAATATTGCTTGATATGATATTTTTATATAAACGTTTCGCAACGTTCGTAAACGAAAGTTCCTTTCATACAACGATCGTAATTGGTCAATAACTAGTAGAGATGTGCCGACTATGACTTTGGCCGACTAGCCGACTGGCCGACTAGTCGGCAGCAAAATGGCCGACTAGTCGGCCGACTAGTCGGCTAGGCCGATCATTACTTTCGGTAAAATCCGGGTGAAGTCGGAAATGTTCGTGAGCGCGCTCTCGGTTCGTAGAATTGGCGCGCGGCCGGCGCCGCTTTGAAAAACTTTAGTCTTTATTGCCATTTTTTGATTAATGATGAGTAGTACATTGTTTTGTTTGATAGCTAGATTCTAATTAAGCTATAGTATAATAGTTATTTTATGTTGTTGTTAATTTTACTTGATCTCTAGATCTCAGTACAATTTATTATATTGAAATAGGAACTTGTTTTATATGTATAATATACAAAGTGCACATAGAACAACTTCCTATTTCTAGGTTGTAGTGTAAAGTAAACCTACCTACTTATTTCTAATATTTTGTTAAAAAAGTTTGTTGATCCAATTGATACTTACTTACTATACTTAGATACTTCTAGTATTGTTTTATTTTATTAATTTTGAGATTGAATAACTTGGGGATGTCAAAGGAAGAGTTCCTATTTAAATTTGCTACCAATTATTAAATTGTATTATAAACTGAAACTGTGATTCTTATAATAAAAAATAACAAGAGTAAAGATACAACTTCATTTCAACCACTCTATTTTTTAAGCATATTAACATGAGTGAGAAGCGGGCCGACTAGTCGGCGGATTTAGCCGACTAGTCGCCGACTAATCGCCGACTACAAAAATGGCCGACTAGTCGGCTTTACCGACTAGTCGGCGACTAGTCGGTACATCTCTAATAACTAGTTATATAGGCATATTTTAGGATTACGAAAAAAAAAACGATGCATACATTTTTTAAGACTGTTTTTTTTTGCTTGGCCAATATTGTAAAACATCTTTTTATAACACTAATAAAGATTAACGACGGATGATGTGATGTTGTTGATGTCTTAGTTTTCAACGATGAATTACCTATTTAAGTGGCGAATTTTGTGTTTATCCGATTCTAAAATAGATCAGTTCGTTAAAAAGGAATGTAACGACTGCTTACAATATTTGTCAAGCAAAAAAGAACAGACTTTAACTAAGTATTTTAACGCGATGACTTAACTTGCGAATTCTTAAGCACATCTCAAGCCAGAGGTCAACAATGGATGGAGACGTGACCAACATAATACAAAATTGGAATATGGAAACTCAAGTTCCGTCGCGAGGATGGGTGTAATATGGCAGAGTGGGCACTTCTGAAGGATCCATAGCATGTTTCAGAACTGTTTAAAGTGTAAGATAGCAATAATATTTTCGGTCGCTTAACTTTTAGCAACAAGAGATATCTAGATTGAAGATATACAATCTGCTTACACAACATCTAATGAAACGCGACGTTTATATGCTTTTCATAATTATTACAGTCCATCCCATTGTGCCTTTCATGAAATATCTGATACAATATTTCATAAATTAAATAAGGCTGACGACTTTTAAAAAAAAACACAATAATAATACCGTTGAGTGACATCACTATAATAAACGTAAATTGATAAAGCAACCTAACTCTTAAATCTCCTGTCAAATATATAAAAAATATATTGAGTAATCATTTATTTGAGTTATGTGAACCAGAACGGCAAAGTTCGAAATACACTTGAGACTTCTTGAGAAATAATGATTGAGATTTTGGACATTCTTCACTCGAGTACCATAAATTTCTGCACGAATAAATAAATCGAATACGCAATGTAAGGCGTAGGTAGGAATTGCCTTTAAGGACCTTTTTTGTTTTTATAGTTTTTTGTCACCATACAAACTTAATAATATAAATTGCACTGGTAAAAAGCAACTGTGACTCTGTGACAGACGAGGAATTGAACCCCGTGTCATACGCTATCCGGGCGTATCCCTATACCACTCGGCCACCGTCACATTAACAAGCCTGTTGAATTTTGAATTTTTAAGGACCTTATCAATATCAACAACTTTTACTTCTTGTCTCGGTCGAAATCTATTCATTTTTTGTTTTAAAAAATAAATTTTAAATTTAAATTTAATTAGAAATAAGTTTGATTGTGGTTTTAAAAACCGCTTAGATTATGCAGGTACTATATATAAATTTTGACTCGATTAAAGTATTAGTAATAAATTTAAGTAACTAAGGGCTGATTTTTCAAAAGTCAGATAAGAAATATTCGTCGAACAAAATATAATATGGCTTATTTGAAAACGTCACCTAACTGTCAGCAATCGTACGAAACTGTCAGTTTTTAAAATCAGTTACTTTATAATTTATCAATCTGATATGTAAGTTTTATCTAACCATTGAAAAATCAGCCCTAAATAGAACTCAAAAAACAATAAATTAAAAATTATAGAGAGTCCTTCCCTTAAAGTTTACAACCATTTCAATGTTCTTTGGTACGCTCGATACTATATTGCGATACCAAAGGTTTCATACGCCCTAGAAACATGAAAAAAAAGCCAGCGGATGACACTGACTAATTAATAAATAATGTTGTTTTATATGTTCAATATTATTTTGGTCACAAAAAAACAATTCCTTGATTATTTTGTGATGTAAGTCACTTTTTTGGGTATGACTCCCATCACATTGTGTACTTTGTGATTCATGTTGTAGCTTTTATCCTCAGTGTTATACAATCAACGGTTATATCACTCACACTCTTCATTCATCATGACATGATGTATGTAACGTCAAATTAATGACTGGATTATTATAAAGTGGCTTCATGTAACACGTTTGTGCATTTCAGTTATACGCGTTGTAATGCCAACATCAGTAATAATGAGGGTAATGGATGTATGGCCCAACGTATGAGTGACTAGTGGCTTAAAAATTTTCATTGGGGCAAAATATTAAAACAGTGAGTACTACAAATTCTCGCGTGATTGTTAAAAACTCAAAAAAGGTAAGTATATTTTAAAAAGTGAAAAGACTTTCAGAAGCATTTTTCAGGACAAAAGATAAGGTGAACTTTAAAAATCTGTCAAAAAAGCTCAACTACTTAATATCACTGTTAACACTATGAAACAAAAAATATAATAGTACTAATTCCCTAGTCTTAGCTTACTTAGAGGTTCTTATTTCTTTACGATAGCTAAATCAATTAAATAGATACCTACTACTATTCTTGAAATAGAGCTTGCACCGCTCAATTGACGAACAACGCAATTGCTACTAAACAAATATTCTACAACTGAAGAGTTTATTTATTTGAACGCGCTGAATATAGTACTGAGTATCCATTTTTTAATGTTCAAAAGCTTATTCATCGAAAAATGCTAAATAATATTTTGTGAAAATATTTTAAACGAGCGGATGAAGTCACGGAGCTTCGCTTGTAATCAATGAACACACTCAAATCCCTCTAATACGCTCTAATGAACCACTGTCATGTGTGTGCTTGGATTTAAAACATGAATCCCGTAGCCCGGTCCCGACTGGTATAAATTACGCTCGCGCACCAGACATAAGCCTGTAAATCTGCCTTTTAGTAAAACAGCCGTTGATTAAGCGTTTTCCTACGTAATTTCAGGCATAATTATTTTCGTGACGTTACGCGATTGTGAGGAACATAAAGGGAAATGTTGAAGGCATCACCAACGTAAGTGTTATGTTAAGTATAAAGATTTCTTTGATACATTTTGGAGTGCATCGACTTACTATAACAACATTGTAAGTAGATGATTGATATAATCATGAATCGTTTGATATTAAGTTTGTAAAAAAACACTTATTGAAGGTACGATATCTGAATATATATGCTCTTCAAATAATCTGCTTAATGAGATAATAAACATCGCATAATAGTTTACACACATTAACATAAATTCTGTCACGTAAGTCTCTTACATAATTATATTTATTCTGTAGGTATTTTTATAAACGTTCATAATGTATAAGGAAAAAGTGGATGAATAATTAAAAATTTAATACATCTGGGACCGGACCTCAATTTTGCTTAATTAAAACTAAGCTTGCCTTTATTAACAAAGATGATAAAAAAATGGCCTTCAAAGTCAGACCTATAAAGAAAGTATGTGACAATATTTTTTTTTTGCACGACTGGCCTAAACAAAAATACAATATGGTGTAGATAGAATCATGACTTTGTTTTATAATTGTGTATGTAAATAAAAAAAATAACAAAGCTATCAATGCAGAATGTCCCCCCTCCCCTTCCACCTAACTTTTGAACTAAGAGAGAAAAAAAATTTGAAAAAATATATGATGTTGATGTCAACAATAACTTACAACGAAAATTAGTTTAAATGAGATCAAACCAGTAGTTTTTGAGATATTGCACATTTTTATCAACCGCAAATATAACTTTGTCTTTCATACAAACACTATAAAAAACAAAGTTATTTTTGCTGTTAAAAATGATTGTGATATTTTCGTTAGGTGGAAGTAAGTGGACCCCGAATTTAGTTAAAGGGTGGTACGGAACTCAGTGCGCTGGTCCGACTCGCGCTTGGCCGGTTGTTATTTAAAGCTGCTTTGATACGGAAAGTTGTGCGTGCGTATTATGCTCCTTCGTTTAGTGTTCAAACTGTATAGTCGCTATATTTAATCGTCACCGACACAGTTATAAAATAGTATCATAAAATCTATTTTAATCTCCTATTTATTTTTCGCTGTGTGATCGCAGACGTTAAATATCAAGGTGATGTGTATATTTTATTGCGGAAAACTAAATTCAAATAAAAACAAGGTCAAGTGATTGATAAATTTTCTTACGTAAATGTACTCTGAATTTTTAAAATTAATGGGTTATTTTTTGTATAAAATAGGGGAATTCAAGTATTAGTGGTACAAATTACACCAGATATTTTATACCTCTATTCATATCCAGTAAAATATTTAAACATAAAAAGGTTGCTTAAAATAACATCTTTGAAATGTATTCATGAATCGAAATAAACATTAACTTTTCAACAATAGATAAGGTAGTCTGACAACATATGTATTTGTGTATTTTAGATACCTTATCCAGTTGTTGTAGCAAAGAACAAAACCTATTATTTGTTGGTATAAGAAGTGTGTCTTTATCATAAGACAAGCTTTTGCCCGCGACTTCGTCCGCGTGGAATAGTGACTTTTTTCTCCCGTTTTTTACACATTTACCACTATATCTTTGCTCCTATTAGTCGTAGCGTGATGTAATATAGCCTATAGCCTTCCTCGATAATTGGACTATCCAACACAAAAAGAATTATTCAATTCGAACCAGTAGTTTCGGAGATTAGTGCGTTCAAACAAACAAACAAACAAACAAACAAACTCTTCAGCTTTATAATATTAGTATAGATTATTTGCCCTTTTCTTTTATTTTCTTGTGTTTGACTCGGTGTTTTGTCTGTTTGGTATCAAAGGTCGCTTTGACAACGCGTTAACATCGTTTTACCTAGAAAACGGTTAAAAATGTAAAAGGTTTCAGGGAAACAATAATAAAGGTTTTTATTTAAAGTTATTAGGATATAGTTATTATTAAAACTGCAAATCTTCCTAAGAATAAATAAAATAAAAAAAATAATAAAAAATTATAGAGGATTCCGGTAGCAGTTCTTGGTATTCCAGTATTAACGTTTTTGACTATATAGGTATATTTTTAAGCATAAAAAATTGTCTAATTAATAATCGGTCGCATGGGGTTCACTTAACACTAAAGAAATCTAAAATGTTAAATTACCTCTAAAGGTTGAGAGAAAACTTAGGAGCAGAGGGGCCAGAAAGAGAAACACTTTTATATTCACACACACAATGATAAACAATATCTCACTGACAATAAAATAACTGGTAAAAAATGGCATCTGTCCATGGTAAAAAAAAACCGGTCAAGTGCGAGTCGGACTCGTGCACTGAGGGTTCCGTACCACCCTTAAACTGAATTCGGGGTCCATTTATTCCACCTAGCAAAAATATTACAAGATTATATCTCAAACGTTAGACTTTTATAAAAAATGGTTTGAAGAACCTCAACGTCATTTTAAAAGACCTATCCATAGACAAAATTTTTAGGTTTTAATTTCATGTATGGGGCCCCCCCTTAAATATATATATTTTTAACTTTTAGTACATGAATCGGAAAGCGGTAAAGATACATCTACTTACCAAGTTTCAGCTGTGTGATGCTAATAGTTTTAGAATAAAGTGGCTGTGACATACGGACGGACAGACAGACAGACAGACTACGGCTACGGCTACGGAACCCTAAAAATGGAAGTATACAAAAAGAGTATTCTATAAAACTTAAAAAAAGGTCTGTCGCCAACAACCTAGCCATAAAATAGTATTTTGCACTTTTAACGCTTCGTTTCTTCGAAAAAATTACGTTCCTTAAGTTGGTTAGTTCTTTTTTGTCTATGGTAAAACAGGCCTTTAGAATATAAAACAGCTTTCACGACTGTTGTGTTTGTTACTCATTCGTTTACGAATTCATTTGAACGGTATTCACACATTTTCATATACCTGGGAAATGTTATGTGTTTTCCCTTTACTCCTTATACACCTTGGCTCCTGAAATCATAAATCACCCATGAAACATGCAACGTGTTCTGTAATATATGTTGTTGCCACATGCAGCGAGTATTTATAGTAAATAATAGGTAGTATATACGCTTGACAAAAAAGATGAGTGATGGCCATTCTGATACTGTGTGGGCGGTAATATTTAGTTGACCTTTCACGCTTTGAAGACATAACGAAGTGATATTGAAACTGAATTGGGATAACAGAGGTAACGATCAACGATAACAATGAAAAACAGAGAAGTAAAAACAGTCCACTACTATCAACATCGTGATAAGAGTTTACTTGAAATTTAAGAAGAATCTTCGGAAACTAAGACAACACAACGAAATAAACTTTCAATAAGGCCGCGGCCCCATCTCTACGGCACGGCGCCGTAGAGATGGGGCCGCGGCCTAAAAATATTTAAATTGGGATTCCTCCCAATCTCAATATTTTTATATTCCTATTGGAAGTAGGGAAAATGCCAATAACCAATATTCTGAAAATCTACTATATATTGGAAGTTTATACGGATTTAACAAAGATAACAAGGATATCATAGGGTTTATTTCGCTTTCAAATTCGCAGACGGAATAATTGTTAGTTATGTTAACATACTTACAATTTATTGATCTTCTTCTTGTACTTGCTGTCCTTGGGCATTATTAGGCCTTGACCAATACTAAGAGAGTTAAGTTTTCTCTGAAGATTTATAACTTATTCACTTAACAGAGTTTTCGATTAGGCCAAAATGAAAACTATTAGCTCCTTTACAGACTGCGACTTTTAGCAGCGATGCAAGTCGCGATGCAGCATCGATGCAGTCGAAAAATGACAATCTTTACACACTGCGCTTTTTTTAGCATCGATAAAGTCGCGATGCTTACACGCGTTATCATCGATGCACTCGCGATGCAGAAGCTGGACATTGAAAAATTATGTAGGTATATATTGGAGGTGCTCGTAGCGCAGTGGTGGCAGGGCTTTGGTAAGTAATACCGCAGTTAAGAAACTCACGGCGCTGTCGGTGTTTGGATGGGTTACCATTCCGATCATTTTAAGTGACATATATCATGAGCATCTCGGCTATTATCGGTTGATATTAGTCATTAAGCCTAGTCAGAGGCCTTATGGCCTGACAACAAGGTTGGTCGCCTGCCTTGCAAACACCCCTCCGCCAATCCGCACTGAGCCCGCGTGGTGGAGTATGGCTCGTTCTACCTCATATTTCAGGTAAGGCCTTTGCCCAGTAGTGAGATGGTTACAGGCTAACTTAACTTTTTAACTCTATATTGGCGACTACATCGATAATCACCTAAGCATCGCTCAAAATTTAATCTGTTCATTGCGTGAGTCGCGATGCTAAAGCGCGTTTTCAAAACGCGCGTTATTATCGATGCTTACAGCCGCAGTGTGTAAGGGGTCTTAAAGCCTATTTGTTTATGTCTACTACTCAGTGGAATTTTAGTTAAATTCTAAACAAATTACATAAAATATCAGTTTGTGAGTACTAACGAGGAGATATTGTTATTAATTCCCTGCAGCCACAGTCTGAAACAGTAAATTTTGTTGCTGTGCTCCGTTTTCATAGCTATTGTTTTGCAACTCAGCTCAGAGAACGATTTTTGTCATTGTCGGTTTTGACACAAAATGAATGAAAAGAATTTCATACTTTCTGACTGTACATTTTTTGTCAAAATTTAAAACGTCAAAATGGCATTATCTGAGCGGCTATATTATAATGTAGGGTTTTGATAAGATCAATCAATTTATCTGACACTGGAATTCACCATAATTATATAAACTTTGACCTCCTATGCCAATGGGCGCATGATGCCGGTTTAATAATTAATGCTCAAAAAACTAAACTATTACACATTCACACACCTTATTTGAAATCACCTACAGAACCAACAATAATTGCCCACGAACACCAATGCCTACATTCATCCAAAAATCAGTGTAAATGTAAAGACATAGAATTAGTAAATGAACATACCTATCTGGGACTTACAATTGATACTAACTTTTGCTGGAAACCCCACATAAATAACTTATGTAATAAACTTAGAGCAGTTTTATCTAAGCTATCAATATTAAAATATAAGTTACCCTATCATACTTTACGCATGTTGTATATGTCATTGGCTGATAGTTTAATCGACTATGGTATAAGTAGCTATGGCAGAACATACAAAACATATATTGAAAATATCTACAAATTACAACTAAGCTTACTTAAAACTATTACACCGAATAAAATAAAAAATAAATATATACTAAATGATGTGGACCTATATAAATATTGTAAAGTAATAAACATATATGACAAAGTAAAAATTCAAATTGTGTATGAAAACCTAGATCAAATTAAATCATTACAAGTAAAAACTAGAAGCACCGGATTGCGTAACTTATCATACCTACCCAGATATATAATACCTTCATGCAACAATGTTCATGGTAAAAGAATGTGGGAGTATTTTCTGCCATCTACTTTAAATGAATATCCTAGCAATATTATTGAACAAATAAGTAATTTAGAAAATAGTGCTAAATGTATAAAAATACTTAAGAACTACATATTGTCTTTAAATTGTAACGGGTAGTATAGTGACTCTCATTACCACGTATAAATCTATATAGGTTTTTGTTGGTATTGAAATATGATTTTTTAATGTAAATTGTTTAACATAAATAAAGAAATAAAGAAGAATGGTGTTCCAATTGATTTTATGATTGCTTTTATAGATTTAAGAGCGCTGATTGCTGAAATAACATTGAAAAAATTACGATATAATTTTTGAATTATTAGCCGAGTTGTTTGCATAACCTCGACCTTAGTAGTCATGTACTGATATCTGATATCGTACTAACATTATGAATGTAAAAGTTTGCAGGAATGGATGTTTGTTACACACACAACCCGGCTCAATATGTGTGTCGTTGAAGTAGTTGACTTTTGAGAACATCCTTATCGCCTTATTGGGATTGAAAGACTTGCTTAAATAAATAAAAAATCGAGCGACGAGTTAATCAAAGCTTTGCTCAAATTTGCCCTTATTGTAGACAAAGTGACATGTCGCTTGCGATACTGATATTGCTTGCGATGGCTATATTATGAGGCGGGCAGAAGATCATCCTGTGAGGAAAGCCCTGCAGTTAGAGAATATGATAAGAGACCTACAGTAGGATCAGGCAACCGAGTGCAGAGCCCCGATTCATGTATTTTCGGCATCTACTGTTGGCATTCATTCTATTGTAACACATTGTGTGCTTAAAGTCAGCAGCATTGAAAGGTGACACGCCGCCGTCAGATAGCGAGGTACATCAATTTTACTCTCGTAGTACAACTGATGCACAACTCAATGACGACTCAATTAGCGGAATTGAGGCCCAGAGCTCTCAGGCGCAAATTGATCAGGAGACCTGACCCTAGATATACTAGGCATAACGGGTTAAAATTATAAGTTAACTTCTTAAATAATACCTACATTAATTAGTGTTTTGTGTTATTCTTCATATCAATTTGATATGCATACAAAAATGTGTTTTTATGTTGCGGTTTCAGCTAAACCATTACATGACATTAATACTGGGGGATTGATTTTTTATAATTTGATTAGTTTTTTTTTTATGTGACACTCGTAAATCAGTTAAGATTATACACTTACCTATCATGATACCTTTATCATAACTTAAAATTTCTTGTGTTGAATATTGTATTTGTCCGTGTAAACAAATAATCTACATTTTAAAGTGTCCGTATTAATCATAAAATTAATATTAATTATTATCCGATAGGAATATTCCTATCGGAAGAGAAGGACAAGCAAAAGCTGTCAAACGAAACCTATTTTGGATGGCAGTAACTAACTTTAGTATGTAAAAGTAGTAAAAAATGAGATTACCTTTTGTCCAGGTGATTTTTACCTATCTTCCTAGGTTAAACATATTAGTTTACCGCATGATAAACAGTCGACACAAAATATCGAACATGTTTCACCTAGTGTAAAACTGTAATTAACTATAGTCAATCACCGATCAAGTCACCTTGTTTCAAAAGCACAATTTCTCTAAAATATACACAATTTCATTTGAAATGATAATAAATCACATGAAAATAATTTTCAGCAAGCCTCCATGGGGCGCCGAACTGTTTGACAGCCGCCAAAAATGGTTCTGCTACATCGCATCTCGCATCTCTCTTTATCGCACAGCTTTCTCCTACTGACATCTCGCTCTTGTCGTTCTATTCCAAAAGAGATAATAATTCTATGGTATTAAAGCTACTTGATGTCGGATGAAAAATGTATTACTGTTGCTCTCTCTCTGAAAATGGTCTCTGAATGTGCACTGTTGTATAATATTATAAATAAAAATCCTTCACGATCTAGCCTAGTTTTCTCTTTTACGCCCAAATCCCTTCAAGTTATGGGCCCAGAAACGATCCTGAATAAACTTCTAGCAATTTCTTCACAGTTGTTCTAAATTTTTAGGAGGAAAGGAAGTAAGGAATTAAGGAATTCTCGTTATAAAAAAAAAACAAAAAGAAACAAATGAAATATGTTTATGCTTGCGTTGCATAAATAAATCAATTACTTGTATTAAGACCATAAATTGTATTTTTCTTTAACGATATTAATTTCAGAGGTTTCTTAGATCTTCTTATATTCATTTCTTTTATTTCCATGTCTATGTACCCAGATCCGATAAATGTTTTTTTGTATGAAACGTTCGCATATATTCGTCCTTTAGTAAAAGGAAAACTTCGTGGGATAACTCGAACGTCAATAGACATGTTGTACAAGTTATATACGCCCTGAAATAAAAAATAAAAAAAAAACTATTGAATATTTATTGCCTTCTCAATCTGGTAGAAGAACAACAATAAATATAAATAAAAACAGGCCAAGTGTGAGTCGGACTCGCGCACTGAGGGTTCTTTTAGTTCTGTTCTTGGTATTCGGCTACGGAACCCAAAGAGAAAATTAAATACATGCTTTAAGATAAGTGTACTATTGAAATCAACGTTGCCAATGCAATGTTACTTTTAAATAAATTAAGAGATTTCCTGAAATTTTCATCACTCAATTGTGTCGATTATTTCTATGGTCAGTAAGATGATTTTTATTAACATTTGTTTTGTAAATAAGAAAAGAGAAACCCGTTTCTGGGCCTGACGGCTACAGGCATAAAACATATCCCAAAATAATGAATATTTTTGCTAGATCACCCTGTTCAAATCTTTCCCAAAATGGCAATGGCCAATGGCAAAAATAAACCGATTTTATGTTGTATCATTAGTAGGTACGTATCGCACTATTTATGGTCTGCCCTGTCCACTTTTGGCTGTATGGACACGTCTAGAGGCCGTTAAACTGATATAAAAAATGATCTGTCGACTGTCAATGTCTACTCGCACTTTTCTTACTGAAATAGTCATAGTGAAATAGTAATAATATATTGAGTACCTACTATTAGATGGTCAGAGTGACATGAGTGTGCGTGAAACAGTGCGTTGGTATTCTGAAAATAGTGTAGATTACGGAGGCGGTGTGTAGCAGAGCCTAGCCAATCAACTGTGGTCAGAATAATACAAAATTGGCATGACTTCTGTTAATTTTCTGCGCCCAGTGTAAGTTATTACCTGACAGTTGATTATTTGTTATCGTGAATTATTGTGAGTAGTTGATTCCAATTTTTTAAGTACGCAAGGTACCTAACATGCATTTTTTGCACTGGTCCAATGTCATTTTTGTGTTTTTTGACGGTCCTGGGCCCGTGAAGTACAAAGGGAAAATTGGAGTCCAGTTCAAGTCGTAAACATAACCACATAACTTACCTACAAAACTAAAGTGATGATAGTGAACTGTGTGCCGTAGCCTTGCGTAAGATAGAGCTCGCGGCTGCTAGTTTGGTTGGATTGACAATCATCATACATAATATGGTATTTTTAAATTGTCATTTAAAAATACACTATTTATTAGGGGTCCATTCCTGTAGAGGATTTTTCTGTAGTACTTAGTAATTGAAATACTCGTTTATTGTTTTTTTTTATTTATTTTTTTAAAATATTTTCTTTAATTTTTTTAAAATATTTTTCCCGTGTTCTAAACTCGATTGACAACCACCCCCTTGAATTTGGCTCGTACTTTTTTTACACCCTGTATATGTAATATTTAACTGTATTTTTTTATATAATTTACCTACCGGCGGGTATGGGCAAGGTCCTTTTAACTTGCCTTGTCTCATAGGGGCACCAAAGAAGTTGTCATTCATCAGTTCACAAAAATTAAAATGCATCTCAATGAATCCTCGCTTATACATGTTTGACAAGTACTCATAAAAGAAGAAATCGACCTGTGAAATTGCAGAATCAATTAACTTTATTTGGTTATGTTAAGAATACAATGTATTCATCGTTACCAAGGCGAACGTTTTGTCATGAATGATTAAAATTTTGAACAAAAATGTGAACCCAGCCAAAAAACTGAAATACAAAAAAAACGTAATTCTTAGTCTATTTTAAAATAGGTACCCAAGTAATTTTAAGTCATAAATAAACAGGCAAATTTATTACGTCAAGCGCGACGTGCGGACTCAAAATGACTATAGAAAAATAATTATCAAAATGGGACCACTCTGTAAAAAGTTCAGCGTGCTCATTATCATATTTACGGAAGGATTTGGCCGACATCTTAAGTATCTAATGAAGTGACGGAAAAAAAACTTAGGCACTGAAACAAAAAACATTAATTTTAAAATACAATGACTTGTGCAATACACAATAATGTATTTTATATTATAATTTTTCGTTCAGGCCAATACAAAACTCGCGTGAGTCAAACTTTTTCGTGTGATAATTCGATTGCGAGCTTAACCATTTCACCTAAAATAGCAAATGATATATCCACACGTAAAAAAACTACGCCACGGAAGAAATCGAAATGCATAGAAATTGTGACCCTGGAAATCAAGATTTTTTTTTCATAGACAAAGAAAATTCGATCGGTGAACTTTTTTCGTATACGGACTGCACGAGGATTGACCCCATGTGAGCTGCGTTTCTATTTACCGGGCCGTAGAACGCTTTTAACTTATTTTTAACTAAGTAAATTATAAAAATAAAAAATACTCGTTACTCTGAATTAATACGGTCTTAAAATAATACTTACTTTGAAGTTCTTGTCAAGGGGTATTGTCGTATGTAGGTGAAACCCAACATAGTAAACGGGTGAGTTTCTTCCATACCTCTCAGAGGTCAGATTTGCGTATAATACATGTACATGGTCTATGTAAGTTATGTTTGGGTGCTCTGTACTTATAAACCGGATCTATATTAATTAAAATTTTAAGTAAGTCAAGGCATTTATTTTGAAGATTTTCAATAAAAAATGATCCGTTAAGCTCCTAGCGTAAGCTAGCAACGGATTTCTGTGACCAATGGGGCACACATTGGTCACAGAAATCCGTTGCTACTCCGTTGGACTCTACTACTCCGTTGGACGAAGTAAAAATTTAAGACAGTTGTATCATTAAGGTTTGTGAACGTGAGCTGTGGTTTTCATGGCCGGGTTTAACAGTGGTAGCCTTCCGACATGTAAAAAGTTTTTTTTTTCAGAAGCTCAAGTTGAAAAATTTTATCATTACAAAAAGAAAAAAAAATGACACCTGAAAGTGGTTGAAAATACGTTGGGTGGGTAATGCTGTTCATATATTTATGAATAACAATCAAACAAAAAAACTAACAATAATATAAATACAATATTTATAATATGAAACTATATAATAATATACTAGCGGCCCGCCAGCGACTTCGTACGCGCGTAATAGTTTTACTCCGTTCCCATAGATTTTCTACACCTTCGGTTACATTGTTCAAATTTTACCAAGGATCCTTAATTTTTTTCAAAATGAAATGTAGCCTATGTCAAATTGGAAGAATGTAGCATTCTATTGGTGAAATAATTTTTTAAATCGGCCCAGTACTTTTTGAACAAATCTTTCCTCTTTATTATATTAGTATAGAAGTATAGATATACAGGATGACTTTGTAAAAATTGGTAATATTTCCCTTTAACATATTAAAATGAAAATCTATTCATATAGAGTATCACTTTAGAAATGATCATTGCTTCAAATTAAACTATCAAATTACAGTTTAAGACTTTGTTTAAGAATTGAAAAATTGACTAATAGTAATATGTAAACGTGTCAAAAAATTAATCTGCCTTAAACGGAAATCGGAGTGATACTGTACGACTTTTTAAATGATATTTCATAACAATTGATTTTCATTTTAATATGTGGAAGGGACTATGAATCATGAGTAGGTTCTTAGTTTAAAATATTGCCAATGTTTTCAAAATCAACCTGTATATTGTTCATTTGTATTATATTTGGCTTATAATAATTATTGATTCTTTAATACTTTTAAGCTAAGTTTGATAGACAAGTTTGATTTTAGATCCAAATATGGAAATATGGGTGAACAGGAGGCCGATTTTCGTATGATCGAACTTCGTTTCGTGTGGTAATTCGATTACGAGTATCACTGTTTTACCGAAAAAATCAAGTAATATATCCACGTAAAAAAACTACCGCACAGTGACCCGGATAAAGCAACAACTGTTTTTTCTTTGAAAAAGAAAATTCGATCGGTGAACTGTTAACGTATACGAACTGCACGAGAATTGGCCTCCAGCTGACGTATTCACCACTTCACAGCCATATGATGTATTTAAAAATTATTTATTGCATCAGCTACGTTTAAATACAATATTGAAACGGGAGGTAATATATTTTTTCCGCATTTTCGGAGGGCTACTCAGGTTGCTAAGCCCACAGACAGAACTATAGCTGAAGTAACAGACCTTTTCATTATACAACTTTTTTACGCATTAAAGAATAACGCATTTACGAAAGACGATGGCTGACCTGAGGCCGTACTCTGGACACAAAATCCGATCCAATGGTTATAGCCATCCTTGTCACTCATACCAGGCCATGTATGCGTGTGACAGGGATGGCTATATTCATAAGATCGGGTTTTGTGTCCAGAGTAAGGGGGCAGATTTGCACCTGACTAATGGTCTATGTGGTTGGTGCTTGACAATAAACAAAAATACGTACTTTTTCGCCAACACACGGTAAGTCACAAACAAACAGACAAGAAATAAGAATTCCCAATATCACAGTATAAAAGGTATTCTTCATTTTATTAACCCGTGATATTTTAAGTGTTCTTGAAATAACTAATCAAATTACCAAGCTGTGCTCCGTATTTATATCAGCTCATATACGGCTCTGATAAGATCAATCAATTTATATGACAATGGAATTTCGCATTATTACGCACGGTCTACAATGGGATTCCGATTGATTTGATGATTGCGTATAAATATCCGGTCTCTAATGTTATTTCCATATCATTCTCATTATCTATATTACAATTATATAATTTAGTACAATCTTCGGTCGTGTCAGATTGCTGTCCCATCGGGCTTTGAGATTTATTATCCATGCCATATTGCATTGTTTAGTACCTCAGGTCTCTAATCTGTACAGCGTACAGACGGACAGATGGACATGCCAAAACTATAAGGGTTCCTGTTGAACTGCGGAACCCTAAAAATACACATAAAATGAAGAAAAACCTCCATAAAAATATTAATCTGTGCGCTTGTGTTGATGTTAAATATTACATGAATGAATGAATTCCTGTTCAGATTAAGAAATTTATTTTTCTAACTATATTAAGATTATTAAATCAGAGGTTTCCTAGATCTTCTAATATTCATTTCTTTTACTTCCATGTCTATGTACCCAGCTCCGACTACCGTTTTTTTGTATGTAACGTTGGTATATATTCGCCCTTTAGTAAAAGGAAAACTTCGTGGGATAACTCGAACATCGATGGACATGTTGTACAAATTATATACACCCTGAAATAAAACAAGTTGGTAAAAGTAAAGTAAAGCTACCCTGTAAGCATCCCACTGCTGGGCAAAGGCATTACCTCAAATTTGAGGTAGTATAAACCATTCTCCACCACGCGGGCTAAGTGCGGATTGCGTTTGCAAGGCAAGCGACCAACCATGCTGTCAGATTTTTTCAAGCCGCACATAGGGCCTCTGACTAGGCTACCTACTACGACTAATACCAATCGATATTAGCCGGGACCAACGGCTTAACGTGCCTTCCGAAGCACGAAGATGCGTCACTTATATGGTCGGAATGGTCACCCATCCAAACACCGACCGTGCCCTAAGTTGCTTAACTTCGGTATTACTACCAAAGAGCTGCCAACACTGCGCTACGAGCACCTCTCAAGTTGGTATCGGAGGGAAAATTGCATACATAGCTATCACATAGTACAGTGGTTATTTCCTTCTCTACATAATTATGTAGAAGAATTAAACAGGACTTATTACAACTAGTAGTAGTACAACTACTACGTTACGTACTACGTTACTACGTTAGTACAACTACTGAAAATTCTAAATTAAACATTTGAGTCAGTTAGTTTTTTAGTCAGCAAATTGAATTTTGGTAATAAGTGCGTGATTTATAATAAATAGCAAAATGTTGAAAAATTGAATTTTATTGAAAATAAATCGGAGAAATATCGCTCCAAGCACGTATGATTTTTGTTCATATGTCTTGTCTTTTTTTTTTTCATTTATTAGGGTCAATCAAACAACATCACAGTATTTATACAGTTGATGACTTAAAAAAAAAAACTAGATAATACTAACTATGATGTCAACCACGATAACCACAGATTACTTATAAAGTTGACTTATAAAGTCTTGTCTATATTTCTTTTTTTACACAACTTACCGGCGGGTATGGGCAAGACCCTTTTAACCTGCCTTGTCTCATAGGGGCTCCAAAGAAGTTGTCGTTCATCAGCTCACAAAAATTGAAGTGCATCTCGATGAACCCTCGCTTATACATGTTCGTCAAGTACTCATAGAAGTAGAAATGGACCTGTGAAATCGGTAAACTTTATGAATTAATTAAGTCTTCTTAGGGCATTTTTTGTATTCTATCACTCAATGAGTATGTTTCATTGTTCATGTTTTTTTTAAGTTATTAAGATCGTTTTTAAAAAAATCAAATTTACGGATATTTATGAAATTAGTATGTTTTATCGTGCATGAATGTTTTTAGAGTTGTAAAGATCACATAACGAAACAAAAAACACGATAGGTACAATACAATGAATTGCTTACATATTATAGAAGCTATTTAGCTATAGAATTGAACATTAAAAATTAAAAAGCTTTTAAATTAAACACAAAGGCCCCTAAAATGGCACTTACTCTGATTCTTAAAAGATGAAATAAGAAACCAAAAATTGTCGGTCGGACTGACAGCACGGTAGCTCAATTGGAAGAGCAATTGTCCCGGTTAGCCAGAAAGATGCTGGTTCGAGTCCCGCCCGTGTGCAATTTTTGGTTTCTTATTTCATCTTTTAAGAATACGAATATGACACTGTTAGTGTTAAAAAACATTCTAAACCACTTACTCCGATGTTTTTATCAAGGGGAATAGTAATATGGAGATGCAACCCGACATAATAAACGGGCGAGTTTCGACCATACCTCACAGAGGTTAGGTTTGCGTATAGACAATATTTATGGTCTACGTAAGTGATGTTCGGATGTTCTGTACTTATGTACCGGATCTATAATAATGTTTTTTTAGTGATTAAAGAAAATATTATTGATGATTTTAATAAATAACGACCCATTAGGCCTTGGCAGTTTAATACACACAAATACAAACTTTTTCCCCGGTACACGACAAGTCACAAATATACAGATAAGAAACGAGAATTCCTAATAAAACAGTAAAAAGGTTATTCTTCATATTATCTACACGTTATGATGTTGCAGTGTTATTAAAAAAACTAATCAAATGACCAGTGCTTGTTCTGTTTTTATAGCAACTCGTAGATGAGCTCTGAGAATCAATTTATCTCACGTTTCCCCTTTTGATTTGATGACTGTTTAAATACATTCAAAAGGGGCCCTGATTACCGCAATAACAATGAAACATTTAAATTATTACCTTAACGTCAGTAGTCATTACTAATATTTTATATTATTTGTTAATAATAATCGTCGGATATCACTGGATCTCGCATTCAGATTTAATGGACCAACGTTCATATGCGTGATGCTTTAGACCTATGGACGCAGTGTACAGGTCCATTCATTTCATTATCTCACAACAAGGATCCGTCTTGGGTAGCATCACAAATAAACACTGGTAGCTAGGTTGAGACGAAGTATTTAATATTATTAGAGTTATACTAATAAAACTAGATGTAATTAATATTATGACAATAGTAATTTATAGCTGGCGCCATGACAAGTGCCAGAAGCTGTGTGTCGTGTCCCATCCACGTTATAGATGGCAGCACCATAAACATAGCAGTGCGTAGCACAGTGGCGTTTCGCCACACTACCCCCCCACGGAGTAACATAAAAATAATTAAGTTTCATATAGACAGTGAAACAAAAATACCAAATAAAACTAATTACATTATAAAAATATTAACAATTTGAAATTTTACACTTTCACACAAAACAACATAAAGGTACATAAAGGTAACCAAGAACTTAATGTTACATGTATTTCACTAACTCCATTTTAGTATTTACTGATATAAAATATTTATTATTCTTAATAATATTTATTACTCCTACTACAAATTAAACTAGGTTAATTAAAAATATTTACATACTTAAATCTAAATATCGAAGGGAGTTTTAAATTTAACTGTTCGTCCAAATCGAGTAGTAACAGGTTTTCTGATTTCCTGATCTGCCACACTAGTAGGAGGACGAACTGAAGATGAAGGTGTTACAGGTAATGATGGTGATTGAATGTCTGGAACTGAGCGAAGACTATCAGATGTAATGTAAGCTGGCTTAGTACGGTCAATGCTAACATCATGCTTTTTACCTTGTATTTCTATGCTAATAACTTTATCAGTTCGTCCAAGCACTTTATACGGCCCTGTGTATGGCGGTTGAAGTGATCTGCGTACCGAATCGTCGCGTAGAAATACATGCGATGATTTCGATAGGTCTTTAAAAACAAAAGATTTTTGTACGGAATGATTTGACGCAGGTGTAGGACGCAACTGTGTCATTATGGACCGCAGATTAGCGATGAGGTCGTCTGAGGAATCTATGAATTGCTGATTTGCAGGGGCTAACAGTTCTCCCAGCAATCGTAAAGGTTCACCATAAACCAACTCAGCCACAGAACATTTGAGGTCATCTTTGAGTGCCGAACGTATTCCAAGGAGGACTAATGGAAGTGCACGATACCACGACTGTTGGTGACACATAAGAGCTGTTGGTGACACATAAGACCAACGTAAGTGTTATCTTTACTTCTTTACTAATATTATAAAGCTGAAGAGTTTGTTTGTTTGTTTGAACGCGCTAATCTCCGAAACTACTGGTTCGAATTGAATAATTCTTATTGTGTTGGATAGTCCAGTTATCGATGATGGCTATAGGCTATATAACATCACGCTACGACCAATAGGAGACCAAAGATATAGTGGTAAATGTGTAAAAAACGAGAGAAAGAAGTCACTATTCCACGCGGATGAAGTCGCGGGCAAAAGCTAGTGTTTAGTATAAAGATTTCTTTGATAAATTTTGGAGTGCATCGACTTACTATAACAACATTGTAAGTAGATGATTGATATAATCATCATGAATTGTTTGATATTATGTTTGTAAAAAACACTTATTGAAGGTACGATATCTGAATATATATGCTCTTCAAATAATCTGCCCAATAAGATAATAAAAATCGCATAATACATACATTAATATAAATACAAATTCTGTCACGTAAGTCTCTTACATTATATTTATTCTGTAAGTATTTTTATAAACGTTCATAATGTATAAGGAAAAAGTGGATGAATAATTAAAAATTTAATACATCTGGGACCGGACCTCAATTTTGCTTAATTAGAACTAAGCTTGCCTTTATTAACAAAGATGAATAAAAAAATGGCCTTCAAAGTCAGACCTATAAAGAAAGTATGTGACAATATATTTTTTTTTGCACGACTGGCATAAACAAAAATACAATATGGTGTAGATAGAATCATGACTTGTTTTTATTTGTGTATGTTATTAAAAAAAAACTATCGAGGCGGAATGTCATACTGCGTCAGAAATATTAACAAAAAAGTATGTTTTTGAAAGCTGCTTTGATACGAAAAGTTGTGCATGCGTGTAATATGCTCCTTCGTTTAGTGTTCAAATTATTTAGTCGCTATATCTAACCGTCACCGACAAAGTTATAAACTAATATCATAAAATCTATTTTAATCTCCAATTTATTTTTCGCTGTGTGATCGCAGACGTTAAATATCAAGGTGATGTGTATATTTTATTGCGGAAAACTAAATTCAAATAAAAACGAGGTCAAGTGATTTATAAATATTCTTATGTAAATGTACACTGAATTTTTAAAATTAATGGGTTATTTTTTGTAAAAAATAGGGGAATTCAAGTATTTGTGGTACAAATTACACTAGATATTTTATATGTCTATTTATATCTAGTAAAATATTTATTCATAGAAAGGTTGCTTAAAATAACATCTTTGAAATGTATTCATGAATCTGAAATAAACATTAACTTTTCAATAATAGATAAAGTAGTCTGACAACATATGTATTTGTGTATTTTAGATACCTTATCCAGTTGTTGTAGCAAAGAACAAAACCTTTTATTTGTTGGTACAAGAAGTGTGTTTTTATCACAAGATTATTTGCCCTTTTCTTTTATTTTCTTGTGTTTGACTCGGTGTTTTGTCTGTTTGGTATCAAAGGTCGCTTTGACACGTGTTAACATCGTTTTACCTACCTCTAGAATACGATTGAAAATGTTAAAGGTTTCAGGGAAACAATAATAAAGGTTTTCATTTAAAGTTATTAGGATATAGTTATTATTAAAACTGTAAATCTTCCTAAGAATAAATAAAATAAAAAATTATAGAGGATTCCGGTAGCAGCACTTGGTGTTCCAGTATTAACGTTTTTGACTTTAAAGGTATATTTTTAAGTATAAAAAATTGTCCAATTATTAATCGGTCGCATGGGGTTCACTTAACACTATAGAAATCTAAAATGTTAAATTACCTCTAAAGGTTGAGAGAAAACTTAGGAGCAGAGGGGCCAGAAAGAGAAACACTTTTATATTCGCACACACAATGACAAACACTATCTCACTGACAATAAAATAACTGGTTAAAAATGGCATCTGTCCATGGTAAAAAAAAACCGGCCAAGTGCGAGTCGGACTCGCGCACTGAGGGTTCCGTACCACCCTTAAACTGAATTCGGGTTCCATTTATTCCACCTAGCAAAAATATTACAAGATTATATCTCAAACGTTAGACTTTTATAAAAAATGGTTTGAAGAACCTCAATGTCATTTTAAAAGACCTATCCATAGACACCCCACACGTATAGGTTTAGGTAAAAAAAAATTTTGGGTTTTAGTTTCATGTATGGGTTCCCCTTAAATATATATATTTTTTTACTTTTAGTACATGAATCGGAAAGCGGTGAAGATACATCTACTTACCAAGTTTCAGCTGTGTGATGCTAATAGTTTTAGAATAAAGTGGCTGTGACATACGGACGGACAGACAGACATACAGATTACGGCTACGGCTACGGAACCCTAACAATGGAAGTATACAAAAGGAGTATTCTATGAAACTTAAAAAAAGGTCTGTCGCCAACAACCTAGCCATAAAATAGTATTTTGCACTTGTAAACGCTTCGTTTCTTCGAAAAAATTACGTTCCATATCTAAGTTGGTTAGTGCTTATTTGTCTATAGTAAAACAGGCCTTTAGAATATAAAACAGCTTTCACGACTGTTGTGTTTGTTACTCATTCGTTTACGAATTCATTTGAACGGTATTCACACATTTTCATTTACCTGGGAAATGTTACGAGTATGTGTTTTCCCTTTACTCCTTATACACCTTGGCTCCTGAAATCATAAATCACCCATGAAACATGCAACGTGTTCTGTAATATATGTTGTTGCCACATGCAGCGAGTATTTATTGTAAATAATAGGTAGTATATACGCTTGACAAAAAAGATGAGTGATGGCTATTCTGATACTGTGTGGGCGTTGATATTTAGTTGACCTTTCACGCTTTGAAGACATAACAAAGTGATATTGAAACTGAATTGGTTTAACACAGGTAACGATCAACGATAACAATGAAAAACAGAAAAGTATAAACTACTATCAAAATCGTGATAAGAGTTTACTTGAAATTTAAGGTGAATCTTCGGAAACAAAGACATAACGAAATAAACTTTCAATAAAAATATAGAAATTGGGATTCCTCCCAATCTCAATATTTTTATATTCCTATTGGAAGTAGGGAAAATGCCAATAACGAATATTCTGAAAATCTAATATATATTGGAAGTTTATACGGACTTAACAAAGATAACAAGGATATCATAGGGTTTATTTCGCTTTTAAATTCGCAGACGGAATAATTGTAAGTTATGTTAATATACTTACAATTTATTGATCTTCTTCTTGTATCTGCTGTCCTTGGGCATTATTAGGCCTTGACCATTACTAAAAGAGTTAAGTTTTCTCTTTATTTTTAATTTAAGAGCTATGCTCTTGTCGGTGGAGTTTTCTCCATTTATCTCTATTCAGAGCCATCTCCTTGACCTCTTGGTACGACTCGACGTCCAACTTTTCCTTTATTTGGGTCATATACGCTCTTCTTGGTCTTCCTCTTTTCCTTTTCCCTTCAATATTTCCCTCCATGATGATCCTTATCAAGCTATCGTGTCGTACCAAGTATCCAAGCATCTTTCCTCTCCGGTTTTCTATTGTTTGGAGTATATTTTTCTCCTCGCCTACATTCCTCAGAACATCCTCGTTAGATTTCTTCTCCATCCAGCTAATCCTCTCCATCCTTTTCCAGCACCACATCTCGAACGCTTCCACACTATCTTCCCTGATATGGACCATACTATCTTCCCTGATATGGAGTTTTATGAATATGAACAATAAAGTTTTCTCTGAAGATTTATAACTTATTCACTTAACAGAGTTTTCGATTAGGCCAAAATGAAAACTATTAGCTCCTTTACAGACTGCGACTTTTAGCAGCGATGCAAGTCGCGATGCAGCATCGATGCAGTCGCAACATGACAATCTTTACACACTGCGCTACTTTTAGCATCGATAAAGTCGCGATGCTTACACGCGTTATCATCGATGTACTCGCGATGCAGAAGCTGGACATTGAAAAATTATGTAGGTTTATATTGGAGGTGCTCGTAGCGCAGTGGTTGCAGGGCTTTGGTTAGTAATACCGAAGTTAAGAAACTCACGTCGCTGTCGGTGTTTGGATGGGTTACCATTCCGATCATTTTAAGTGACATATATCATGAGGATCACGGCTATTATCGGTTGATATTAGTCGTTAAGCCTAGTCAAAGGCCTTATGGCCTGACAGCAAGGTTGGTCGCTTGCCTCCGCCAATCCGCACTGAGCCCGCATGGTGGAGTATAGCTCGTTCTACCTCATATTTGAGGTAAGGCCTTTGCCCAGCAGTAGGATAGTTACAGGCTAACTTAACTTTTTTACTCTATATCTGCGACTACATCGATAATCACCTAAGCATCGCTCAAAATTTAATCTGTTCATTGCGTGAGTCGCGATGCTAAAGCGCGTTTTCAAAACGCGCGTTAGTATCGATGCTTACAGCCGCAGTGTGTAAGGGGTCTTACAGCCTATTTTGTTTATGTCTACTACTCAGTGGAATTTTAGTTAAATTCTAAACAAATTACATGAAATATCAGCACGTGAGTACTAACGTGGAGATATTGTTATTAATTCCCTGCAGCCACAGTCTGAAACAGTAAATTTTGTTGCTGTGCTCCGTTTTCATAGCTATTGTTTTGCAACTCAGCTCAGAGAACGACATTTTGTCATTTTCGGTTTTGACACAAAAAGTATGAAAAGAATTTCATACTTTCTGACTGTACATTTTTCGTCAAAATTTAAAACGTCAAAATGGCATTATCTGAGCGGCTATATTATAATGTAGGGCTTTGATAAGATCAATCAATTTATCTGACACTAGAATTCACCATAATTATATACAGGTCTACAATGGTGTTCCAATTGATTTCATGATTGCTTTTATAGATTTGCTGATTGCAGAAATAACATTGAAAAAATTACTACATAATTTTTGAATTATTAGCAGAGTTGTTTGCATAACCTCGACCTTAGTAGTCATGTACCGATATCTGATATCGTACTAACATTATAAATGTAAAAGTTTGCAGGGATGGATGTTTGTTACATACACAACCCGGCTCAATATGTGTGTCGTTGAAGTAGTTGACTTTTGAGAACACCCTTATCCATGCGACCTCATCCAATGTGGGTGCGGCGGTGGCTGCCGCGGAAAACCTCAAGCGGCGCTTATATGTAGCCCTCGGTGAGGGTTACATATTTGCACCATTTGGGGTTAAGACATTGGGTCCGTGGGGGCCGGAGGTGCGCCGATTATTTAAATAATTATCGGCGCGTCTAATCGAGGTCTCGGGTGACCAGAGGGCTGGCAGCTACCTCGGCCAGCGAATCAGTCTGGCCATACAAAGAGGCAATGCTGCCAGCCTCCTGGGCACCCTGCCGCCAAGCGGCGGTAATTTAGAAGACGTTTTTTATTTATAGTATAGTAGTATAGTATAGTAGATCTAGCCTAGTTTTCTCTTTTACGCCCAAATCCCTTTAAGTTATGGGCTCAGAAACGATTCTGAATAATCTTCTAGCAATTCTTCACAGTCGTTCTAAATTTTAAGGAGGAAAGGAATTAAGGAATCCTCGTTTTAAAAAAAACAAAAAGAAACAAATGAAATATGTTTATGCTTGCGTTGCATGAATAAATCAATTACTTGTGTTAAGACCATAAATTGTATTTTTCTTTAACGATATTAATTTCAGAGGTTTCTTAGATCTTCTTATATTCATTTCCTTTACTTCCATGTCTATGTACCCAGATGCCATAAACACATTTTTGTATGTAAGGTTGGCATATATTCGTCCTTTAGTAAAAGGAAAACTTCGTGGGATAACTCGAACGTCAATAGACATGTTGTACAAGTTATATACGCCCTGAAATAGAAAAAAAACTATTGGGTATTTATTTTCCTATAAATCTGGTAGAACAACAGCAAAAAATATAAATAGAAACAGGCCAAGTGCGAGTCGGACTCACGCACACGGTTCTTTTAGCTCCGTTTTTGGTATTCGGCTACGGAACTCAAAGAGAAAAAAGATAAGTGTACTAGTATAATTTGAAATCAACGTTGCCAAGGCAATGTTATTTTTAAACAAATTCAGAGATTTCCTGAAATTTTCATCACTCAATTATGTGTCGATTATTTCTATGGTCAGTAAAATGATTTTTTTACATTTATTTTGTAAATAAGAAATTTAAATTAAAAAATAAGACGTAATAAAACAATATCTTAATATGTATACGGAATATTTTACTGTACTTTTTGTATAATTTACCTACCGGCGGGTATGGGCAAGGTCCTTTTAACTTGCCTTGTCTCATAGGGGCACCAAAGAAGTTGTCATTCATCAGTTCACAAAAATTAAAATGCATCTCAATGAATCCTCGCTTATACACGTTTGACAAGTACTCATAAAAGAAGAAATCGATCTGTGAAATTGCATAATCGATTAAATTTATTTGGTTATGTTAAGAATACAATTTATTCATCATTACCGAGGCGAACGTTTTGTCATGAATTATTGAAACTTAGAACAAAAATGTGAACCCAGCCAAAAAACTGAAAAACAATTAAAAAATAGTTCTTAGTTTATTTTAAAATACCCAAGTCATTTTGAGTCACAGATAAACTGTCTTCATTACGTCAAGCGCGGCGTCGGCGCCGACTCAAAATGACTACAGAAAAAAAAACCGGCCAAGTGCGAGTCGGACTCGCGCACTGAGGGTTCCGTACCAACTTTAACTGAATTAGGGATTTTTACTTCCGCTTAGCCAAAATACCACAATATTTTGTTGACCGCAAATATAACTTTGTTTTTCATAGTGTTTTTACGAAAGACAAAGTTATATTTGCGGTTGATAAAAATATGCTATATTATTTTCAAAATTTCCACTTCCTTGGTTCAAAAGTTAGATGGGGGGGACGCCCATTTTACCACTTTGGAAGCATCTATACCTCAAACGTTAGACTTTTAGAAAAAATGGTTTTAGAAACCTCAATGTTATTTTTAAAGACCTATCCAAAAACCCCCCTTAAATATATATATTTTTACTTTTAGTACATAAATCGGAAAGCGGTAAACAAGATACATTTACTTACCAAGTTTCAGCTGTGTGATGCTAATAGTTTTTGAACAAAGTGGCTGTGACATACGGACGGACAGACAGACAGACAGACTTGACGAAACTGTAAGGGTTCCGTTTTTTGCCTCCGTTTCGGCTACGGAACCCTAATAATTAAATGTCAGAATGGGAAATGGATTATTTATTTATATTCATTTATTTAAAACTTGCGTAAATCGAACTTTTTCGTGTATTAATTCGTTCGCGAGTCGGCACGGATGAAATTGAAAACATAGAAATTGTGACCATGGAAATCAAGTTTTTTTTTTTGCTTAGACAAAGAAAATTCGATCGGTGAACTTTTTTTCGTATACGGACTGCAAGAGAATGAGGGCTACCGTTTTCGTACTCACTAGTTGACTGCCACTGTTGCGTGTGGTCCAGAATATAGCTTTTATGGTGTGTAATTTGTCATGATGGAGGGATAAATAATCAAATTGTCCATTAAATCTTAATATTACCTGCAATATATCGGGCATGCCGCAGTAGAGCTTTGTAGAAAAAGATGAGTAAGTACACAAGTTATTAAAGATTTACAATTTATTTTCTTAATCCCCCTTTTAAAACACTCTCATTCATTGATCCGTAACTAGTATTTGCCATAATTAATGGAAATTATTGCTAAATATTCGAAACATTAATAGAAATAAACATAAACATTTGACATAATCGGAGACCTCAAGCTACACAAGCGCTCCTAGCGGCGAATTCATACGCGTTAGCCCTCATTGACCCTATGTGGGCTGCGTTTCTATTGACCGGGCCGTAGTACGCTTTTCACTAATTTTTAATTAAGTAAGTTATAAACATAAAAATAGAGTGGTATTAATAAGATCCAAAAATAATACTTACTTTGAAGTTTTTGTCAAGGGGTATTGTCGTATGTAAGTGTAACCCAACATAGTAAACGGGTGAGGTTCTGCCATACCTCTCAGAGGTCAGATTTGCGTATATCATATGTACATGGTCTATGTAAGTTACGTTCGGGTGCTCTGTACTTATAAACCGGATCTATATTAATTAAAATTTTAAGTTAGTTGATGTATTTTTTTTGCAAATTTTCAATAAAAAAGGTTCCGTTAAGCTCCTAGCGTAAGCTAGCAACGGATTTCTGTAACCAATGTTTGCCAGGACGAAGTAAAATCTTAAGACAGTTGTATCATAAAGGTTCGTGATCGTGAGCTGTAGTTTTCGTGGCCGGATTCAGCAGTAGTAGCCTTGCAACACGCAGAGAGAACAATTTTTTAAAAAGTTCATGTTGAAAAATTTTGACATTTCAAAAAGTAAAAAAAATGACACTCAAAAGTGGTTGAAAATACTTTAGGTTACTACGTTTACGTTACGTTACGTTAATGCCGTTCATATATTTATGAATATCAATCAAACAAAAAAACTAAGAATAACATTAATATAATATTTATGATATGAATTTATATACATATTTAATATTTTAAAAACTTAGAGCCTACTCATGATTCATAGTCCCTGCCACATATTAAAATTAAAATCAATTGATATAAAGTATCATATGACGAAACGGAGAAAAATCATATCTAACACTTTAGAAATGATCATTGCTGAATAAATTACAGTTTAAGATTTTGAAAATTTACATATAAAAATATGTCTCTGCCTAAACGATAATAAGAATGATCCTGTACGACTTTTAAAATGATATTTCATAACGATTGATCTTGATTTTAATATGTGGAAGGGAAATATAATTTAATTTTATATCGAATATTTATTCATTTTTAATATGAATAATGAGAAGGTGTCTTAGTTTAAAATATTGCCAATGTTTTCAAAGTCATCCTGTATATTGTTCATATAGAATTATTTGGTATATTATACACTGCTCAACAAAGTCTAGGGAACAAGCCAACTATATGACTTTATTTGTAAAATCTTCTTTAAAAAAGTACTGATCTCTTTGAGGTAAATAGGTAGGCTGAATGTTTATCAAACGTTGTTCGAATTTTAAATAAAAAAAAATTAGAAACAAAAGAATTTTCGTAAAAGGCGGGAATCTTTCACTTTGATTGCTGTGTAGTGATACTGTATGAGAATTTTAAAGATAAAAATTTGTTTTATTGTTTTATGATTTTATTGAAAAACAAAATTAACTGTTGTTATTCGTAACTTTTGCGACTACGGCCATTATGTCACGACGTCATTTAAAGCGGGAAGAAATGATTAGAGCTGTAGGAATGTTGGAAGCTGGGCTACCCCAACGCGAAGTTGCAGCTGTGGTAACTATGTCAATCTATGTCAATGCACTCAGTATTGCATCGTAGCAAGTTCAATATCCGAATTCGACAACACGCACGGACACGTGACACGAACTGTAATGTTTAGGTTAAGTGTTACGAATAAATGAGTTGGAATTAGATACTAGTGTTGGTCACTTGTTTTACCCATCCTCTACACGCAGTTAGGCCACACACACACACACGCAGTTCCCACACTGGTGACCCCGACGTGATCCATCTCCGACGTGATCCATCCCCGACGTGATCCATCTCCGACGTGATTTTCTCCAGTGCATCATCAAGCAAGACAATTGCCAACGATGCCGGACGAAGCAGCTCCACAAAGCGGGTACCAGTACCAACCACAGCAAGTGTTGAATCCGCAACAGCAAGGAATGCAGCAAGTTAGACCAAGTACATCCATCGCACAACCCAGCACAGCATCAGAAGTCTCGACTATAAGCGTGACGGCGAGAATACCTGATTTTTGGATCGAAATGCCACGACTTTGGTTTGCACAATTCGAGTCCATCATGGCACCACAAAAGCAGGGTGACGAGTGCAAGTTTAACTTGGTCATCTCAAAACTAGGCCGCGAAACAATTCAACAAGTCAGCGACCTATTACTGAATCCACCGAGTGAAAAGAAATACAGCATTTTGAAACAAAGACTATTGTCATTATACGAGGAGTCTGCAGAACGTCAGTTTCAAAAGCTCATCGGCGAGATGGAATTAGGTGACCAGAAGCCATCACAACTACTGAGGAAAATGACAGAGCTAGCACGGAACGCGAACGTTGGCGAATCCACTCTTCACAGTTTGTGGCTGCAGCGACTACCAAGTTCCGTCAGAGCAGTACTAACCGTAAGCCAAGATCAGGCGTTGGATAACCTAGCCGCCATAGCTGACAAAATCATGGAAAACATAAGACTACAAGAAGTAGCCGAAGTCGCAAGCATAAATTCATTTCCGATGAACGAGTTAATGTCGCAAATAAACAGATTATCCCTCGAGGTCGCCGAACTCAGAAGCAGCCGATACAATACACGTGGCCGTGGCCGAGGCCGCGGGCGTCCATATAGTTCAAGATTCCGTAGTCGTTCCCGCTCGAGGCAAGCAAGAGACCAGAACAATCCGAATTGGCTATGTTATTACCATCACCGGTTCAAAGGTCAAGCACAGAAATGCGAACAACCCTGCGCATTGAAAAGCAAGTCGGAAAACTCTCAGTAGTGTTGACGGAGGCGGACGTCAGCGCTATACTTCCATCAAGCCGCCTATGCGTTACCGATCGAAAAAGTCGGTATCGTTTCCTAATCGATACAGGAGCAAACATATCCGTCATCCCGAGGACAAGAAGGTCATTGCCATCGTACGAGTACAAACTATATGCAGCCAACGGAAGCGAAATTAAAACATACGGCGAACGAACTCTTGACCTAGATTTCGGATTGCGTCGGCCGTATCGATGGACATTTGTCATCGCTGACGTTAAACAACCAATAATAGGCGCCGATTTCTTAGAACGACATAATTTGTTAGTCGATATGCGACAGAAAAAGTTAATCGATGGGGTAACAGGATTATTGACATCTACAAGTATGACACAATCTGACATACCCACCTTGAAGACAATCAACGCTAAGATTCCGTTTGCCGACATACTATCAAAGTATCCAGATGTTACGAAGCCATTCTGCGCAAAGGAAACGCCAAAACATAATGTCGTCCACCAAATCATCACCGATGGTCATCCAGTCGTATCAAAGTGCCGCCAACTATCAGCAGACAAGTACAAGCTAGTTAAACAAGAGATAGAACACATGCTCGAAGCTGGAATCTGCAGGCCATCCAAAAGCCCATGGGCCAGTCCAATACACGTGACGAAGAAAAAAGACGGCGGTATCCGATTATGCGGTGATTATCGGAAGTTAAACGCAATAACCAAGCCAGACCGATACCCTATACCAAGGTTATTAGATTTCGCATACCTTTTACCAAAGAAGAACATATTCACCAAAATCGATCTCAAAAGGGCTTACAATCAAGTACCGGTTGAAGAAATAGAGAAGACAGCAATAATAACACCTTTTGGATTATTTGAATACCCCCGTATGCCGTTTGGACTCCGCAACGCCGGCCAAACCTTCATGAGATTCATAAATGACATCATGAGCGGACTGGATTACGTATTCTGTTTCGTAGACGATATTCTAATCGCATCAGAATTCCCAGAACTGCATCGGGAACACATAGATGAAGTTTTGAAGCGTTTGAATGACCATGGAATTACCATCAACATGGAAAAAAGCGTATTCGGCCAGAAAGAAGTCGATTTCTTAGGATACAGAATCACAGCAGAAGGCATAAGCCCGTTACCAATACGTGTCAAAGCCATTGACGAGTATCCATTACCAAAGACGGTACGAGATTTAAAACGATTTCTCGGCATGGTTAATTTCTATAGAACCAGCATACCACATGCAGCCGTATATCAAGCGCCATTGAATAAATACATGTGTGGAAATAATACGAGACAAAATAACAAGAATATCGAGTGGACCGAAGAGACAAGAGAAGCTTTCGATCAGTGCAAGAATAGTTTAAAAAAAGCTATTGCGCTGAGTCCTCCAGAACCAGATGCTCCACTATCACTAATGACAGACGCATCTCAATCATGCGTCGGTGCCGTTCTCCAACAATATATCAACAAACAATGGAAACCGATAGCATTTTTCTCGAAGCCGCTATCACAAGCACAACAAGGATACAGCACATACGACCGCGAGCTATTAGCGATCTACATGGCGATATCTCATTTCCAAAGCTACTGTGAAGGACACGAAGTTATCGTATATACAGATCATAAACCTCTATCGTTTATGTTTAAAAATAAACAAACAGTATCGAAAGAGAAAATATCACCTAGAAGGCTACGCCAATTGGATTATATTGCACAATTTACATCCGACATACGACACCTCTCCGGAGCTCAAAATCCAGTAGCTGACGCGCTATCTCGAGTATCACAAATAGATTTCCCCGATAAGATCGACTGGAATGAGTTCGCCGCGCAACAAACAGCTGATCCTGAAATGATGCAGCTCTTGCTGAATGACAGATTAAAGTGGAAGGAAATTAAATTGAGCGACAAACAAACGCTACATTGTGAAATATCGACGGACGAAGTGCGACCATATGTACCGAGTATATTTCGAAAACAAATATTCAGTACATTACACGATGTCACGCATCCAGGAATCAGAACTACTAGACAGCTAATTCAAAAACATTATTTTTGGCCCAACATGAACAGAGACGTGAGTCAATGGGCCAAAGAATGCATATCGTGCCAAAAGTCGAAGATTACCCGCCATAACAATGCACCGATTGCGCAATTCCCCGAGTCCGCCCGATTTGATCACGTGCATGTCGATATAGTCGGTCCGTTACCTATATCGAATAACAATAGATACATTATCACTTTCATTGACCGATTTACCCGCTGGCCTGAAGCAGTACCCGTACCAGAGGTCACAGCTGAGATCGTGGCTAAGACTTTCTACAACACTTGGATTTCAAGATTTGGATGTCCTGTCAGGATAACGACAGATCAAGGACGTCAATTTGAATCCAATCTTTTCACCACGCTATCTAAATTAATGGGAATCAAGAAAATAAGGACTACCAGCTACCACCCGCAGTCAAATGGATTAGTTGAACGATGGCACAGGACTATGAAGGCCGCTATTATGGCGCGAGGAAACACCAAAGATTGGTCACAGGAATTGCCAACCGTATTACTTGGACTACGAACGACTTTACGTCAAGGATGCGATGTGAGCCCAGCTCAAATGGTGTATGGTTCCAATGTCAGAATACCTGGAATTTTCTTCGATGAAAACAAGAAATGCAAGAATACCATCCCGGAATCTTTCGCCGAAGAACTACAGCGCTCTATTCAAAATACTAAACCGATTCCAAGCAGTCATAATAACAAAGACAACATATTTGTGTACAAAGACATGAACACATGCAACTTTGTGTTTGTCAGAACAGATGCTGTAAGAAAGCCATTGATTGCTCCGTACGAAGGTCCATATAAGGTATTGGAACGTCACGAAAAATATTTCAAGATACAATTACCTAATCGCATCGCAGTTGTTTCTATCGACCGATTAAAACCAGCGTACATAGTACACGATGTCGATGAACCCGAAAACGCACAATCTGCAGAAAATACACAATGCGAAAATACGCCAACAGCTGAGGGACACACGACACCGCATCGCGTGACCAAGTTCGGCAGAGTCAGCAAACCAGTTGTACGTTTTTCGTAATTGATTAATTATTTATAATAGATCATTATTCGTTTATCATCGATACAAGCAAGTCCACTGCAGAACCCAAAATCAAGATGGGAGGCTATTCATCTAAAGACGAGACGGTTATATCACAGGCCCAAGCAACGGCTAGTGGCGGATCAGCTTCGATATCCACCGAGATAACCAAGACCGACATCATTATGTGTTCGGTCTGTCTCATGTTTGTCATTGCGGCAGTGTACTTCACCTGCAAGAGATGTATGGCCCGAGGACGTAGGGCCGTAGCCAAAGAAATAGGGAAGATAGCGGAGGAGAGCGGAATCGCCATGACGCAGACTACAGCTCCTGCGACGCCAGCGACACCGGCGACGCCTGCTGCGCGACCTATGCAAACGCAAGCCCAAATAAACCCCGCATTTATACCGTGAGAGTGTAGTGAAATGTTAATAAAACATTACAGTGCAGTGCCTAGTAGATAGTTACTTTTAGCAAATAGGTAGATCATTTAAATAATTTCAAACGTTTTGTCAATTACTTGAGTTAGCTTAATGATATTTTATAAATTGTAATCATTTTTTTTTTCTGTTTACATTTTCTGTATTTGTTTGATTTTTTTATTTTGTTACTTGTTTCAAAGTTATTTACTTTCTTTTTAAATAATTATGCTAATTATTTTTAAAAGGAGGGGAGTATTGTGGTAACTATGTCAATCTATGTCAATGCACTCAGTATTGCATCGTAGCAAGTTCAATATCCGAATTCGACAACACGCACGGACACGTGACACGAACTGTAATGTTTAGGTTAAGTGTTACGAATAAATGAGTTGGAATTAGATACTAGTGTTGGTCACTTGTTTTACCCATCCTCTACACGCAGTTAGGCCACACACACACACACGCAGTTCCCACACAGCTGCTCTGAATTCTCACGCGAGCGTTATCTGCAGACTGTGGGCACGTTACAGACTTACTGGTGATGTAGCCGAAAGGCACAGAGGCAGGTATAGGGTTACTACGGAAAGGCAAGACCGTTTTTTGCAAAATGTCGCAAGGAGGCAACCCACCATCACGGCTCGTCAGTTGGTAGAAGACCTCCAGTCGCAGCACCAGGTTGCTATCAGTGACCAGACTGCTCGGAGGAGACTCCATGAAGCTAATCTTCGTGCTCGCAGACCACTAAGAGTGCCCGCGCTGCGTCATGGAAATCGAGGACGTCGATTATTGTGGGCACGTGAACATTTGCAGTGGACCGTAGATCAGTGGGCACATGTACTGTTCTCCGATGAATCTCGCTTCGGATTTCATCCAGATTCAAGAAGAGTGCGTGTTTGGCGGATTCCTGGTCGGCAGAGTCGGCTTCAAAACCCACAGGAGGTGCATCCCTACCAAGGTGGTACAATCATGGTGTGGGCTGGAATCCGCCTGGGTGGACGGACGGATCTCGTTTTGATCAGGGGAAATTTAAATGCAGAGCGATACTGCGAACAGGTAGTCCAATCCGTGGTTATCCCGCACCGACAAAATCTGGGCGCAGATTTTATTTTTATGCAAGATAATGCACGACCACATACTGCGAGTCAGGTGATGGATGTGTTCCGCGAGTACAACATCGAAGTGCTGGAGTGGCCTGCTCAGTCCGCGGACCTCAATCCCATTGAACACGCGTGGGATTTACTAAAGAGAAGGGCTTTTAGAAATCTCCCTCAAAATTTGAACACAGCAGATGAACTTTTTTCACATCTCTCCAGAGAATGGAGTCTTCTTCCACAAGAGACAATCGATAGTCTCATAATCAGTATGCCACGACGATGTCAAGCTGTTGTTAATGCCTTAGGGGGTCCAACTGATTATTAAAAAAGTCCCCGCATATTTTTTCTTAACTGTAATGTTTTAATTTTTAAGAAATTTTATTAAATTAAATTTCTTTGTTTAGTTCTGTAATACACTTTCTTTGTTTTTCATTAAAATTACCTCGTAATTCAAAAACGGAATCCTTTATTTATATACGCAACTAATTAAGCATTAAATTGCGCATCGATTGGTATATAAACTTTAAAACAAAAATATATAAAAATAAAAATATTCCCTAAAAACCTCCTGTTCCCTAGACTTTGTTGAGCAGTGTATTTATAATTATTGATTCTTTAATACTTATTTAAGCTACCAAGTATGATAGACAAGTTTGATTTTAGAACCAAATATGAAAAGATGGCTGATCAGCTGACGTATTCACCACTTCACAGCCAGACGATGTATTTAAAAATTATTTATTGCATCAGCTACGTTTAAATACAATATTGAAACGGGAGGTAATATATTTTTTTCCGCATTTTCGGAGGGCTACTCGGGCTGCTAAACCCACAGACAGAACTATAGCTGATGTAACAGACCTTTACATTATACAAATATTTTACGCATTAAAGTATTACGCATTAACGAAAGACGATGGCTGACCAGATTTGCACCTGACTAATGGTCTATGTGGTTGGTGCTTGACAATAAACAAAAATACATACTTTTTCGCCGACACACGGTAAGTCACAAACAAACAGACAAGAAATAAGAATTCCCAATATCACAGTGCAAAATGTATCCTTCATTTTACTAACCCGTGATATTTTAAGTGTTCTTAAAATAACTAATCAAATTACCAAGCTGTATTCCGTATTTATATCAGCTCATATACGGCTCTGATAAGATCAATCAATTTATATGACAATGGAATTTCGCATTATTACGCACATGTCTACAATGGGTTTCCGATTGATTTGATGATTGCGTATAAATATCCGGTCTCTGATATAATCTCCATATCTCTCCCTTTATCCATATAATTCTATAATAATTATATAATTTAGTACAATCTGCGGTCGTGTCAGATTGCTGTCCCATCGGACTTTGAGAGTGAAAGGAATAGAGAGTGCACCTGTGTTTGCACACACACTTATGCACTATTATATGTCCTGCGCAGTCAGTTAGTCATTGTGATTGGCCACCGTTGTCGAAATCGGCTAGGCTAACTATAAATATCTAAGGGCGCTGTTTTCAGAAGTGAATTGTCAATATTAAACACAAATCTGATGATTGAAAAAAATATGATTATTTTTTTAATAATTAACTTATATAACTGCACTCCCAGGAATGAAACTCCAAATACACTTCACCACATTTATTGTCACTTCAACTTTAAGCTAAAAGTGTAAGCATATTGATAATATTAGTATATTATAACAACATCATCCTTTACACTAAGTGAGAATTGAACTGCTTGGAAATTGAACCGATTAAGTTGTGTCGCAATACGCCCTCAGGCCACTCTATCGTTTGCAATCCCATAATCATATTAAAATTACCAATTAACGATACCCCACACGATGGGTTAGGCAAGAGTAAAAAAAAACATTTACTTTTAGGGGTAATCAGTACTTTATTTTACCGCTTTGGCGGGGAGATTACAATACATTTATTATCCATGCCATATTGCATTGTTTAGTACCTCAGGTCTCGAATCTGTACTGCGTACAGACAGACAGATGTAGATGACAAAACTATAAGGGTTCCTGTTGAACTGCGGAACCCTAAAAATACACATAAAATGAAGAAAAACTTCCATAAAAATATTAATTTGTACACTTATGTTAATTATTACTTGGATTAATGAATTCTTGTTCAGATTAAGATTTTTTTTTCTTACTGGATTACGATAATAACATGAGAGGTTTCTTATATCTTCTAATATTCATTTCTTTTACTTCCATATCTATGTACCCAGCTCCGACTACCGTTTTTTTGTAAGTAACGTTGGTATATATTCGCCCTTTAGTAAAAGGAAAACTTCGTGGGATAACTCGAACGTCGATGGACATGTTGTACAAATTATATACACCCTGAAATAAAACAAGTTGGTAAAAGTAAAGTAAAGCTACCCTGTAAGCATCCCACTGCTGGGCAAAGGCCTTACCTCAAATTTGAGGTAGTTTAAACCATTCTCCACCACGCGGGCTCAGTGCGGATTGCGTTTGCAAGGCAAGCGACCAACCATGCTGTCAGATTTTTTCAAGCCGCCCATAGGGCCTCTGACTAGGCTACCTACTACGACTAATACCAATCGATATTAGCCGGGACCAACGGCTTAACGTGCCTTCCGAAACACGAACATGCGTCACTTATATGGTCGGAATGGTCACCCATCCATACACTGACCGTGCCCTAAGTTGCTTAACTTCGGTATTACTACCAAAGAGCTGCCACCACTGCGCTTCGAGCACCTCTCAAGTTGGTATCGGAGGGAAAATTGCATACATAGCTATCACATAGTACAGTGGTTATTTCCTTCTCTACATAATTATGTAGAAGAATTAAACAGGACTTATAACAACTAGTAGTAGTACAACTACTACGTTACTACGTTAGTACAACTACTGAAAAATCTAAATACAACATTTGAGTCAGTTAGTTTTTTAGTCAGCAAATTGAATTTTGGTAATAAGTGCGTGATTTATAATAAATAGCAAAATGTTGAAAAATTTAATTTTATTGAAAATAAATCGGGGAAATATCGCTCCAAGCACGTATGATTTTTGTTCATATGTCTTGTCTTGACTATATTTCTTTTTTTACACAACTTACCGGCGGGTATGGACAAGACCCTTTTAACCTGCCTTGTCTCATAGGGGCTCCAAAGAAGTTGTCGTTCATCAGCTCACAAAAATTGAAGTGCATCTCAATGAACCCTCGCTTATACATGTTCGTCAAGTACTCATAGAAGTAGAAATGGACCTGTGAAATCGGTAAACTTTATGAATTAATTAAGTCTTCTTAGGGCATTTTTTGTATTCTATCACTCAATGAGTATGTTTTATTGTGCATGTTTTTTTTTAAGTTATTAAGATCGTTTTAAAAAAAATCAAATTTACGGATATTTATGAAATTAGTATGTTTTATCGTGCATGAATGTTTTTAGAGTTGTAAAGATCACATAACGAAACAAAAAACTAAACACGATAGGTACTATAAATTGCATACATATTATACAAGCTATTTAGCTAATCTAGTTGAACATTAAAAATTAAAAAGCTTTGAAATTAAACACAAAGGTCCCTAAAATAGCACTTACTCTGATTCTTAAAAGATGAAATAAGAAACCAAAAATTGTCGGTCGGACTGACAGCACGGTAGCTCAATTGGAAGAGCAATTGTCCCGGTTAGCCAGAAAGATGCTGGTTCGAGTCCTGCCCGTGTGCAATTTTTGGTTTCTTATTTCATCTTTTAAGAATACGAATATGACACTGTTAGTGTTAAAAAACATTCTAAACCACTTACTCCGATGTTTTTATCAAGGGGAATAGTAATATGGAGGTGCAACCCGACATAATAAACGGGCGAGTTTCGACCATACCTCACAGAGGTTAGGTTTGCGTATAGACAATATTTATGGTCTACGTAAGTGATGTTCGGATGTTCTGTACTTATGTACCGGATCTATAATAATGTTTTTTTTTAGTTATTAAAGAAAATATTATTGACGATTTTAATAAATAACGACCCATTAGGCCTTGGCAGTTTAATACACACAAATACAAACTTTTTCCCCGGTACACGACAAATCACAAATATACAGATAAGAAACGAGAATTCCTAATAAAACAGTGAAAAGGTTATTCTTCATATTTCTACACGTTATGTTGTTGCATTGTTATTAAAAAAACTAATCAAATGACCAGTGCTTGTTCTGTTTTTATAGCAACTCGTAGATGAGCTATGATAAGATCAATCAAATTATCTCATGTTTCCCCTTTTGATTTGATGACTGTTTAAATACATTCAAAAGGGGCCCTGATTACTGAAATAACAATAAAACATTTAAATTATTACCTTAACGTCAGTAGTCATTACTCATATTTTATATCATTTGTTAATAATAATCGTCGGATATCACTGGATCTCGCATTAAGATTTAATGGACCAACGTTCATATGCGTGATGCTTTAGACCCCATATTCTTCTTAGTCCGGAGATTGGAAATGTCACAACATATAATTGACACTTCTTACAGATCCATTGTTTTAAACTTTTATAGTCACTAACGTTAGTATAGCAAGCGCAAGCGCCATCAAGATCATGGAGTAACACAATGATCATGACGCTTGCATCAGTGCCGAAATATCGGAAGCTCATAAATAATAAGGTACATGGTAGCAATCCCTTAACTAACTGTTCTAAGATTATAATCCATTGAAAATGTTTAAAGGTATGTTTATTTTTAGGGTGCCGTAGCCGAATGGCAAAAAACGGAACCCTTATAGTTTCGTCAAGTCTATCTGTCTGTCTTTTGTCCGTATGTCACAGCCACTTTATTCTAAAACTATTAACATCACACAGCTAAAACTTGGTAGGTAGGTGTAGGCGCTTTCCGATTTAGATATAAAAAGTTAAAAATTGTTTATTTAAGGGGGGGCTAAATATATATTTAAGCATACATGAAAATAAAACCAAAATTTTTTTTTACTCTAACCTATGCGTGTCTATGAATAGATCTTTTAAAATGACATTGAGGTTTCTACAATCATTTTTTCTAAAAATAGATTTTTATATCTGAAACGTTAGAACGTTTGAGATATAGACGCTTTCAAAATGGTAAAATGGGCATCCCCCCTCTAACTTTTGAACTAAGAAAATGAAAATTTTGAAAAGAAATATCTGATGTAGATCTTATCAAAAACTTTTACCGAAAATTAGTTTGAATGAGATCAAACCAGTAGTTTTTGAGATATTGCACATTTTCATCAACCGCAAATATTACTTTGTCTCTCATACAAACACTATGAAAAACAAAGTTGTTTTTGCTGTCAAAAATATTGTGATATTTTCGTTAGGTGGAAGTAAGTGGACCCCGAATCCAGTTAAGGGTGGCTTGGAACCCTCTGTGCGCGGGTCCAACTCACACTTAGTCGATTTTTGTTACTGAAACTAAGGCATCGATAACGGTGTCGGATAAGGAATAAAATATTTTATTCAACTAACACAAAAACGGTGACGGCAATTTCCGCTATGCACCAGTCCCGCCGCTATGCACCAGTCCCGCCGCTATGCACCAGTCCCGCTATGTACCACTCATAAAATATTAAATAATACATAGGTATTAAAAAGGCGGAAAAGCGGTATACTTGCATGAGTGGTACATAGCGGTACTGGTAAATTGAGGGACAAACCCAATTATGTCGTTTGCCACTGCACTTATTGTTACACAAACACAACGTTACAACTTTTTATCGTTTATAAAATCAGAAACGGTTATTTTAAATGATCCAATTTGTGATATCATTGTTAATGTAAATCAGCACAATGATCACTCTTGCCGAAAATAATCATTTAGATTAAACATTAACCAGTTTGATTAGATTATCTTTACATACTCCTAAATCTGACCTGACCTGACCTTTATCCTTTCCGAAGAATCCTGGTTACGACCTCGAGGTTAACTATTTACAGACTCGCCTAAGTATCTATTATGAACTCCAAATAAAAACACGCCTACATACCACTAAACTAATCATGAATTTTGTTCATACTCATTTATCGATTGGCTGCGGGCCGTGGTGGCCAAACAAGGCATAGATAATTCATAGTACCTTGAACATCGACCGACATAGTGACATTATCGGGTAGTGACACATTTTTAAGCGGGTTATGCGGACATCGGCAGAGTCGGAGAAACAATATTAAAGAGGCTCGTTAAGGTATAGGTTTGGGGTTTTTTGCAGACTAAAAAGCAGGTGTTATACATAAACCCTCTTATTCATAATAATTCAAACAGTCAAATAAACCTATTTTAGCTATTACACTGTTTTGTCACTTTCTGTCAAATGATGACAGCGCCAAGAAAGAACGAGACAAAACAGTGTAATAGTTAATACAGGTTTATTAGACTGATTGCGTTTTTATGAATAAGGGTGTAAATGTTTAAGAGTTGAGGGAGTAACGATTCTTGCACTTACAAATACTCGTATATATGTATTGATTTTGATTTACTCCGTACGGCAATGACCTCAAACAATAATTCATTTATGTAACTAATTTTTTGGAGGTTTTTTTTTTTGATAATCATATGATCTATGCATTTAAAATAAAATCATTTTTACCGACTTTTAAAAAAGGAGGTTCTCAGTGGGACCTGTATGTAGGTATGTATATATGTCCGCGAATATCTCACGTTTGGCTGGACGGATTTTCATGAGGTTTTCAGTAAAGTATTTAGCACATTAAGGAGAAGGTTAAGGTCTTTTTTAATTTTATCAGGTACATTATAACTTAAACTTATTTGAAGTCGACAGCAACAGTCTACGTATGCATATCATGCGCCCACTCAAATGGGTTTGTTTCTCCTATTAGCATTATTTTAGTCATTTGAGTGTTTTTTTGAAGGCAGTTCACTTTTTATGTGTTTTTTTTTTATCTTTAAAAAGCCTACAAACATTGTTGTCGCCAATAAGAGCATAATTTTCTTTGTAGTATAACACATAAAAACTTTATTTTTGTGCTGTTGATATTTCGTGAACCACTACAAAGAGGGCACTCCTTGAAGATTACTAGTACAATGAGGGTTGTTAGTTCAATTGTCCCACTTAAACACAGTTTCCTACGAACAGTAAGAAAACAAAGTTGTCAAAGACTCTAACAGGAAACCAACAAATTGGTGCTTATAGAGGTACAATGTCAACAAAACTGTCCTCATTTGAAAAGTCGTATAAAAACTGTTTGGAAACTTTTATGCCTTAATCGGTTTGTACAACAATCTGTAGCCATATATACGAATAGCTACATAACCACTAAGCAGAAGAATCTTGATTCTTCATTCACTATATTTCTGGCGAAAAAAGAAACATTGATGCTTGTTTTGATTCAGACTTTTTAATGTGATGATTCAATAATTTAACCTGTAGTTAAAAGATATTATGGTAAAGTAAATTTACTGACCTCCAGTCAAAAACGAGAAGATTGCGATATCAAGGCCAGCTTTTAATTCAATAGAACATCTACTAAAGGCCAGGATAGTCCGCAGTATTCGCCAAAACTTGTGAAAGTGTACAATATCTGGAGTATAGAACTCTATGGATGTGAAACGTGGACCTTGACCAAAAGCAAAAGAGAGCGATTGGAATCGCTTGAAACGTAGTTCTGGAAGAAGATGAGAGCATCATCTAGACTGAGACAAAAACGAATGAAAAAGACTTGAACATGGTAAAGGAAACGAAAAACAATTAAAACTAAAAGGGCACGCTTGATTCGTCAAGACAGCTTCATCAGAACCATAATAGAGGGAAGAATAGAAGGAACAAGGAAGGGAAGAAGATCGAAAATAAGCTTTGAGCATCAAATAAAGCAAAAGTCAAATGTTGTATCGTATCAAGAGGTCAAGAGAATAGCGGAAGAGCGCAAAGAATGAAAAAACTCCACTGGCCAGCCTGGCTCTTAAATTTGATGATGAACCCCCCCATACATACTTATAGTTTAGTACACTGCAAATGAGTTGCTTAAAAAGCAAAAAATCTATACTAATATAATAAAGCTGAAGAGTTTGTTTGTTTGAACGCGCTAATCTCCGAAACTACTGGTTCGAATTGGATAATTCTTTTTGTGTTGGATAGTCCAGTTATCGAGGAAGGCTATAGGCTATATAACATCACGCTACGACCAAAAAGAGCAAAGATATAGTGGTAAATGTGTAAAAAACGGGAGAAAGAAGTCACTATTCCACGCGGACGAAGTCGCGGGCAAAAGCTAGTGTAATATACAATCTTACCCGCTTGTTGTATGGCATACAGATATTCACCCTTTTTGAACCTTCTACTAACCGGATTAATCGGTGTTTTGTTTTCACCTAATGGGACGGGGAAAGAGATTTACACGGCTTGAAAGGTATTAGAAGGTTTTATTGTTCTTTTATTGCTTTCGTTTTACCGCACCTTGATATGGGTACAGGACCTCACATGATTTGGAAAACTCGACTGCGGCGAATTGAAACGGAAGGTTATGATTTTGACTAGCATTTGTAATAATGATAAGTATTTTGTGTCACTAGAGATATCTGTTTTTCAACAGAAGACATTGAAGTTTATACAACTGAAATACTTACGGACCGAAAATCATAACAATCACAAGCATTGTGATTTTTTTAATTAGCAGTTACAAATAATATTTTATTTCTGCTGCTTAATTTTGATTAAATCGAGATATGACCTTGTAATATTAAAGTTATTATAAGTCATATAATCTAAAATGGGTTTCATAAATACTGATTATTATTTTGCCAATTCAATAATATTACGGTCAACATCATTTGGCATAGTGATTGTGAAACCGTACAAATATAACTTGACAAAATCCTTCACCAATTATTATTATTATTAGTATTTGATGTTTTCGTTGCATTTCAATATTATTCTATGGAAGATTCTGCTCCTTTGCTCTCCTAACTCTGCGGCAATCAAATTTACATCCAACCGGATTTACTTAGATTTCTAGCTAGTACTTCAACAAAATGGATTCCGGTTTCCCACTTGTCCACAGCGAATATAAATGGGGGTTTAGGCCTATTTCTAGCACAGCTGACGCGCGCTGGGTTTTAATAAAATTTGCATCGTCAAAGTGGATTCAGTTCAGGTTATGAACTCAAAGCAATTTGTTGTTACAAATGTAAACCTCGATTGTTTTATTCACGAAGCGCTCAGGCGTCTTTATTTTGTATTTTTTAGGATCCGGGTCATCCTTTTAACTAATTTAAATTTTAAAATTTATATGTTTGTGAGGATGATGAGGTTTTGTAAATACATATTATATTTTAATTTGTTTACGAAATTAAGAACCTATTTGATATTGGAGACTTATAAAAGCACAAATGAAACAGCAAAATGAGTCGATAAAATTTGAAAAAATGGTAATTAAACATCAATGATTAAATACCTTGATAGCCATAATTCGCAAAAACTTAACTGCTTAAAATAACTAGGGAAAAGAGCTAGCAAGCGTTACTATATTTTGTGCTAGGAGAGTATGATGAAATCTCTAATAGCAGACAGAAATACAAAACAAAATCAGCTCCATAAGCTTTCTGCATTCAAAATGTTAATAACTGCAGCGAGATTTTCTGAATATATCTTCATCACTGTGCAGATCTAAGCATGAAAATGTAATATTCACCGAGAGTCAAAAGAATTGCTTCAAACATTCAAGTTGTCCATAATGAAAGGCACGTACTCAGAGGTGGAAGTCTCGACACACTATAGTAATAGAAGTTCTACCTGTCGAACAAGGCCGAGACAAAATTTTTGTTAACGTGATTTTATTAGTTGAGAAAATCCATGAAATAAATTATTGCAATTTATTTTATGGTTTTCTTAATGAAATAGTTACAATTAATCAGTCAGGTATCAAACGACTCCCGGGAGTCGCATAATAATGGAATTTCTATTGTGTCTCGTTCACACATACTTGACGAGTTAATAAAAACACGAATTTTGTCTCAGCAGCGTTTTACAAGTGCCATTTGGTGTTCGACACGTAAAAGTGTGTTCAGACTTCCGCCACAGTTCCCCGTATTCAGAGACATGTATGATAACGCAGTTCCAGTTGTCAAATATTTATGAATTTCTCATTTTGCTCGTTTCCTTAATATCATGCGACAGTATCCTCGCTTACATGTACTTATTTTTATTACGGCCCTTGTGTGTTACTGGATTATTTAAGGCCTTCTTAAATATATTATAAGTGTCTTGTTACTTTAATTTTATGAAATCATTCTCTGCAATTCGCATAACATTTATTCCAAAGGCACATAACTATCCATAATCATCCTCATCATGTTTTGATTTTGTTTCAGGTATGGTGTCGTCATAAACGTTTCTTAAAGGTTCATACTAAGAGTAAGTAGCCACATCAATAACATCTTAATTATGCCCAACATAGATGGGCCACTATGTCCATATATAAGGACAAAGTTCCTATAAATATCAGCCGCTGATCTACAATCACTAAACACTTGTCTTAGTATAATCAGTATTTGTGGGACCCTTGTTGATGAAAGCAGATGTTGTTGTCACATTATAATATTAACTCTATCCCATCAGTTACCAACTAATTCCAATACTTAACGTAAATGAATGGATATGACCATAAAAATATTTTTTTTTTAGTTAAGTTGAAATTGTTGTGTAGGAAAAGAAAAAGATTTTGATTGTTTAGATCTCCTCTAGTTTTAAGCATTTGAATAAAATCTCACTTCTTTGATAATAATATAAGTTATGTGATTAAGTTTGATTAGTAGCAAAATACTAAATTTTTCTTGAAAGCTATCAAACATAGTGTTTATAGAATACTTCATTTGGTGGCAATTCCATTTCTCAGCTATATTCGGAAGAAATGGAAAAAATGTTGTTTGATAATTGTTTACCATTTTGATTTAGAATAGAAAACCATTTTTGTTAAATATGTTGCAGTATAGCTGATTCAAGGCTTACATCGCGACTCCATGACGCGGCAACCCTTTTAATTTACTTAGCGGAACACGTGGCTCTAGTAATTTAATTAAACTTACGCGTTAGGGTTGCCTGTCATGCTCAAAAACAAACAATAAACTTATATTCGATTCAGAAGTTAATGCGAATACTACTCATTGAATAAAACAGAACTTGCAGATATTAATTGGTGTGTTCTATGGCGCATATTTATTAATATTTGTGTAATTTAAAGAGATTTAAATATATTATGTCAGCTGCAAAAATATGTAGATTAATTTTATCGAGGAAATACATAAATTTGCCAATCATACGAAGTGCCCACTAAACATGGAAAACGTTAAAAAAGGTATGTAAAATTAATTGAATACAGCCGAATTGAGAACCCGTTAATTTAACCCTCAAACGATTATGTATTGGCAACCCTGCCCTAATCGCCTATTGGATTAGAAGCTGATTACTGATATTACTTACTGTATTGCTTCTAATTTACCTTAAGTTGGTGCGATTATGCTAAGTCTTACTCTAATAAGGCCAGCCAGTCGTTATTTTTCAAAAACTCCCAGTTATCTATGAACTTTATTTCGGTAAATGATTAATAACAGTAATCTATCGAGACGTCTTTATCAAATCGTGCATTCATTGGATAGAATCTCTATAATATATCCTCAATAATACTGTCTAAATATTAGACAAACTCACTGTTTACTACTTTGAAAAAGAACACGGTTTATTTTTGTCCAAATTTTTGCAACGGCCAAAATTAATTTCGACTTTGCTCTCTCGAAGTTTTCCGTGAACTGTAACGCTTACTTCATGTAATTTTTATGGACTTTCTAAAGTGCAGACGTTACAAATGTTATTGAGTATGTACAAATTATAACAAAATTTTAACAATGCATGATTAAAATACACAGTAAGATAATTTGATTAACATTGATTAATAAAATCTACAACTTTAATCATGACTATAAATAAGCTATTATTCAAAAGCGATAACTTATTTGTTCAATCTAATAATGATGAGCTCATCACTATGCAAAGAAAGGTTAAGCCAGGGAATGAATTATTCCAATTTCATCTTCCTTATTGGTTAAATATCTAATTGAATGTGAAGGTTTGGTGGTTGGATAGCCTATCAGTTAATTTTGCCTCTTTGGATACCCGACAAGATGGCGATTGTTAAATTCAGCTTCATTTTAATGGGCTTTTTGTCCAATCTACAAAATTTATATTCATATATATCTAACAATTTGCAAAATACAAAAAAAATGCAGTTACTTATTTTATTAACTGCATTTTTTTATAAGGTATATATTTGTTGGGTAGGTATACATAACTTCTAGCCTTTACTTAGTCACCCGTAAGCTAGATACGGAAAAATAATTGTCAGTATTATTTCATAATTTTTGAATTAAGAAACGGGATTTAAACTGAAAATTTAAAGTACCTTTAAATAAATTTTTGTACCTTTAAATAAAGGTACTTTAAATTTTCAGTTTAAATCCCGTTTCTTAATTCAAAAATTATGAAATAATACTGACAATTATTTTTCCGTATCTAGCTTACGGGTGACTAAGTAAAGGCTAGAAGTTATGTATACCTACCCAACAAATATATACCTTCCCAACAAATAGAAGAAGTCCCAAAACAGTCATAAATAAAAAAAAGTCTTGTTAGTGTATATCAAAATGAAACAAAGGCCCTGATACACATTAAATACTGTAGTAGATGTTCGTCGAAGAGAAAGTTTCGTGCCAAGAAAGCTTGCATGTCTCAAGAGTGTAATATAAAACAGAGCTTTGTTTTCCGTCCAACTTCGCACTGCAATAGGTGAAAATGAAAATGCCTCCAATAGAAACGTAGAAAATAAAAAATACATAGCGTCACGCTCGGCTGACGTATTTGCTGAAATATAGCACTGCACGCGTTGATAATTCTATTTAAAACATGCAATCATTTTTTATATGAAGACATTACTTCATGTAAAATTATTGAATTATAAAAGGCCCGAATGAAATAACTCCTCCGTGATGCCGGTACGTATTTTAGCTGCACACGTTTAATACAAAAATCATTCCCAATGCTTAAAAAGTTTTTGCTCAGACATTGTAATAAATATGTTGTGTTAAAATTATGAAATAGCTTCTCGAAAAACACCCTTAAATCTAATAAGTTGGGTTTTCCTTCCTGACGCTATAACTCCAGAACGCACGAACCGATTTCCACAGTTTTGCATTCGTTGGAAAGGTCTTGGGCTCCGTAAGGTTTATAGCAAAGAAATTTCCGACAAAACGGGGCTGGGGTGGGACGGGGCTGGGGGTGAAACGAAGTTCGCTGGGACCGCTAGTCATAAATAGGAAATCCTTCAATCTATAATGCAACTAAAACTTACACCGTAAATCACACATCATTGTTTGTTGACCACGGTTCAAATTGCGTGTCTGGGGTAGGTATTCTATCTTGGAAATACTCAAAAATAGCTCGGAGTAGAGAAGTTGGTAGTGAAGAAAGCCTGGTGTGTATCGGTCATGTCGATTTGCTCTCACCGAATCAATGAGAGTGAAGGAACAGAACAGAGGGTGCACACATGTGCACTCTCTATTGTATTGCGCACACATCTGTTCACTATGATCTCTTGCCTGTGGGTACCGTGGTCTATCTCTATTTAAAGGGGCCGCCATTACCGAAAATCGGTAGAAGAATATTATTCTATGTATGTAAAACCTTAAATTTATTCTGAACGACAGGGTGACATCACAATCAATGCATGAATAACTGTCTACGGGCTATTATCATACATTATATGACAACAGAAGCCCTGAATGGCGACTGAAATATTGTGCGGCGGTGAATACTTCATTTACATAATACACCGGGTCGGCTATTTGTGTTGATGTGTCTCAATAATGCAGTGAAGTATACAGAATACAGTAAGTATTCAGTATTTTTCATAGTAAAATGTATAGTATAAAGAAATTATCATGTCTGGCATTTGGTCACAATTACAACGGATGCTAAGTGATAATAATCGACATAAAATATTTACTTTCTAATAGTAGTAGTTTAATTTATAAATAAAATATTTTTTCTGTTCTACGTTTATTCTATTAGATTATTATCTATTAACAACTGCAGCAGGACCTAGAGGCATCCTTCATAATGCAACTTTATAGTTACGTACATATCGAAAAAGCTTAGCTTAGTACTATAACTTATCACTAGAGTGCAAATTACTAAATGAGTTATGATAAAATTAAATTTGTTATTGATTACTTAATTATCAACGAGACCAAAATAATTAAGGTTCAATCATAGGTATTGTTAGTAAAACGTAGCTAAATGCGTTTATTCATCGTAAACGAGTGACCTAGCTTGAGAAAAGCGGTGTACTTGTAATACTGTCAAATGTTGGAGCGAAGTAATGAAACCATAACATGCAACTACCAAATAATCTATACTAATATTATAAAGCTGAAGAGTTTGTTTGTTTGTTTGTTTGTTTGTTTGTTTGTTTGTTTGTTTGAACGCGCTAATCTCCGAAACTACTGGTTCGAATTGAATAATTCTTTTTGTGTTGGATAGTCCAGTTATCGAGGAAGGCTATAGGCTATATAACATCACACTACGACCAATAGGAGCAAAGATATAGTGGTAAATGTGTAAAAAACGGGAGAAAGAAGTCACTTTTCCACGCGGACGAAGTCGCGGGCAAAAGCTAGTATACTATAGAATGATGGGCTTAGATTGATATTGACAGTGAACTCTCTCACTAATTGTATTGTTTGAGAACGCTATCTCGTAGTCCAGATAGAACAGATAGCATTTACGCCGGCAGCGATGCGGCTAACCGCTACCGACCGACAGGGATGCAGCTATCGCATCTAGGTATGATAGAGCGAGATCAACGATTTGCGAATTTCGCATGCCGCATGCATTTGCGTTGAAGAACTGACAGCGTTACCGCCCGAAGTCAAATTTAGCCTGTACTAAAATGATTATGCCAAAACCGGACAGAAAATGCTTTAAAACAGAAACAAAAATGAAAGTCGTTTTTTTAAATAGGGCACATATTGTGTGGTTAATGCAATCTTGCTTTCACTGTTTAACTGCTCTGCTTTTTAATAGAAAAGCAAATTTCGTATTGAAATGACTTATCTTGATTGCGACTATAGGCGTAAGTAAGAAAGGGTTACTTTAAATTTTTCTCAAGTTGGATCGCAATACCAATTTGTGACTCGGCTTGCTGAGTGAGAATTGAAATGCCTGCCACTTGAAATGACTAAAGCATGATTGCAATACGTCCCCTGTTTTTATTATTAACATAGGTAGTTATGGCATAAGTTTTAATAAAAAAATTACAAAAATTGCTTTATTGACCCATTTAGCTTTTCTCAATTCAATATAAAAAGGAGAAATGTGTTAAATAAATTAAAAGTTTAGTCCAGTTCCTTTCAAGAGAGTTCTTGTGTTTTATTTTGACTGTGACGGAGGCTGCCAAAAGTGCGCTAATTCGACAGGGAAACTCTGTATGCGGTTAGAATAATGATTCGGTTCATTCATAAAATAGCAACGAACTGCTTTCAATACCAGAAAAAAACATAAAAAATATGAAATGAACTGTCAAATTCCACACAGAACAAAAATAAAGGTAGAAAATTATTTTAATTTAAGAAACTAGCTATACTGCTTTATTTCATAAATGAATTGACAAAGCTACAATATCATCTGCTTTTCTTAAAGCCGACGAAGCTCCTTCCTAATAAAACCAGAATCACCTTCTAATTAATTGCCAGAAGATATCCCTCAAATCAGTTTTAACGTCAATTAAGGGGCATAATTGGATTACAAAATTACTTTTGTTTGCTTTTATGCGAGTCCATAAAATGCAAGATTTATTTTATTGCTTTTAGGATTAACTCAAGCTCTTAAAAGAACATTAAATTAACATCAACATCTTTGTCTAGAATCATGTAAAAACGTATTTTATCACTGGGAGTCACTTACGCATAAAAGCTTAATTAAATGACAAATCAGTTATTCAAATCTTTGAATGGGCATTATAATGTATTTTTAAGGTTGCACGGTTTGTGTCTCTGTAAATTTTAAACCAAATCCATTTCAGTGAAAATTTTAAGCTGTATTATTAATATTTCAATTTGAACAGGTAAAATGGGTCACAAAATAAAAAAAAAATATGGAGCGAGTTTAAAATAGGAGAGTCCCAACTTAATCGTACGTTGTGGTAAAATCGCTTTGGATTGGATTGGTATTCGAAGATCTGTTAAAGTTTATAGTCTTTAGAACAACCTAACTAAGTAATTGTATTTTTTATAGTGTTTTGTTACTATACCAACTTAAAAATATAAACTGCACTTATAAATAGCACCTGTGTCAGACAAGGAATCGAACCCTGTGTCAATGTTATCCGGGCGCATGCCTATACTACTCGGCCACCGACACATTGGCATGCCTGTTAAATTTTTCAAGCGCTTTATTTAACGCGAAGGCTGCGGCACCTCATCAATGTTGCGAGATTGATCTCTCAACAGTTTGAGCTTTTTACAAGTTCAATTTGTATAAAATCTTACTAAATATTTTTAACAAGGGCAGTACTTATGTGTGAATAGTGCTAGCGCATAAAAGGGGTCACGTGTAAATTCAACAAAGGGAAAAGGAGAAGACGAAAGACGTAGTTCCGAATGAAAGGCGTCAAGTCCTCGTTTTGAATACGTGTGAAGTCAAACTGTTGAATTTTTCAAGCGCTTTATTTAACGCGAAGGCTGCTGCAACTTATCAATGTTGCGAGGTTGATCTCTCAACAGTTTGAGCTTTTTACAATTGCAATTTGTATAAAATCTTACTAAATATTTTTAACAAGGGCAGTACTTATGTGTGAATAGGGCTAGCGCATAAAAGGGGTCACGTGTAAATTCAACAAAGGGAAAAGAAAAAGACGAAAGACGTAGTTCCGAATGAAAGGCGTCAAGTCCTCGTTTTGAATACGTGTGAAGTCAAACTTGAAAGGAGTTTGATTATTTTTTCCCGTTTCAAGCGAAAGAAAACGAAATAAAATACTAAAAAATAAACTTGTTTCATCACTTGCTACATTTTTACAATTATTGGTGGTAGGTGGGTGCCTAGTTTCTCAAATAGTAATTACCATCGTAATTAACAATTATAAAAAATATAGTTATAGTTTGAACACTGTTCTAGTCGACGAATAAACATTATTTTTCCTTTCACACATAAATACCCACAATCATAGAAACATAGACTGCTAAAATCATAAATAACCTTTCACTAGTTGGGTAAAAATAGAAATTCAGCTTGATTTAAAATTTTAATACGAACAGCCAAAAACTGACAGTCCGGTTCAAAACAGTCCAAGATGGTATCATCAAACATTCTTTCCCGACTTAGCGATAAAATCTGTCCTTCCAAATTTCATTTTCCCTCGTCGGAAAATCAACTCACATTAAATGATTTTGACGACACCCCGCAGTCCTCAACGCTGGGGAATCTATTTGAATCTTGAATATACATTAAGTTGGGATTAATTTCCTGTTTTTTTTTTTGCTTTTCCAGATGCGTTTCAGAGATACTTGTATCTTTTTGATCTTCGTTTCTTACTGTCAGACTTGAAATTGGCTACGAGAATTTTAATTTTCGTAGTCCACCACAGAAGATGTAGTCCTAGTCGCACTATGCATCGCCAGTCTCACCGTCCAAACCATTATGAATAAAAACAAAATCATATTGTTTATCTGTCAATACTCAAACCTTGGTTTTTTTTGACTCCCAGCTAATTAATGTTTCGCTTAAACTTCAAACAGCGTGTATAGTACAGTGTGTTATTTTCACGTTTATTTTATTGCCTTTTGTACTTTATAAGGAACTAGCTTTTGCCCGCGACTTCGTCCGCGTGGAATAGTGAGTTCTTTTTCCCGTTTTTTACACATTTACCACTATATCTTTGCTCCTATTGGTCGTAGCGTGATGTTATATAGCTTATAGCCTTCCTCGATAACTGGACTATCCAACACAAAAAGAATTATTCAATTCGAACCAGTAGTTTCGGAGATTAGCGCGTTCAAACAAACAAACAAACAAACAAACAAACAAACAAACAAACAAACAAACAAACAAACTCTTGAGCTTTATAATATTAGTATAGATATAGATTTATCTTTGAAAATATCATAATCTATACCAATAAAATGCTTTGTCCTGAATGACTGACTTATTGATTGACTGACTGACTGACTGATGGATCAACGCACAGCCTTAACCGCTGATTGTAGAGACCTGAAACTGGGAGGGTGTGTTCTTTGTGTGACGAAGGGATCCGATAGGAAAGGATTTTCAGAAATTCCAACCCTAAGGGGGTCAAAATGGGGTGCAAAGTTTGTATTGGACAACCAGATCCCTTGGTCCAATCTACTTCAAATTTTGCATACACATTCTTTTACAAAATTGACGGAAGACTTGTTTTGTATTTTATTGAAATTCATATCCTAAGGGGGTTGAAAAGGGATACAAAGTTATTATGGGGGTGATTTGCTTCGAATTTGATGTCAATACTCTTTAGTGCTTACGATTAAAATATTTTTTATTTCATTTCTGACAATCATTTGACATAATCTGAGACAGAATATTTGACACATATTTGTTATTGATGTTGCTCTCGAGAAGATATTTTATTGCTTAGAATAGTAAATAATATTTTTTTGTGTTTAAACAGCGTAGGTATCAATCGGTCTGTATACAGTGTAGATTGCAGATCGTTTTTTTCATATTGTCGGTGGACATGCAACGCTGTTTCTGTGGTCGAAGGGTGTCCAATCTTTTTTTTTTGGAAACTTTTCGTGGGGGACCTATTTTTAGCAGTGGACGGCCTTTGGATGTTGATAATGATGGTGGCGTAGATCTTTACATAGAATTGTCCCTTTCAATTTACGATTTGAATTCAAGAAAGTAGAGTAGGTATTCGCTATAACCAATAACCTTAAACAAAGCTCAAATTCAAACTCTTAAGGCAGCGAGAGAAGACTTGAGGGAATTTGCTTCTCTCACAGCCTGTATGTGACATGATGCTGTGTAAGCGCAGAGAGTAGCCTGGTCATTGTAGTACCTGAAATAAATATACGATTGACGATAGGGCGTACGAAGTATTTCCATTTCGTTGTAAAATTAAAAAAAAAATCCCTGCGTAAGTTTGACCATTATACCGGGCTTAATGTTGTGTGTACACAAAGTAAAACATTTATTGTCTGTACGCATTTCTTTGTATATATTTTAAAACTGGATGTTTTTGTTTGTTTGTTTGAACGCGCTACTCACAGGAACTATTGGTAAGGTTATAAAATATGATAGATAGATAATTTATCAGGGAAGGCCATAGTTTAATGCGTATAGGCTTATAAATTTTCGTTACGATCTATGGGAACGGAGTTAAACTAAAACGCGCGTACGAAGTCGCGGGCGGGCCGCTAGTTAATCATAATAAGCTACTATTGTTATTAGCAGTTTTACAAAGAAGTATCTCCATATAAGTTTGCCAATCAAACAGCAGTCTATAAATGTAGGAAACTGCGTAATTAATCAAACAAACAATACCGATTGTATACGTTCTATTGTGGAAACTGATAGTGATTGATATCTGAAATAATTGGATGAATAAGCACTATGTAAAGCGTACAATTAATGGGATTCAACTGCAAATGAATATTATCTGCAAAACAAAACTAGGTACTGTAATTGCCAAAAAATACTGTGAGGGCGATCACTCATTCTTATAAAGTTCTTACTGTTGCCCTCGATTGCATTCGAATAAATTTTTTAACCATACTAAAAATAGTATCAATAGTGGTAGCAACAGTCAGATATAGTGTACTATAAATAATATTGCTGTGTGTCGATAGTATTGAACTAAACAGAGCTATTGATACTATTATCAGGCCTATTGATACCTATATTTGACTATGACTTTTGCTCATCTATCGATAGGCCTTTAAATATAAATAAATAAAATATGCGCCGGACAACACACCAATCGTTCGGTTTCTAAGTAAGGAATTTCCTTCCTTGTGTTACGAAGTACCAGACGACGATTATGACGGGGACGTCTCCCATAAATACTTAAATACATATAAAATCCATGACTAAAAATACAAATGTTCATGTTCATTACACAAACATTTGCTCCTAGCGGGATTCGAACCCGCGACCGCTGTTTTAGTAGTCAGGAGCGCTAACCACTGCACCACACGAGTCGTCAGTGGATAGATAGATAGTCGCTTATGGATAGACTATCGAACAGCAACGCAAATACTGACATACTAATACTGACACTGATACTGACATACTAATACTGCTATAAAAGTCAGCATGATGATGACAATTACGAAACCTAGTCTTGAGACAACAAATGCAATAAACCGAAGTTTACCTGCGACATCAGTTACGGCAATAAAGCTTTAATGCGAACACAAACAACGAAACAATTTAGTTTTAATGTCTCGGAAGCGTCATAGTACTAGAAGGCACAGACAAAACAATATTATCCATTGTTAAATTTAAGTTGTTGACAAAACTTAAAGGATTACAAAACAGATAGAAGCAGATACTAAAACACGAGGTTTTAAGAATGTATAGAAAATACTCTTATCAACGATAGGTTATTGTAAACATTAATAATGTATAAAAGTGTTTATAGATGAGTTATTTACACACACACACACACACACACACACACACACACACACACACACACACACGCGCGCGCGCGTGCGCGCGAGCATGATTCAAATCATTTTCTTCTGTATTTGTCTTATGAATAAGTACACAGTATTTTAACAAAATTATTACTAGTCACCATAAGTACTTTAATTTACCAGAAGCTTTGACATAATTTCCGTTTCTAGAACACTTCTTCATTTAGAAAACACTTCACAAGACCGTCGCGTCCGCAATTAAGTAAGAAGTAAGTTATCAAGGTATAAATTTGATGTAATTTGGTACAAGTTTTCACTTCGTCTGTTTTACTGCGGTAAAAGTTTCCGCGAACAATTAGCCAATTTGTGGAAAGTTACGTTACAAATCTATGGAACATGGAACATATTTCATTAGTGTTTTGTTTTTATCATTGGATTAATAATTTCTTTTGTAACATGTTATTTTTGTTCCTATTGCGTTAAAGCTTATCATACGGAAAATTTGATTAAAAACCAAGGGTTACAATTAAAAAGGTGCAATCGAGCGTAATATTTATCAAATAAGCTGCGTCCGCTTAAGATAAATGTTTTATTTTATTTTTGAATACTGTTAAAAATATTTTCTAAAGAAGAAACTTTAATTAATCAACTCGACAGTTATCTCAGAGATTCCATCCCATTTCATCACGACAAAGTTTTCAGCCATTCTAATTCTATTAAATTCTTTCTGTGTTGATCGTTTAATCTTGTTATGGTTAGTCGCCGACAGATTTAACCAAAAATGAAAAAAACTGAATAACGGCAAGAAAAGGAATGAATCAGTTTAAGAAATCAGGTACGAGTATAAAAAACTTTATACGTAAACGCGTGCTACGCATTCTCAAAAAGAACTGATTCAAGAAGATGTTATTATAACTGTATATAGGCTAACTACGGTCCTAACCTACGGTGCACAAACTTGGTCACTGACCAAAATTAATTTAATCAATTCAATTCTAATTTACGTTAATACTAATTAAATGTTTTGCAATATCAATAATAGCAATATCTAAATAACTGAAATTTTGCACGTCTGCGAGCAGACTGAACACATGTGTACTACTTTTAATGTGATCTTTATTTACTGTGTTCTTGGCAAATAAACGTTTGAGTTTGAAAAAAAAAAAAAAACCCAAAAGTTCAAGCTTGGGGTTTGCCAAATGGCTATAAAGCGTAGAGTTCTGGTGATAAAGAGCACGGATCGGATCCGAAACACCATAATCCGATCTAAAACTGGTATAGCTGATGTAGGTGTGAAGACCTCTAGGCTTACATGGGACTGCGCAGGCCACGTGAACAGAATGTGCCCAAAATGATGGACTAAGATCGTCACCCACTGGCTGCCTACTGATGGACGTCGTCTGAAAGGCAGACCCAGAAAACGATGGCGAGATGATCTGGATCACTTCTGCGAAGACTGGCCAGCTTAGACCGGTAACCGCGACCACTGGATAAGTTTGGGGAAGGCCTTTGCCCAGCAGTGTGACAGTAACGTCTTACTAAAAAAATATAAGCTTATGCTTTTATCGCAAAATGTTAAGCAATGATAAGCATCTATCTTTAATTATAGCCTATTGTTTAGGGAACATAACTCAATTTGAAACACAGGTAAGTAATTGTATAACTGAATTTAGAGCGCGGCATTGTTCGCAGCGCAAATTGGATTATTGGAGGAATACATTCTCTAGAGATAGTGTGGCTGTCTAGCTTCAACTGACTAGGGTATTACGTTACTGATTGGAAAACATTTGATATAGCTTGTAATTATATAAAAACGTAGTCAACTAATGAATTAGATAAGGTAGGTATAGACCAGTCTCTATGTAGTGATGATAGAAGGTTTTTGACTGAAAAATTAGAATTTTATGGCGCCACCGCATGTTTAATACATACAGTGCCATCTGTTAATAAACTATGAAACTTCATGGTAGTGTAATGGTTTTTGTTTAACCTTTTGAACGAGAATGCACACCCGGGTGTACACTACCGATGTTGTCGTCAGCAAAATGGCCGCCTCCATTTTTTTCATAGCACTTCATAAATCGATTTATACTAGCAAAACGGTATTCATTAACAACATTTATTACACACCACAGTGTTCTGAGGTAAATTCCTAGTTCCCTATTTAGAGCTATATGTCTTTAAAGTACTCACCAGTCGCTAAAACAGGCAGAAAACTTTTAGGTTATGTTGTTCTTACACCCTACTATCACTTTCAACATCACTTTACACAAATTCACCATTCACTGGGATTCACACAACACTTGTAATTCATTGTTTACATCATAAAGAAACTATTACATCATAACAACACTTTGAAACACGTTATTTGATACTCAAAAGATTATTTATAAACATTGGTAGCCATCGCGCGATGGCGCCGACACGCGCGCTCGGCCGTAACTGACCGGCCGGTACAGTTGACAGAAAAATCTACAAGACGAAAAATTATTTTTTTACATCTTGTTTAAGAATCTTTTAAAATAGTTTAGAATAATAAAAGTAAACGTGTTTCATACCTGTAAGGGTGTGTTATTACTGGTTATTTATTTTCTATGTGACAATTTAGCAACTTTATAAATATTCACCATAGAACTATTATGAGAATAAAAAATGAAAAGATTACCAAGTTCAGTGCCATCCACTCGGATCTGCGGTGAATGAGTATTCGGTGGCCAAGCATATAAGCATTATATTTATCAACTTTTTCATGTTTACCCTAATAAAATAAATGTTTAAAAATATGGTTTCCTAGGGTGGTTATCGTTATTTTTCGTAGAATGCAAGTAATTGTAAAGAACTAGCAGTGCCTTACGATTTCAGCAGTAAGATGACCGAGGAAAGAAGAATAGTGAAATTTTCATATTATTCAAAGACGAGAGCGTCTTCTTTGGAAAATATTATGATGACTTTATTGTATAAAAAGTTCAAAAATATAATTGATGAAAGATGTTTTCCTCTATCAGCAATAATTGTATGTCTGTTACTTTTACGTGAATAAATTACTTAACCGAATTTGATGAATTTGGTTCAAGAATATGTTAGAGCTGGGGAAAAATTGTAGATGGCCATACATTTGTTACGTTAGACAATTTAGGGGGGAGGAGAGCTGACCATGTAGGATTTAATTTAATTTATGTAGTGATGATTTGTTAAATCTTATCTTTCTTAGGAAGGAGGGGGTCAAAAATTAGCAAAAATAATCGTAACGTAATTTATGAATTCTACAACTGCTTATTTTTCTCGACCGAAAAAAAACTAGAGGGGATAAAATAGGGAGGGGTGCAAGTCTTCATGTTAGTTCATAATTTTTGAGTGTGAAATCATGGAACTTTGTAGTAAGATTCTTACGTAAGCAGCTGGAGCGAGTAAACAAGCGAAGTGCTTGCACGGGCGACCCCATGCAATCTGCTCAAGTATTTTGCTCGTTTACTTGCTTCAGTGGCTAGCGTCATAGTAAATATAGTGTAAACACAAGGTAAAAGAAACAAAAAAGAAAGGTACAAGTATTTTTATTTATAATAAATTGGAAGGTAAAATGTAATAAAAATCAAATAAAAAAAAACTAAAACTATACAATAAAAATAGCAAAAACTATACAAAAAAAAAAAAAAAAAAAAAACAAAAAAAAAAAACCTAACTAGACAAACCAGAAAACCAGCCAAAGATTCATATGAATGCCACGTGTCGGAGTAAGGGTAATGTATGCAAGACCAATTCTCCGTCAATATGTACATGGACTTGGTAAGAAATTTCAAAACGAATATAGAAAATGTATTGCGAAGCTACGGAAACCCCGCCCAGAGACCCCTTAGCTAGTGATGACTGCTACATATCAGTAACATCTGGCTTACTGATAGGTACACGGCGACACTTGTCCTTATCTTCGAAAGAGATAGTTTGAACACATTCAGTATAAAGTGTAAGACCTTCAAATCTCGCTTTCATTGCACTATCAAAAAGCACCATTCAATCAAAATTGGCCTACTCAATGCGAGTCCTAGACCGACCACGAGATTCTTTTCCCTTGAGCTTGCGGAGAGAATGCCATTCTCTCCAACAAGACCCAAAGCACAAGAACACTTCGCAAGTCTCGCATTCAGAATGCACCATTTTGCTTATATTCTGCCGATAGCAAACTTGACAACGTTTTCGAGAGTTTCTACCAGTTTTGTATTGAGGCTCGTGCACAATATCCCGTCTGAGCCTCGTGACTTCCCCTATTTGCTCTCTAATCGCTGGTGGACTGTGGTGGTGTTCATCCACTAGAGATTTAGCTAGCTTATAGCGGAATTCACGATGCGTTAAAGCGTCCATACTGCGACGACTCAAAGAGCTGGTGTACATCACGAAAGCGTTGTGAATGCTTACGTTCAGCAGCCTTTTAAACATCTTCACATACCATTTCACTCCTCGCTTTCGCTCCAACAAATACATTGAGAGTTTTTGATCTTTCAGATCAACCCCTCCCATTGTTTTGTTGTAATCTCTCACAGATACAGGCTTCACTAGCGCTTTCCCGGCCTTCGATCCAGTAAAAGTCTCGTCGGTATGGTAGGTGGAAATCATAGTCACCAGTTTGGAGTCTTTCCATGCAACGATGGAAACATCACCACACTGGCGAGCTATGATTGTACCCTTTCCCACATTCTTCGGGATTTTGCTGATGTCATCAGGCACATGCTTACGTTTTACACGTAATGTCCCCAAACAATCGAATCCCAGAGATTTCAGGTACCTTGCTAACGACGGACAATTATAAAAATTGTCCATAGTTACGCAATGTCCCCGATGCTCCAAGTCCTTCAAGAGATCGAGAACTACTTTCGTAGTCTTGCCACCTAAATCATCACTAGGTGCGACAGCAGCAGAGCTGTTGTCGCTTTTCCCCGTATAAATCATAAACTTATAAAGATAACCGGTACGCGATTCGCAGAGTTCATATGACTTAATGCCGAAACGCGCAGCCTTTGACCTTATTGCTTGGACAAAGGACAAGCGGCCCTTGAATAAGGTCAATGACTCATCGATGGAGATTTCTCTACACATATTGTAGAGAGAAGTGAATTTTGAACTCAAATGCGAAATCACCGGTTGTAATTTCACTAACTTCTTTGACTCAACCCCTTCGCTATGTGATAAGTTCTGACTCGCATCAGAGTTATCGACAAAGTGAAGAAACTTGTTCAGAAGCAGAAAGCGATTATAGGACAAAAGTTCCTTGAATCTGGGCATTTCAAGGTAATCATTTGCCTTCCAATATTCATGCTGAGATGACCTACTGTCTATGCCCATGTACATGAAAACGGCAAATAAAACCGCTATCTCGTCCGCATCCGTGTCGCGCCACTGATGCAGACGAGATGTCGGTTTTAATGTCCCATTGGCCTTCATAGCGTCGATGGTTTGCCGAGCGTATCGATTAGTTTCTTCGGCGATAAGCTCCATGATGTCGTTACTCCAGATATCCGTAAAAGCATCATAGGGATTATCATAGTCTTTGAGTGGACCAGGTGATGGACCTGAAAAAACCTCAGGAACACCCCTGAACGACTCAAAGTCTTCTTTCCAATGAAAACTATTTGAAATGCCAAGCAAACGATCAGCCTCTACATCCATCGCTCTCTCCACGGCATGAATGACATCTCGGGTCGGTTCATCTAGTTCGTCGTCATCCGGAATTTGCCTCTTTTTACCTGCCAAATCACCGGTTCCGATAGCGGCTTCGGCGTCGAATTCGTCGTCGAAGTCACTATCGAAATCGCTGCCTTGGTCATTACGCCCACCCACTGGCGTAAACATTACGCCCGTCAACCCCGACGTTGAAGGACGAACATCAGCGCCAACAGAGGAAACCTTGAGCGAGCTCTTCGCATCGCCAGGTTCATGAATTGCATTCACGAACCTAGCAACACTAGGAGACTCGGGCAGGGCTTCCTCTGCCGTAGTAGTGGGCGGAATGGGCAAAGGAGTACAACATCCCGAAGCCTCTTCGTCCAACCCCCGCATCCAACGCCGAATGTGCCACGGCGCCTTGTCCATTAGTTCTTCCGCCTCCTCGTCCGACATGTCCATTGCCTCAACACGTTCAAGAACGTTCGCACTGTAAAAAGAAAACATTTATAGTCAACGTCAAAAAAGATTTTTATTTTTAGCGGGCCGCTGCGACTTTGTCAGTCCAGACGTATTGGAGACAGTAGGTATGGCTGACAGTGCATATACCGGCAACGCTTCCTGCTAGGTTCAATTATGAATGAAGAATCTACTCAAATGTAACAAAAAAAATGCATGCAGGTATTATATCTGTGTAAGAAACAAACCTCAGAGGCAACGGATCCGGCTTATGGAGGCGAACAGAACCACCCGGGGTCTTTGCCACTGGGACTGAGTCCGCAACCGTCAAGGATCCACCGGGGGACTGGTTGACAACAAGGGCTCTGAAACAAAAGACAAAATGTATAAACATCTAAGAAATAAGAAAATACGCGCAAAATATGAGTTTTGATTCTCTATATTAGGTATAATTCATGCAAGGAGGGTGAATAAAGGCTAAATGTTATTTGACGAGATCACGGAGAACCACCAATTCTTCTTCTTAGCGTGTCGATGGAAACCCATATGGAGGAATTATAATGGAGAAATTACAACGTAGCAGCCCAGAATTCAGCTACTTGTATTGCGGATCGACTGCATTTCATTAAATCCGCTGGCGTGCAGGTGTTGGGGCACGCCGGGCACGATGTTAAGTGTGCCATAGTTTGCACTACACCGCAAACACAGTCCACATCGGAGCTTGCCAAAAATCCCCACCTGGCCATGTTCTCCTTACTTCTTACTTACTTACCACCAATTGATTGTAATATAAATACTTACTGCCGTTTTGGCGGTGGTGCCTCGACCTCGGGGCTTCTTCTTTTGGGACCCTCCAATGAGAGGCCCATAATCAAAGCCCGCCTGGCGGCGGAGGGCCTGGATGAGGCGCATGGGCGGCTTGGCGTTGCAGACCGTGATCGGTCCGACGCCGACACCGATCTCAATCTGGCAAGTCTAAAAAAATAAAACAGATACTATTAAATAAGAAAAGTAAAAATATGAGCCTCCCTCCCCTCCCCCTCCTCCGGTTTGAGTGTAGCTAAGGGTATGCAAGGTGCTTGGAACTTAAAAACATTTTCATAAATAAAATGTGAAACCCTAATAAACCTATAAACTGTTTTTTATTATACAAAAAAGCTTAAACACTTTTAGTAAGTATATTTTTCTCTAGAATGCACGGTTTCATCACAAAAAAAACAAAGTGTCTTTAGCTCATATTTTCTGACGCATTTTCTAGCTAAACCCTGCACCCGAGAATAAAAAACATAAATACAAAAAGTGTTTATTTTAAGCCTTTTCATATGATAAAAAATGAAGTTTTAGGTTTCGTAATTTTTCTCGAAATTTTTATAAGTCCTAGACGCTTTGATAATTCGGACACATTTTTCCGCCAAACTATGCATCGAATAAAAAAAATCACAAGTACAAAAAGGCTTTATTTTAAGCTTCTCTATACGATAAAATACAAAGATTTCGGTTTTTATATATTTCATACTTTTTGTGATTTTTTTCTAAGTCCCAAACACCTGGCACTGGGAAATGTTTATGCTAACGGTACTCGGTCAAAATGTCTACCTATGGAAACTTCGATTTTTGTTTTGTTCGACTTTTATGATTGGAAACAGTCAATTTATACAAAAAAACGATGGTTTAACGATTGCTAGATAGTTTATCGATAAAGTTATATGCATTTCTTGTCGGCTACAGCATATTTTACAAACAAAATCTGATGAAATATGAGACATAACCTATCAACATTTTCCTGTTTGAAAAGTTTGTCGGTTTTTTCACTAACTTTAGAGACAATTTTACAGAAACCAATACTTATATATCGTTCACCATTATTTTCTCAGTAATTACAAATAACAATCTCATAAAATTACTCACCGTTTTCGACGAGAATCCATAATAACACGCTCACTAAACACAATCACCGGAACGAATATGGCGGCCTTTCCCTTCCCAGACCCAACTTTTTTTCAATTCTCTTTTTCTCGATGATTTGTTCCGAATTGAACTGGGAACATTATAAAAAAAATATTCTCTATGAACCATAGACTCAATCCATGCAGCCAACACTGTCAGTAGCTAAATTCGGACCGAAGAAACAAACGACAAATTGACCAATGGCCTTATGCACACGGGTATGTGCACGAATCGCGTCGCGGTACAAAAACTTATGCACAGAGGGGTGTGCACAAATCGCGGAACGGGTTAAATACATCTCGTGGAAGCAAAAATGAAGCGACGGTGACATAAAGCTTGAGGTTCTATCCGTACTTCCAGCCGGTATACACCAGTGGTGCAAGTCTCGACACAGTTTTATTTGTCGATCAGCCAGGTGGCGCTCAAAAACGCTGAGACGAATTTCGTGTTTTAAATGTGTATTGATTGAGAAGAATTTTCAAATAAAGCAATAAGAACCAAATATTTTAAAGATTTATTTAAAGCCACACAAGTTAAAAGGATATTCGATGGAGCAGAAAATCAGTTAATTTATTTTACCCAGGTTTCATATAAAAAAAACTTGATTTTCAGACTTTAGCTGCAGGATCAAATTGGCATCATTTAACGCTCTGGCAATTCAGTAAATGTGTTCGCTAAATTACCGTTAAAACATTTCAGATAAGCAATTAACGAGTCATTTATTGTTTACGCTTTAGACCAGCAACTGATTGATGTTTCCGAATACCACTATCCACTATTTCTAGACGCATAGAATGCGTCTTAGTCCAACAGTATGCAAGCAGAAATCCATTTGATTTTTAAATTAAATAAAATGGCAACAGCGAGGCAAGCCATGCTCAATATAAGAGTTTTTGAAGTCAAAAATTTTAGATCAAAAGTATTTGTATCATGGTGATCCTAAGAATATGCATGAATGTTTTGCTTTGTAATTTTAATTCTTAACTCTCATCATTATTCAAATGAGTCACTTTTAACAAAGGTTGGTTAAGAATCGATTCAAGTGACTTTGTTAGCTTTAGTGATTGGGTTGTGTCCTCTTTTATTGCTCGTGGAGATAAACCTAGTGTTTGCTCGGCAAGCAAATGGTGCCAACACAATAACAATATATTGAGAAGGGTTCAGTACAAGAGACTGGTTAATTACCTACATCATAAGTAGATGAATCGTTAAGTGAGAGGTCGGTAGAATTCTTGGGGTTTGTTTTGTGACGTGTAGGTAATGTCTGCCATTACTTAACTTTTTTTGTAGTAATAGAAATTAAAAATAATAAATAGGTAACATTTGAATTTTTTATTGGGTACAGAATTATTCAATGAGTTTTTGTAAAGACCCAGCATACTTTGTAACGTCATACATGATGTAAACTGTAAATTTTAAAAGCTTAGTTCCAAGCAAATCTAATTTTTAAATAAATTGAAAAAAGTTGAGATTTAACTTCGTCTTTCTTGCGGAATAAGCGTGTAACGGATAAAATTTAACGACTGCAGTTATGATAAGTTGGGTCGTAAAAAAGATAAATCACGTCTGTCGTATGATGAATCATATAAATATTTTAATGAAAATTCTTTCGCGGAAACATAAAAATGGTGTCACTTTACAAGTTTTAAAAGTTCGTCCCATTTCTCTTTGACACTTAATTTTTTATTAAAAATCTGGAGGATAAAAGCAAGAATTACTGTTTTAAACTTCAGCTTCAAACACAGTACTTAAAATCTTACATTGTGAAATGAATGTCAAACTTGTGTAACGTGGCAACTTTGTTGTGGTAAAGTGAAAAGTTTTATTATGCGGTGCTAATCTGGAGTCGGGAGTAAATAAAATTGCCAGTTCCGTCAAAATTCGTGTACAACATCTTTGGAGGACAAAGGAACAATGCTCACAACTTCCAAGGACGATCTTAACAGAAGCGAAGTTCCAAGACTTATAGCGCAGGCCTAACTCAGTCCTGAGTATATTTGGGGTTCGTGGATACTTATTCGGGTGAGAGTTAAAAATGCACGTCTCCATTACAAAGTTTTAATTCAACTCCCCGGAAACAGAAAATACGCATGACAATCAAAATGTCACAACTGTCATTTAAAAGTTAAAATCTTATGTCAAAAAAAGAGCAGGCCGCCTGATTGGTCGACGCCACGGGGTTCTTATTTGGCCCCGCGCTACAGACTTTATTTTGCACTGAAGTAAAGCAAGCTACAATTCAAAATAAGGTTATATTAATGCAAAATAATATTAATTTACAAAAAATGATAATTCACTAGATCCTGAAGATCCTGGCTGTTGACTATGCAGTTGCATTTATTTATTTGAAATATTTTGAGCCTATTCAAAAATTACATTACCTTCATGTTAGAAAATTACTGGTCGTCACAAATTTAGCATCCAAGCTTTTATTACATTTATTTAAAAATGTACCTGTAAATGTCCCAATGCTGAGTGCCTTAAATATGGAGTGGTATGAAACATTACGCCGCCACGCGGACTCAGTGCAGATGTCCAATACAAAATTGTATTAAATTTTATGTCAATTTTTCATTTATTTGTAGATAGAAAGAACATTTCAATACACAAATATATCTGTAAATATTATTGTGAAAGATTTATCATCTATCAGTATTATCAGCCCTAGGGCATCCCCTGTTGAACATAGACTTTTCCATTGTCAAAGGTTGGAAGGTTGAAAAAGTATGTAAGCACTCGTAGCAAAAAGTCAAATAGTTCGACTTGTTGCAAAACTTATAAAATACAAGTTCACATTTTTACTGAGAAGACCCAAGTGCCGTGATATTGATTCCCCTTGGGTAAAACGGAAAAATGATCCCCAACATTTTACGCCCTTCGAGCATATTCAGTTTACGGCTAAAAGCTTGTGGGTAATTCGATATAAGTGATATATTCTTCAAAATGTACATTCATTTCAGTGCAAGATAACGGAAGTTGGTGAATAAGAGTTGAATGTTTAGGTTACAGATACTTACAAAATTTATATATTTGTTTATTGATACTTTTTCGTACTAACAACATTTGGACGAAAGGTAACCTTAACGCCATATGGCATTCACTTCCAGTCATATCTTTGAGCTACGCAAAAATCCTACTAATATTATGAATGTCCTAGTTTGTGAGGATGGATGTAAGTTACTCCTTCACGCTAAAACTACTAAATAGATTTTGATGAAACTATACAGTTACTAGCTGTCCCAGCAAACTTCGTTTCGCCCCCAGCCCCGTCCCGCCCCGGCCCCGTTTTATGGGAATTTCCATAAGCTCCAAAAAAATAGTTGTTACGCTATTTGACAGGATTGGACAACAAATGTTTGACATGTAATAAACAAATCAGCATCTATTGAAATAATTAAGTATTCATTACACATATCGAGTTTACATTGTTTTTAAGATGTATTCTGCTATTCGGGACGGAAACAAATCAAAAACCATGGCAATCGGTCCAGCCGTTCTCGAGTTATAAGTGTTGTAACAAACACGACTTTCTTTTATATTTATAAGATATACCTAGTTCATACTCGTATACTGAAATAACGCATTGACTGATTTCCATTCGAACTTCGAGCATTATTCACAGAAAATCACACGCCATATTCACGTGAGTGATTCAAAAATAGAGCCCCTAATGCGTAAAGACATCGTAATAGTTGAAAGAAAACGTAAAACTAAAAACGAATCGTCCAGCTGGTGTATTCTAAAAGTGACTGCAGCATGACTAAGGCGATACGCTGAAGATCTTATTATAAATAGCTATTCTTATTTAACTTCCGCAAAGCTCTCTTATATTTAGATTCATTACTCGATGTACCTTTGTAATGTAAAGTGCATTGCTCTCGTATGAAAATAGATTTGCATTTAAACTACTAGTGTCCACAGAGTAATTATGTGTAGAAACCACATACACAGCACATACATTGTTAACTATGCTGTTTGTTGCATTTGAATAGGCTTCCTGCCTTTTGACCATAGAAATTTAGTTCATATAAGAAAATATATATTATTTCAACTGAGTTTATACACTTAGTGTTGATGTTTTAATATCTGAGGCCCAATTTTTGAATCACTCGCGTCAATATTACGAGTGATTTTCGTTCGAAACCGATTTTTTTTCTATGAATTTTGACACTACGTCGAACAAAAATCACTCGCCATCTTGAAGCGAATGATTCAAAAATAGGGCCCCTGGACTTTGAATTGATGAGAAAGCAGCTACTAAAAAAAAGTTTATTGAGACTTAAAAAATATTTGCACAATATAAAATATGATGCAGTTATTAACGCACCTCCAGTAACATTTATATACAGTATTATTCCACTTTTAATTATCACAGGCATAATGCTACAAGCAAGATTTTAGAAAACATTTTTGTACATCAAAATGCATACTTTAGCATTTTGATGTACGAAAATGTTTTCTAAAATCTTGCTTGTAGCATTATGCCTGTGATAATTAAAAGTGGAATAATACTGTATATAATTACTGAAAAAATAAAAATAAGATTTTTTAAACAAGTAAATTGTGTTTTAAAAATAAATGCTTTATGTCTATTCTTCTTATTTATCTGCACGAGCGTCGATCCTGAAATAAACTGTGAATCGGCACGTTGCTCCGTGGGAATCCAAGAGAGGTGAAATTGTAATATTAATGACGTTACGGATACATTTTAAGACGAAATCTTTCGAAGTTTTTGCATTTTATATGAGTCGGTATGCGAAGAAAATTACGAGATATTTAAAAATTGATTCTTTTCCTTACATAGAATAAGGTATTGTTTGATTTAACTGAACAAAAGGTCACATGTACAAAATAAAAATAAATCTTGTTTATTAAAAATAGCGATTACTTTATCTGATAATAATTTAAAAAGTTAAATAATAAAAATAGGTTAATTTGCGTTTAAGCTACACAGAGAAGTATTTTTTTTTTAATTTGGATTTTAATAAATTTAAACTGATAAATAGTAAGCTAGGTATTTGATAAAACTTCATGTCTTTTCTAATGAATTAGGTGTTCCTTATAAATATCAGTAGTATTATCTTGGAGAGCTAAGTGATTCAAGTTAAAAATTAAAAAGAAAAACTATAAACAATAATAAATGAAACTCGAATTAAAAAAAACTTATTTCTTTCCTTCAAAAATCAAAATCAAAATTGTTTATTTCTTTAGAAAACAAGTATTGTACACATATTATAAAACATATTTGGGGTCACCTCCTAGTAAGTATAGACATACTATAGTATAGATATACTTGTGGCAGGTAACCACACTCCTACAATACATTTATAATTAATTTGTAGATACAAGTAAATTGTCAGAGAGATGATTCTTTGTAAAGTAGAATAGGTGTTGATTATTACAAATATATGGTTTGATTGCCATCATTTAACCTAGAGGTAGATACATAAATCAAAATCCTATTAAAACATCTATCAAAGTTTGAGTTAGTAAACGGAAGATATCAAATAGAATCCCAGTTTCAATGAAAATCAAAGTTTGAATGCTAATCCATCTAGCAGTTTAAACTACTAATTGATTGACTGAGTCAAACAGAAGCGTCTTTCGAGATAAAATGGATGAATGGGTCCTATCGAAGGCTAAATTTTACTTTGATTTTCTGAGAATGGAACGAGTCTTAAAACGTTGTAGAAGAAGTTTTGTAATCCATCAAGTTTCAACTTCATGATTTGCTCTTTTGAGCTGCTCTTTTTAAGTGTTATTTCAAAGTTTCAGACAGACTGGTCATTTAATTTTGGTAGAGATTTACTTTGCTATCGATTGAATGTACAAGGTACAACTAAGCATCGATTTGAACTTCCTGGAACTATATTTTTGAATCTTCGAGATTTTCGTTCGAAGATGGATTAAAAGTCAACGAAAATCACTCGGAATAATGACAGGAGTAATTCAAAAATAGAGCTCCTGTAGTACATATGAACTTTCACAAATATATCGGTCAAAGATGGTTAAATATGTATATCCATCATCGAAGCTTTTTATATCAACACCTCGTCCCCATATTATCAGTCTTCAAGAATAACCTAACTTTCCGGTAGGTTGAATTAAAACTTTCCTCATCTAAACAAGCCCTATCGAAACAATATCAATACAAACCAGCACCGTGATGACACTAACCACCTTGTAACTTAAGTTAGCAGAAAACGCAATACAGGGTGTCCACATGCATTCTCTAAATGCTGTAGTAGGTACTTTTAACCCAATTTAACGAGACAAGTTAACCTTTGTTCAAAAAGTCAGTTTACTTTTAAAATCATTAGGGCCTATTTCACGATCATCAAATAAACACTAACAAATTATTCAAATTCGGAACGTCATTTTGTATGAAGTAATGAACAGGTTAACTGCCGAATAACGCAAATAAACCTAAAATCTCTAGCTCGATTCTATGAAATATAAATAAATATATATAAATATGCGCCAGACAACACACCAATTTTGTTTTCTTGTCTCAAATGTCGCTATCTACAGTCCATCTATTTTAATGCTAAATTAAGTTTTCAACTCTATTGCTACCGCTAATACTGCTCCACTACAGCTTATAGCTGCACAAGAGATTATATTTGCATTTGAAACACCTTAGTAATGTCCTAGCGTGGTTCGCCTGGGTCTAATAATGAAATGGACCGAGCAATTTGCTTAGATTACACCCGTGGGTTTACGTCAGTAGGAGAGGAAAAGCAAATATAATAATATGGGGCAAGCTGTATGTATACCGTACCTAGGAGTGCGCTTTGTCGATAACGGTGTACTAGTAGGTCGTGTGATTAGTGTTCTTACATTGCAAGTTAACTTGCAATAAGACACGGCGAAATTATGAAAATTGTGCTTTATTAAAATCAAAATGAAAAGTTATTAAGATTTCCGTCTGTCCGCCTATGTTTCATCAACCGTACCGTAATATGAAAATATTATGTTCAGTCGTTTTTTTTATTTTCAACGAAAACAGTCAATTAAAAGCCTGTCGTTAAATAGTAAAAGCTAAAAATCCGATCCAAAGTTAAAAACATTCGGAAAAATATGCATCCATTCAGCGAACGGCGATTTGATTTGCACGCAATCGTTGGCTGCTACCCGGGTACCCTCAATTTAGCTTTAATTTGAAAACTCTGTGAAACAAGGGTCGATTAAAAACTTTCTTACATCAGGTTATTGGGGGCTGGAACTATTGCACTCACTTTTGTTTATGGTGATGATGATAATGACCTGAACGTTTAACTAGCAGGGGATGCTTTTGAGTCCACATAATTTTGTGCAATAAAGTAATTACTTATTGCAAATTAATGACAGCGTTTTTAAATCTTTAATATCTCATTTATATTTATATCAATATAAAATCACTCTTTTTTGAATGAAAGCTTGTTCCATATTTTGACACATGACTGTACAAGTACAAGTTCAGCAAAAAGCAATTTTGCACCAGCCACCGAGCCACCGTGTTTGCATTGTGTATGCACTCGATACAATATTCACTGTAATTGTTTGCTTTGAATTTACAAATTGCATTCCGTGTTAGCCATTATGTACCCGTAGTACGGTGAAGTGGAGCTATTGTTTTGAGAAACGCAGGTTTATTTTTATAGGAAAATTAACTGGTATCGGTAATTGTTCTCCAAAAAATATGTGAAAAAATATGTGTATGTCTCCCGTGTGTGCCAGCAATAGTAGATTGTTATACAAGGGGAGAAAGCGACCCATTTCACTCGAGATGTTTCTGGCGCTCGAACGAAGTGAGAGCGCCAATAATTCGAGAGTGAAATGGTGCTTTCACCCGAGTTAAACATACTATTTTTCATTTCGACTGTAAGGAAAAACATTAAATTTACAATAGTGGTTGTAGATGTCATGGTCAGGTATTATGTAGTACAGCGAGAAAGGAAAACTCAGGTTTTTGCACAAAAAGACAGTTAATTTACAGTTCTCCAAACATCTAACATGATTAGAAAGAATAACGACACGAATACATGAATACAGTACGTAAAAGCAGACGATACGAAATAATTAAAATCCTTGTAAAAAATATCGATCGAATTTTCCCCACAGATAATAATTGTCAAAATTTAAAAAAGTAGGCATAGAGTTCAAAAAGAAAAAATGACACTGACAATGTAAAAAAAAAGTGTCATCTTGGTATTATGGCGGGAAGCCGAATATTTTAATAACAGATTAGTAAATATATATTTTAATTATAGATTGAATCAATTGAATATTTTTTTATATCAACGATCATAATAAACATGTTTTTCAATGTATAGCTAAGCAAAAATGTTTATTATTTTTATAATATGATGTGACTCAATTATCTTTGATCCAAGCTTCGACTGCATGCCTTGACTCTATACCATGCCAATTAAAACTAAATTACTTTCCACCCTAGGGATGGATAAGCTATTTTCCACCCGGCTATCTACACAGGAAAATGCTATTTTCCGAACAGGAGAGATGAAAATTATGTTTCGTCCGCGGCCCCGTCCAGCCCCGGCCCGTTGTATCACCTATTCAAGGCGAAGATAAATAAAATTTAATTAAAAATATAAAAATCGGAGCGACGATTCAATGTTTTTCACATCTTTTTTATTTTTAAAGATGATATAAAACATATTTAGAAAAAGATAAGATAACATCATCTATCTATCTAGGTACCAGAAAAAAGTGTTTTTCTTATTCTTCTTCTTCTTAGCATGTCGGTGGAAACCCATATGGAGGAATTACAATCCATATGGAGGAATAACAATGGAGAAATTACATCGTAGCAGCCCAGAATTCAGCCACTTGTATTGCGTATTGTATTTATCCTATCAATGGTTTGTATCCGCTGCTAATAATACGCTTTTCATGACATGAAACGTACAAAACACGTAGTAATCTTTGTAACGTGTTTATTTCAAGCTCATTCAGATTTGACCATGGCCTGGCTCGATGGTCACGTATTAATAAAACAATAGAAGCTTATGTGAAGCCCTTGTTGACGGATTAAAATATATGTTATGGAACTGTTGTAAATACAATTCTCTCAGAAATGAATTGCATTACACCCTCTTCGATTTAAGTTAAATGTTTAGTTAATGTTTACTCCTATTTTCACCGCACTCGTAACTCTATTCCAACTATAGTGACTCTTATTTAATTATTTATGCTTTATTGCACAACCCAAGATGTGTACAAAAGGTGGCCTTAGCCTTATGGTATTCTCTACCAGTTATACCTTTGGGCTAAGCAGATTTTTTGGACTCTTGGACCCTTGGACTCTTAAAAAATATATTTCTAGTTCTACTGGTATCCATTTGTGCGTTAGCCCAATTTATTACTGTTTTTGCCTTAAATCACTTACCACCAGATGGTCTAGGGTCGTGTAAATATGATTTATTCCGGTTCACATTACAGTACGCACCTGTTACATTTTCTTACCTATTTCAGTAGGTTTAATATTATACCATTTATTATTTCGAAATCAAAACAATAGCTAAATAACCACTTCATAATTTTCCACTAGGTACATTTATTAGGGTTACGTAGCCGAATGGCAAAAAATGGAACACTTATAGTTTCGTCAAGTCTGTCTGTCCGTCCGTATGTCACAGCCACTTTATTCTGAAACTATTGGCATTACACAGATGAAACTTGGTAGGTGTAACTTGTTAACCGCTTTCCGATTTAGGTATTAAAAGTAAAAAAACTACATTTAATGCATCTATCTAAAACAAAAAAAAAATACCTCAAACCTATGTGTCTATAGATAGGTCTTTTTAAAATTACATTGAGGTACCTGTTTTTCTAAAAGTCAAACATTTGTGAGCTTCCAAAGTGGTAAAATGTGCGTCCTCTCCCTCTTAAGAAAGTAAAAATTTTAAAATTTACACGATGTAGATCGTAACAAATACTTTAAACGAAAGTTATTAGTTATTAGTTTTAACGAGAACGAACTAGTACTTCTTGAGTTATAGCACATTTTCATCAACCGCAAATATAACTTTGTCTTTCATACAGACACTATGAAAAACAATGATATTTTTGCTGTCAAAAAATATTATGATATTTTCGCTAGGTGGAAGTAAGTGGACCCCGAATTCAGTTAAGGGTGGCAAGGAACCCTCAGTGCGCGGGTCCGACTCGCACTTGGCCGGTTTTTATTATTACTCGGGTCTAGTACCTAATGAAAAAAAGATACATCTTCATAAAACTTTCAAGCAAGATAATAATGTGCCATTTCCATTACTCTCGTATGTGCCATTACAATCATATTTTATTCCCATATAATCCAAGAAATTCTCCCAGGTTTCAGTCATAAAGCAAAATAAGTGTTGCCCTCACTATTTTGTAGTGGACAAGTTTTACGATCGATAGTATTATATTTGTTTGTACATCGTAAAGTGCAGTTTATGTGTGGTACACTTTCTTTTTATGGCAGCCAGTAATGGATGATATATTATAACGTAAACGGTCACGTGTTTCTGTTACACCTTGGAAGGATAATTATGGCTATCTAAGTGCCCGTTAATGATGTCCAAGTATACCTAATACTTTTTTTAGTGGTCAATAAAACAATAAGTTGCAAAGACGGCGAAAATACTGTCAATAAATTAACGCTTCAGTATTTGTCGTCAGATATTGCGTTTGCGTACAATGTTATTTATTGTTCAGTGAGCTACCATTGGACCTATCATCAGCGTCAAATTTTAGAGCTAGGCTCTTGTTTATATATTTTTTTCAAAAACACTCCAAATTAGGGAAGAGAGTGTGGTCTTTTCCCTCTTGCCTTCAACATTGCAGTATAGGAACCGGGGGATTCCCGCCTTTTATTCCTTCTCTGATGAACTATATCTTAAGCCATCTACTTTTGTTCCTGATATTACTGCTACCCAACACCAGGGTAGCGTTTATTTGAATATTCTAGCTTATAATAGAGAAGCCAATCCCACAAGACTCCCCACTACATTCCGGTAATCCAGCTGCTGTTTGGTCGGGGACTGCTTTTTCAACATATTCCCAGTACCATATCTGGTGGCCGTTCACTAACCGTCACTAGTAACCCGCTAGTAGACAACAGTTCAAAGCTAAATCGATGAAAATTCTAGCCAAGTTGGTTTCTTTACATGGGTCAGTTTATATGCTGATGTTTATCACAAGAGTGGAATACTTCCACTAGTTAATAACTAGCTTCCATAGGAACAACTTTTGTATGTGGGTAGGTACTAAAAAAGTAACAAAAGTACACATAAACGAGCACATAAACTTTACTGATCATTATGACACTTCATGACGATATAATAGTTATATCGCGTGACGACCTTGGTACACTTCTCATCGTTCAAGCATCGGCAGACATGTTTGATATGGGTACCGATTTTATTGATTAAGTATCAAACTTTATTCGCATCGCGACTTAAGACTTACGGCATTTATTTGAAGAGTCAGAGTCGCTATGTATAGTACAAATGTTCAATCTCATGAGCACTTGCGAGCCTGGTTGTGTATTTTTTTTATACATATGCTCCTATGTTGGAAGTACCAACTAGACAATTATTGGAATCTGATAAACTAGTTTAGTTAATTAATTTCAATAATAACACGAAAAGTACGACCGACTTGTTTACTTTGGATAATCAAATGTTATTACTAGATAAATTAATTAGCGTTATTATATTCTGCTCATTAGGCGCTGATTATATTTTATCTTCGATTTACTCAAGTAATATAATATTAACACACACTTTATTTTATTTCCAATAAGAGTAACGAAAAAATAATATTTATATCAAGGAGAGTGACATAATAAAATTAAGCTCTAATAAATTAATTTCTGTAGGGTAGAGCGATTGATAAAGGATAAGTAGCAACTAACTAAGCCCCTATCAGACAACGTATTCATAGACCTTTTTAGGGGACATGTTAACCTTTTAGGCAAGCGCTTGCCCTGTAAAGTGCTCGAACAAATGGCGATAGAATTAGAGCCAACGGTTCGCCAAACTAAAAGCCTGGTACACACAGTTTTATTGTAATTCAAAATAGTTTTATTGTGATCTATTCGGGATTTTTCAGACAAACGGCGTCTTGCCGTCGCATTTCACATAAGAGGTGACAGCGAATTGAGTCGTCACTGAGTTGTGCATGACTACTGTAGTCCAACAGTAGATGCCAAAAATACATAAATCGGGGGGCAATCGTTGACGTGTGGTCGGCGTAATATCGACGTGCGTCGATGAGCTGTGGACGCCGTCGACATGCAGTCGTCGTTATATTAAACTAACCGATCAGCCATTGATGACCTGTCAAAGCACCGGTGACGTGGCAGTCGTCATGACAGATTTGCCGTCGATAAGCGATTTGCTGCCCTGCCTGCCCTGACGACGGCACAAATAACGTGCAGTAGACGTGTCTCTCAGTAGTAGTGATAACGACGTTTCGACTACCAGACATTCTGCATTAAGATTCGTATACCTACCCCGTGTACGTCAGTTTCATAAACTAACAAGAGTTTTTAAGATTGCGTGTACTACTAACAAAACATTAGGAATCTCGTCTGAAATAAAATATATTTTATTTAATTTCTCAGTTATTGTCAAGGGTCGTTCATGTGCCACTGGGCTTAACCCTATACAACGATATTTTATTAATGAACCCACTTTTACCCACACGTTTGTGTCTCAAAACTTTTTACTTACTTTTGACAAAAGCCTGATCGGAGTATGCTCTAGTCCTCAATTTATGCAAAATGTGAAAGGTCACAATGTCAAAGCCAATTTTGCTCATAGCATCCATAATTGACGAGTTTAGAGAACACTTTGACTGCTTGAATACATTCATTGTCAATTACAGTTAACATTTGAATACACGTGTGCCCTGTTAAGCGTACATTAATGATCGTATTTAATTGGGCAGTAATTAAATTAAAAATTAGTGTGATTCCCAGCAGCTACTTAGTGGAATGAGTTTTAGGCATAAGCTTGTCTGTTCCTCGTGTAAATTATTTTATAAATCAAGCTAAAAGAGCATCTATCTATACTAGCGTAAATTGCAACGTTATACAAAAATTCGGCTGCAAAAAACACTCGGTAAAGTAAATATGACTGAACCTAAAAACCTATTTTAGTTTTATTTTGCATTTGTTTAACTGTTTGGAACGTAAATGTGATTTATATATTTTAAGTTTTTTTTTTTTTTTTACAAAGTGCCAAAGTTAAAGTTTTAGGAAGGGTATTCTCAACAAGATCACTTGAGAATGCTACAAGTTTAGTTAGTTGCGGAATATTAAGAAGAAAGAAGTAGAAAGTTATACAATTCACAATGTTTTCCATCATACATTTCCATTTTCCTTATGATCCAAATTAAACCGTCCTTCTTCTTTCTCACTTTCTCTCGTCTTTTATGTCGTACTCCTTACACTCCGTTCCACGTCTACATTCTACACTAATTTCCAGTAAGAGTTACTAAATTTCCAAAAAACTGTTTAAGTGCGCAGAAACGCGCAACTTTTTACCTGTAACTGGAGCAACTAACAACAAAACAACACAACACATTGTTACCGAACCCTATTTTCGGGATCCGTGATTGTGGTTTTCGTGTAATCTGCAGTAAACCTCGGAACGAGTCCACCAGGCAAGACTCCTCGGATTTACTACTAATTCCCGGGTCACAAGCTGACCGCTAAACCACTGCAGTGGTCATGCACTAGCGCAGCCATGATAGGTAACACCTTTGCACTGTGAAATGGAATTGGGAACTTTGATTGTTACTTTCATTGCAAAGCAAGTTTACAGTGAACGATCCATATAATGTTAGAATTTTGATCTTAGAGATTTCATTTTTTTTATTTGAAAATTACTATTTTTAGTAATATATATGTACGTCCCACAAATGCGCTTACATTTTTAATTGACTTATAAAAACCGGTTAAGTGCGTGTCGGACCCGCGCACTGAGGGTTCCGTGCCACCCTTAACTGAATTCAGGGTCCACTTACTTTCACTTAACGAAAACATCACAATATATTGCGACACCAAAAATAACTTTGTTTTTCATAGTGTTTGTATGAAAGACAAAGTTATATTTGCGGTTGATAAAAATGTGCAATATCTCAAAAACTAGTGGTTCGATCTCCTTCAAACCAATTTTCGTTGCAATTTTTTGTTGAGATCTACATCATATATTTTTTTCAAAATTTTCACTTTCTTAGTTCAAAAGTTAGAGGGGGGGGACGCCCATTTTACCACTTTGGAAGCGTCTATATCTCAAACCTTACACTTTTAGAAAAAATGGTTCTAGAAACCTCAACATCATTTTAAAATACCTATCCATAGACACCCCACACGCATAGGTTTGAGTAAAAAAAAATTTTTAGGTTTTAGTTTCATGTATGGGAGCCCTCCTTAAATATTATTTTTCTTACTTTTTGTATCTGAATCAGAAAGCGGTGAAAAAAATACACCTACCTACCAAGTTTCAGCTATGTGATGCTTATAGTTTCAGAATAAAGTGGCTGTGACATACGGACGGACAGACAGACAGACAGACGGACAGACAGACAGACAGACAGACAGACAGACAGATAGACAGACAGACTTGACGAAACTATAAGGGTTCCGTTTTTTGCCATTCGGCTACGGAACCCTAAAAAGTAAATCGCCTTTTTTTCTATTCGACAGTATGTGATGTCATTGGAATTTGAAGGTAAGCTTTATAATGAACTCATCATAATCTCTATTTATTACGTCATCATCTATAGTTTATTACGAATGATATATCAATCAGTAACAGCATTGGCATTAATAGAAGCCCATAGAATACCTTATCAGAGTTATTGGAATAGATATGAGAACGAATAAAATAATATTTAGATTTTTAAATCCTTATTTCCATCACTCGGCTCTGGACTTAGTCAAACATGTTGTCTGAATACAGACATCGCATCAAATATGGTAAACAGTTCTGTAACATTACAAGTACAAAGTGTTGCGTGCTTATATGGACTCAGTGGTTTATTTGCATAGCAATATGAATTTATATTAATCTTGTATGCCACGATGACAGACGTTGTTAATGAAATGAGTCTAAATGAAGATCACATTTGATTTAATGTCTTGCTTGTTGATATTAATATTAATAAAGTTTACTAAGTACGAGTTAATCCTCCAGCTATATCCAACACCCTGAGGGGCGAAGGTCATGCGTGGACCTGATGTCAAACAGTTTTCATCACATTTTTATCATTGATAGTTGTTTAGATTTAATTACAGCTCACTATTAGCGTTTAATATAAAATCATGTTGTGTATACTTTTCATGGGCTATGGTCCAGCCATGTATTTTAGTTTTTAATTTTATAATTGTAAAGCATACACCATATCCTGTTTGTGTACCTAAGTTAAATAAATTAATAAAAAAAAAGTTTATATTTACATTATAAACAATTAGGTCTACTTATCAAAAGTCGTGAAACTTTTGGTTGAGCTTACGTGCTACGTTGCTACGAAGAAATGTGCCACAATTTGGTATTAAAGTTTCACCTGTGCTGGAAGTCTGAAGCAACATGTTTGACATTTTGCGTAGACAATTTCAATATTCAGATTTTATGTTCCATCGAATATCCTTCTAACTTACGTAGTTAATAAATCTTAAAAAATATTTGTAAATTTTAAAGCTTGAATCAAACATTCTCTTCAACCAATAAATACACAAAAATACCAATCTTTGTTCAGCATTTATCGAGCGCCACCTGGTGGTTTTACAGGGAACTATGTCGAGACTTCCGCGTCTGGCTCCACTTTTCACCGCTAAATCGTTAAATGGGCTTCAGTTCCGTGAATAATTTAGCAATTAGTTAAACGGTTCTTAAGTTGCTACGATGTGGCCTAGTTTGAAGTTTTGTTTGGTGAAAGCGGAACAGTAATTACTTTTCATAGTTAGTGCCTGATATCTACTTTGCAAGCCAATGAAACTGTAAAAAACAACTGCAAACAAAGTACTTGTCGGCAAAAAATACGCCGTTACAATCCGAATAAATATTAATATTTATCAGGATTAATCCTAATCGCTTTTAAAGTGCTAGATTTTACCACAAATTGTTTAATTTCTTATTCCATTTTATCTTTACCAACTAAACCTAATTTAGGTATTATAAAAGTTTTAAATTACGTCAAAGTCAATCGAGTGTAAAATGATAAAGTGATGATAATTGGAAGAAAAGTTTACATGAAAATATTTTTTTAAGAAAGTAAAAAATCAGTTCAGTCTGTTGGAGGGTTAAAATCCAAAGAATTTCATTATTACTACATAATTTGTTTATGCAAGACTGTACGAATACTTCAGCTGTAAAACCAAAAGTTCATTTTGAATATCGGTCTAAAGCCAGCTGGTTTGAACGTTATTATCGTGAAGTCAATTAATACTGTTAAACAAAACAGCAACAAAAGTTCCCTACGCTTCTTGTTACTGGATTTCATAAACCCCTTTTAGAAGTTTATCCATTTGAACAAGTAAATGAGGATCGATTTCACAATCCATTTCATTTTGTATGGCATGGGTAAACTTCACTGCTGAGTTATTTCGTTTGGAAGTTGTTTAGACTTTAAGCACTATGTCACTATGTTCAATTTATTTCAAAGAACTATTTTTATGAGGATACGAATAGTTTTTTGAAATAAATAGAATGGCTTTATACAACTTCAACAACAAGTTAAAAGAAAGAAGGATCTGAAAGATTATGTTTCTTCGTAAGTACAAAGTAGAAATTACACCCTTTTAGTAAATAAAAAAATTTGCTCACCACACCACACACGGTGAAGTGATTTCTAACAAAAACATTTACTTACTTACTTTAATTGCTTCCAAGAGCTATGAAAAATAACAACTGATACTACATGAAAACTAATAAATACATGACATATTTATTAGTTTTTATATAGTATCATATATTTTCTACCATATTTACTATTAATTATACTCGTGCTTCGTCCTCGAGATTAGTATTTCTTAAATTATATTTAACACAATGTAGTATCGCATAGTGACTCCACCTCTGCACTGTTGTTGAGCAAATAAAAATAAAAAGTAGGATAAAAACATTTGCAGGTAGACTTGCAAATGGTTTTCTCCTACCAACCGCCATTTTGGATTGTTTCCTGCGGCGAGCTCACTCCTTTAGCCTCATTCGCAGTTTAGTGCTCGACCACTTCGCACGTAAACAAAAATGCCAAAACGTCGCAGTAAAAGTACCGTCGAATTTTTATCGAAAAAATTACAGAAATTATAAAGTGAAATTAAATGTCGTCGCCGGCCGCGCCGCCGCCGCCGCCGGCTGCCTTCGAGTGAATCTTCATCGTCCTCGCAGATTCCTTCGAGGGAATCAACGTCTTCGGACACACCTTACGGTAAGAGTAATCAATTTAATTGTAATAAGTGATTAACTACAAGACGTATGCAATCAGAATAGTCAACGGGACTACTTCGCCGCATTTTCCTTGTTGTTAGTAGGTAGGACAAGACGTATGCAATCAGAATAGTCTGCGGGACTAGTTCGCTGCATTTTCCTTGTTGTTAGTAGGTAAGAAAAGACGTATGCAATCAGAATAGTCTGCGGGACTAGTTCGCTGCATTTTCCTTGTTGTTAGTAGGAAGAAAAGACGTATGCAATCAGAATAGTCTGCGGGACTAGTTCGCTGCATTTTCCTTGTGGTTAGTAGGTAAGACAAGACGTAT